>CM046455.1:1861615-2244374 GCA_025506515.1 Flaveria trinervia | reverse complement strand
CTCAATTTTGGAATCATGCAGGAATATCAAATCATTTTGGGACTTGTTATTAAAGCTCTTTGATGCTTAAATTCTCGGTGTTCATCCAGAGTCGTTGGCAACTTAAGGAAATCATACTGAAACTCTTAGATTTTCACATTGATTTGAACTTTGAGAATGTAGCCACTAAGATTGTCAGTATATTTGTCCACTTAAATCCATACACAGACTTTTGACGCAGACTGGTGACTGATTTAGGTTTAATTATTTCAGCTAACATTTGGGATCCCACACTTATATGGTAATCAACATTCCTCAGAGGTTTTGAGCGGTCTACGGGTATTATTACAAGAAGAGACTATTCTTAGAGCTTTCAAAGAGAAGCCTGTCCTCAGGTCAGTGCCATCGCACAGCAGAGAGGCGGCAAACAACAATGAATTCTAGAATATCTAGGTTATGCTTATCCTCAGGTCAGTGCCATCGCACAGCAGAGAGGCACACAACCTATCTCCTTGTTAGAGCAGCTTATTTTATTTGACACAATATGCACCAACAACTTGAGTCATTAGCTTTATGCATTTGTCTTTCATTTTTTTTTGCTCTAATTATGGTCATCCGCACACTTTTGTGGCATTTAAATGCTCATTACCCCTTATTGGAATATATTTGATTGTGTTAACCAGTGATAAGATGGAAGCCCATAGTCAGTTGAACAACTTAGTTTGATCTTGAGATCACCAATCAGGTCTAATTGTCTATTGTGTTGAATCTACCAACATATCATTTGTGGTCTAGCAGCCTCTAAGTCTACTTTCTCTGTGTCACCTTAGGAGTGCCAGTTTTGTTTTCTATCATTTTCCCTTTTTATATTGCTTAGACTACACAGACTTATACTTTGAACTTTTGCATCTTTTCAAACTTAATTTTAAAATCCTCTTGATTTGTTCCTGTGTACTATCATATTCCAAAGTATTGAATCAGTATCACAGACACAATCTACCTTACTTCAGCTAGTTACCCCTTCTCCCTCTTTTTTTCTTTTTTCTTCTTTTTTTTTAATATTAACTTGCTGACATATTCTCCCCTAAAATACTAAAATCATTTCGGATTTAATTATTCTTGGATTTTAATAAACAACAAGATAACATGAGTTTAAGATAACAGACAAAGAAAAGAAAAAAACAGATAACATAAAATAAAATAAACTTAACGAACCTACATCGACTACACACCATTCTCATCAGGAATTACCTCACTTTTCTTTTAACGCCGTTGACCTCTAGCAAGTATTGAAAACGTGGTTTATCAAAGGCTTTTGTATAGAGGTCAGCACGTTGAAAATCAGTATTAATTTTAACCACATCTATAGGTCTTTTCAAAACAGTCTCTTATGAAGTGGTATTTAATACTGATGTGTTTGGTCTTAGGATGTTGAACCGGATTTTTGGTTACTGCAATTGCAGCAGAATTATCAACAAAATAGGAGTAGACGAGAATTTCAAACCGTAATCCCGCATTTGTTGTTGAATCCAAATGATTTGGGAACAGCAACTTGCAGCAGCAACATATTCGGCTTCACAGGTTGACAATGCAACCGATGTCTGCTTCTTACACTGCCATGTAACTAATCTTCTCCAAAGAATTGACACCCGCTGATGTAGACTTGTAGTTCATTTTGCAGCCTCCATAGTCCGAGTCACTATACGCTGTGAGCTCAAAATCGTCATCATGAGGATACCACAACCCCAGTGTGGGTGTACCCTTTAGATAGCGAAAGATCCTTTTGACCCCGATCAGATGATTGACCTTAGGTTTAGCCTGATATCTGGAACATAACATGTAGCATACATGATATCAGGTCTTGAGGCAGTGAGATACATGAGAGATCCAATCATTCCTCGGTACATAGTGGCATCTACAAGATCTCCATTCTCATCAGGTGCTATATCATGATTCGTAGCAAGTGGAGTCCCAGCAGCAGAAGCATTCTCCATGTCAAAGCGACTGAGAATGTCTCCTACATACTTGGTCTGATGTAGAAGATCCCATTAGGTGTTTGATCACCTGTAACCCGAGAAAGAACTTCATCTCCCTCATCGCACTCATCTCAAACTCTTTTTTCATCACTGCTTCAAACTCTTTGCATAACTCTTCGTTCTTTGACCCGAAGATTATGTCATCAACATATATCTGTACAAGCAGTAGGTCACCATCCTTTTCTTTAATAACAGTGTACAGTCAATGACTCCCCTGCGAAATCCGTGTTTCACAAGATGAGTCGAGAGTTTCTCATACCAAGCTCGAGGAGCTTGATGAAGCCCATATAAAGCTTTGTCGAGCTTGTAAACTCTATCCCGATGATAAGGGTCTTCAAATCCCTCGGGTTGACTTACATAGACTGTTTCCCTGATTTCTCCATGAAGGAATGCACTCTTCACATCTAATTGGTAGACTTTAATCTTCATGTACGAGGCATAGGCAAGGAAGATACAAATAGCTTCCATCCTTGCCACGGGTGCAAACACCTCATTATAGTCAATCCCCTCGACTTGGCGAAAACCTTGAACCACCAGTCGAGCTTTGTTCCTTATAATGACTCCTTGGTCATCCTTCTTACATTTTAGTACCCATTTGGTGCCAATGACTTTAGCACCTTTAGGTCTATCAACCAGAGTCCATACACCTAACTTCTTAAACTGCAGAAGTTCTTCTTGCATGGCACTCACCCACGCCTCATCATTTAGGGCTTCACTGACATATTTTGGCTCAACCTGCGAGACAAAACATCGATAAGCACCATCATGAATGTAACCCTTCTCCATAACTGAGGCGTAATCAGCTGAGTATAGCTGATTTCGGGTTTGTACTCCTGATTGGACATCTCCAATAACATTGTCAAGGGGATGATAGACGTTTAGTCATGATCCTGGAGTAGTCGGCACAGTCACCTCCGAACCAAGATTGTGAACATTTTGGTCTGCATCTGAGGAGGTAGGAGTTTGAGGTTCCGAAGTCGAGGGTGCAGCACTTGTGGATGCTTGTGGACTTTCAGGAACTGGAACCTGTTCCTCCTGACTGTTCTGGTCATCTGCTTCAGTTTCATCTTCAGAGGAGGAGTCACTTTCATCGACTACCCCTTCTGACTGAGTAGATGACTCTCCCTGTGTGCTGGATGGAGTATTTAGAATATCATACATCATCCTAGTAGCTAACTCATCCTCCGAGGGAGAGAGAGGGATGTTGAAGGATTTGAAGAATCCATCATAATCGAAGAAGTATGCAGGTCCTTTGCCTGTAGGTGGTGTGGTATATCTCTGAACGTCGACATTACACCACACTTCTACAAGACCCGTTGAGTTATTGTAAACTCGCTTGTTCGGTATGTTGTATCCTAGAAAAATTCCTTCAACTGCCTTCTCGCTGAATTTTCCTTCTTGTGTCTTCTTCAGAAGTGTACATGGTGCGCCAAAAGGTTCAAGATACTCCAAATTCGGTTTGCGTCTTTGAAGTAGCTCATAACATGTCTTTCCGTGACGCTTGACTATTAGGACTCGGTTCAGTGTATAGCACGCATTTGCCACTGCGTCGTTCCAGAATTGGATAGGCAGTTTCGAGTCTGCCAGCATAGTCCTGGCTGTTTCTATCAAACTCCTGTTCTTTCTCTCAGCAACGCCATTCATCTGAGGTGTGTAGGCAGAAGTGAATTGATGCACAATTCCCTTTTCCTTGCAGTATGCCTCCATCCCTTGATTCTTGAATTCTGTCCCGTTGTCTGAGCGTATTTGTCGAACTTTGAGCTTGTAGAGTGATTCCAGTGTGGTTACTAATTCCTTGAATGTCTCCAAAGTTTCTGATTTTGATTTCAGAAACATTACCCAAGTGAACCTTGAGTAATCATCAGTGACCACATAACAGTACACATCGCCTGCAATGCTCCTTGTACTAACTGGACCAAACAGATCCATGTGAAGAAGCTCAAGAGGAAGTTCTATGGAATGAACTTTCTTTTTCTTATGAGACTTCTTTGTTTGTTTGCCTTTCTTACAAGCTACACAAAAGTCAGGAAGTTGGAAGTTCTTGACATTCACTCCTCTAACTAAATCCTTCTGAATCAAATGATTCATCTTCCTTTGACTAATGTGTCCCATTCTCTAATGCCAGGAGATGGAATCCTTCTCAGTAGCTTTAGATAAGAAACACTGAACCTCATGATCCGTTGTGGCAGCTTGACAGATCCAAGACATAAAGGTCTTTATATCTTGAAGCAGTCATCAGAACTTGGTCCTCTGGGATCATATTCTTTCTTCAGCACGTAACACTTCTGGTTATCGAAGATGACTTTAAACCTTTATCACAGATTGGGAAACAGAAAGTAAGTTGTTCTGAAGTTGTTGAACGTAGTTCACATTATCAAACTTAACTTTCTGATTTCCCACTTCCCTGAGCAGTGATATAGCCTCCTTTGTTCCTGCAAAGGAAACATGCCCTCCTTTTATTTGTTTGACGTTAGATAAAAGGCTCTATTTCCTGTCATGTGCCTGGATGCTCCGCTGTCTATAATCCACGTGTTAGTCTCAGCACTATATCGACACCCTGCACATACAAAGTAAATGAATCAGTTTAGGTTAGGAACCCAAGCTTTGACTGTCTTGGGTTTCCCAGAGGCATCACACATCATAAACTCCACCCATTGACCCTTAGAAGGTGAGGGTAGCTCAGGTTCTTTCTTGTTATCAGTATCAGACACGAGGGTGGTTTTTCTTTCCATAAGCCAGATTTGTGCAATGCCTGTTATGATAAACAGTCGTCTGGCTTACAGGTTGGACTTTAGGTTCACTAGCTCTTCTAGGTGGAGTTAGAGAACTCCGCTTAGAAGGCCTAGGTTTAGAGTCCAGAAGATCAATCTTCTTCCTAGGTGTCTGATAGAAATGACAGTCGGAAGCAATGTGTCCACATTCTCCACAGTTGTAGCATGACCTGCTATCAACTTTATGAGTAGACTTTCTTTGTGGAGAAGTGCGTGACACTCTAGTAACATCAATCACTTTAGTTTTTGACTCTTGGATGTTTGATGTTTTCTCTGGTGTAACAAACTTTACTGATTTAACCTGCTTTTTGGTTTTGGTTAACTGGTTTTTGACTTGAAGCATGTGAAAAAGTAACATTTGAAGTCCTTTTAGGTTCTGATTTGACTCTATTTGACCCTGACTTTCAATTAACTTTTTCAAATTCATTTTCCAGGTTAACACATGGCAATTTACCCTTGCCTTTGAAGTGGCCTCCTTTTGTTTCTTACCAGATTCAGTAGATGAACATGAGGTGTCTGGATCAGTAACAAGAGGGGTGGTCACCACATGATCCTTGATGGGGTTATTATTTACTGGTCTAGACTTGGTGTTCATCAAGGTCTCAGGTGGTGGTGGAACCACTTTGTAGCCTAATCCCTCCCCGTTATTCCTTTCTCTCACTAAGTGTTGAACTATGTGTGAAGAGCTAGTCCAACTATGCAGTTTCTGTTTTAATGAATTAACTTCGACTTCTAAAACTGCCCTTTGTTTCTTAGTGTCTTCTAGGGAGTTAAGATAGTACCTAATGTTGTTTGCTTGGTTAAAAGCCACTACTTCGGTTTCCCTAAGTTGTTTGGTCAATAGGTCTATCTTTTCTTTATAACAATGCTCATTTTGTTTTAGTACTTTATTGCCTCAGTGCACAGACGTAAATCTTTTACTAAGTTATCATTATGATCTAATAACCTAGCAAATTTTCATCTATGCTATTCCTAAACGTGTCACAATCAGAACAAGCATGGTTATTAAAAATTTGGTCAGTGGTACTTACCTGAGTTGGTTCAGAAGAGTTAGCCATCAGTGCCGCATCAGATGATTCTGGTTCTGTCGACTCTGGCTTTTCTGTCTCTGATGTGGAAGCTTCCTCAATTGGCTTGTAACTGACCTCGGCTGCAGTTGTTTCTTCACTATGTGACATTGCAATTTCAACTGCTATATCACCTTCACTCGCAGAATCATCGTCAATATCCTCAACACTGGCAATGTTAGATTCTCCTGGTGAGACAAACCTGAAACTCCAATCTTGTCCTTCATCATCATGAGCAGTTAGTGCTTTTGGGTCCTTGTTTGATGAAGTAGAATTAGAGGGTTGCTTGTCTTGGCGAGTAAAGGATGAGAACGGGTTCCCATTCCCCGTCTTCTTTTGCTTGACACATTCTCGTTTGAAGTGCCCCTTCTCACCACAGTTAAAGCAGGTCACTTTACTCTTGTCGAAACCAAAGGTGGTGTCCTTAGTAGCAACCAAGTTCTGTCCAGTCTTTTTCACAAACTTCTTCGCCCTCCGAACAGCACTTGCTAAGGCCCACATTATATCCATTCTTTCAAGCTCCATCTCATCCACCTGCTCGTAGTCCTCATCTGCCAGATGGCAGTTTCCAATCTTCCCAGCAACAAGTCCATCATATGAATGAACCACTGCTGCTAAGAGATCCATATGCTCTCGTGCTACTTCCATGGTCACATTACCGAAGTTCTCGGTCTTCAGTTTGGTAGTGTTTGCTTCTGATCCAATATGATTGGTACATGATGACCCAGACGTGTCTGATCCAGAAGGAGAAGCATGTGAGGGACCTGACGAGCTAGACACAAAAGCAGTCTGGAGGGGTGCTCCAGATGCCTTAGCTTGAGGTGTGGCGTTGTATAAAGCTGGATTTTGTGTGTACGAAGACTTCTGAGCTCTATACTTCATCCTTAGTGCTTCTTCTCGCAATTTAAGAATGAAGTCATTTATATCCAGCTTTACAAGGATTCCATTCTGTCTCAGGTTAGACACGAATGTAGCCCACTTATCAGGCAACCCGTCTGCGAAGTTGCTTACTTTCTCTTCCATGGTAGTAGCCACTCCATGTGTATGCAATTCGCTCATCAAGTGGTAGAATCTGTCTATGACTTCGTCCAAACTTTCATTACCAATTGATGAGAAGTTATCGAATTCCTTCTTTAACTCCTTTGCCTTGATTGCCTTCAATGATGCATTACCATCATATCTCTTCTCTAGCGCATCCCACAGTTTCTTGGACTGCTTGTTCTCTGAATACTGATGGAATATGTCTTTGGGGATAGACTGAGTGATCAATGCATAAACTCTTTTCTCTGCATTGTACTTTACTTTCTGTGCGTCTGTCATCCCGCTTAATGTTAGTTTAACTCCATCAGCTCCCACTGGTGTACTATAACCTATCTCAATGGCTTCCCAATGATTAGGATCTACTCCATTAAGGTAGATCTCAAAACGTTGTTTCCAGTGGGGAAACTCATCTAAAGTCAAGAGCTTTGGTGGTTTATTGTGATTCCCCACCTCACTCTCAAGCAGCAACAGATTCTGTATCCTTGAGTCCTTCCCAGCAGTAAAGGCTGACATCTGATCTTCCATGATGAATAAACTTATAATCTAATCAAACAAACTTTCACTGATGCGACTGAAGGATGCGAATGAGCTAATCGTGCGTATAAGCTCTGCGATTGGTTCAATCGTGCGAATGAACTGGGCGATTGGTTCAGTCGTGCGAATGAATCTGGTGCGTATGAGCTATGCGAACGAACGGTTCAATCGGCCGAATGAAGCTGCGACTAGGTCCAATCGTGTGTATGAGCAATGCGAATGGAGTCCAGTCGTACGAATGAGTCAGTCGTGCGATTGAAGCTGCTGTTTTGCGAAAATTTCTAGGTTTGACGGGTTTCAGCCGTAAAAATTCGAAATTTCACAAGTTCTAATCGCCTGAGTCCGTAGAAACCAAACTTCGATGAGCAGGGAACTTCCAAGATCACTTTTGATGCCAAAGATTGCGTTTTTAGTGTAAAAACACAAACTTTTATGCAATCTTGATTGAATCAACACGTAATCAAGAGCCAATAGCTCTGATACCACTTGTTAGGACCTGGTATTCGACTGAAATACCTAGAGATCACGTGTATACCAGATCAAATAGTGCGGAATCCTATTTGATTGGCGATCCAATCAGTGAGAACACACGAAGAATCAACCAAGGATTGAAACTAACGTTAGAAATCGATAAGGAATCGATCTAATGTGTTCTATGAACTTGGAGAACGATTTGGAAGGTTTCTGGACGGCTAGGGTTCGACTTGAATCGTACTTGATCGAATCTCTACGTTTTTCACGAATTGAGTTGTATTTATAGGTTGGCACTATTCAATCGTGCGACTGAACCATTAGTTTGGTTCAGTCGTGCGATTGAACCATGCGGTTGGTTCATTCGTGCGACTGAGTGTTCAGTCGTGCGACTGAGCCAATCTTATGTTACAGTCGTACGACTGATCCAGTCTCCTGGTTCAGTCGTGCGACTGAGTCAATCGTGTGAAGTTCTTCACGCTTATGGTTCATTCGCATGAGCCATTCGCATGGGAACTTCAGTAAGTTAAGTTTGAATGTTTTAGTTAATTAATATAATATTATATGTAATCATTCAAGTAATCATAAACCCAATCAATTCATTTACGACTCATTAATGAACTGTTAAACATTATAACCAACAGACTATCAATATCAGTTCATTAATCATACCAAACAAGATCTATTACATCACATATCACGATCTAGGGACATACATGTATCAACAGATTCCATTACTAGAAAGCCAAAGATAGTGCTAAAGTGGAGTTCTCCGCGCACGATGTCAAGAATCCCTCTAAGGGAAATGCCACAGGACTTCACTCCACACATCAAGTGGTGGTACTATGATTGGAGAACAGAAGAGGCGGTCATAGTTCTGAACAGAGATGGAAATATGGAAACTATCAGGGTATTTGACCCAATATGGCTGACTAACTTGTCTTCTGATGATGTCTACACTTTATACAAGTGGCCACTATTCTATGACGCGCAAGACATTGTATAAGCTCTCCAGTTCCAAAACGTGATAAGGCTCTGCTTTGCATTCGAAATACATGCAGGAGTTACAAGGGAGGAGAAGTACAAGAAGTTCAAAAAGCTGATGAAGAGTGTTAGACAATAGAGTAAACTAGGTCCAAGGGGAGTTTGTAGATACATGTGTACCTAGTTACGGAGCTCAAATGTAAAATGTCTTTCATGTCTTACATATATGTAACAGAATGGGTATGAATGAAATGTAATGTGTTGCTGATGCTTATAATGTTTAATATTTCATTGATTGTTGTGTGTAACGCATATTGAACTAACTATATAGGTTTGTGGTTGTTTACATAGTTCTTAGTCAATAATGATTGAGAAACGTGCTTAAACTTAATCGTGTGAAGTTCTCATGTGAATGGACCATGCTAATGGACCATACACATGAATACTTCATGCTAATGAGCCTGTCGCACAACTGAAGCAGGAGACTGGATCAGTCGCACGATTGTGACATAAGATTGAATTAGTCGTGCGAATGGATCAATCGCATGCTTCTGTGACATGACTAAACCATGCAAATGGTTCAGTCGCACGAATGGAAAACCCTAACCTATAAATACCACTTAATTCGTGGAAAAAGAAAACAATTCGAATCCCTACGCACTAAATCGTACCCTAGCCGTCCAGAGACCTAAGATAACCTGTTTCAAGTTCATAGATCGCAGTTAATCATCCTAAAATCGTTCTTAACGTTTAGTTTCATTCTTAGATTGATTATACTTGCGTTCTCACTGATTGGATCGCCAATCAAATAGGATTCCGCACTATTTGGTTTGGTACACACGTAAATCAGTTAGTACTCCGTACCAAAAACGGTCCTAACACAAAGAATTTAGTACACACACAACTAATGAGTTCAAATAATAATTTCTGATTAATCAAATTGGAAGTACGTCTATAATGAATTAAACCAAATACTAAAATCCAAAACATCAGTCGGATAGGAAACAACCCTTCCCATCTAGGTTTGAAAAAGAACAAAGTCCAATGGAACTAAATAAATAAAAGGAAATGAATAGTCAAGGAAGTCCTTAGGAATCGATGGATCTATCGCTGATTTTCGGTTCGTTGTTGGGCTGTTCCTCGGGCTCTTCTTCTGGTTCCTCTTTCGGATCTTCCTCCTCTGGTGCCTCTTCCGGTTCCTCTTCAGGATCTTCTTCTTCTTCAGGTGCCTCTTCCGGTTCCTCCTTAGGGTCTTCTTCTCTTCAGGTGTTGGCACTACATTCTTAATGAAGACTTGAGATTCTAGGTTTTCTAGTCGTTGGTCGCCGCTATTGATCCGATCGACCAGTCCATTAAAACGATCCACCAGGTCGTTGTAGTGTTCCACGAACTTATCAAACAGAGTCTTGAGTTGTTTGTGTTCCTCTGTAGTCTCGCTTGAGGTATTCTTTAGCTCTCTGTTTTCCTACTCAAGTTCAGCCACATGTTTACGCTCCAAGTGTACGATGGCTGCCAAAGCAGCTATGGCCTTCTCTAGAGGGCAAGGAAGTGGTCGAAAGGTAGGAGCATTAGGGTCCCTGCTAGGGATAGACCTAGTGCGAGGTCGGTTCTCGGGAGGTGGGGGATATTCTTCTCTAGAATGAGATCAGCTATGTATTGAGGGTAACTCTCCTACCTATGAACCGGTGGATAATTAGGAAAAGTAAATGGTTGATCGTAATCAAATCTCATATTATTATTATTATAATGTAGTGGCCAAACGCATGGGCCCTCAGAGGAAGGTATATGATCATAGTAAATAGGCCTCTTGCCTCAAGAGGAAGATGAAGGCGCAGATAATGATGATGCCATTCCTACAAAGAACTGCTCACATGAATGAGCACGTCAAGCAATCCAACAAGCAAAGCAAACAAAGTTAGTAACAAAACTAATCGTGTCTATATGTGTGTAACTAAGGCATCAGGCTATAGTCTAAATGCAATGCAAATGAAATGCAAATTTAATTTAGTTCTCTATATCCATTGGCTCTGATACCAATCTGTCACACCCTCAATTTCCACAAACGGGGTAATACTGTTAGGCGGGTGACATACCAGGATCTTAGCCATTAGTTATACCAAACGACGCAACAATTATAAAACATAATTTCTAATTAAAAATAAAGTTTCTCAAAATCAGAGTTTGATAAGAAAACATGAAAAGTAATGCAAAAGTATATAAATTCATTATTCAAACGGCGCAAACATGCGCAAAACCATATAAGTAGAATGTGTAGAAAATGCAAATGTTCTTTGTTAACACAATAGTTGATGAATGATATGATGTGATGATCCTAGACGTGCTCGCTTAAGAACCTGAAATAAACATATTAAAGTGTCAACACAAAGTTGGTGAGTTCATAGGTTTTAATAAACAGAACATTATAGTAAGTTGATACAATAAACAAAGTAATATTAGTAGATAACTAGTCTACTAAACAAGTTACTAAGTGCACGAAGTTCGCAACCGACGCTGAAAACATAAAGGAATGCCTCGGCTGTGAACACCGGCCACAACAACAGAAATTAGGTCAATTAAACACCCGTTTGATGAATGTTATGCTAGCGGGACTAGCCCGGATGGAGTTTGTCAAACCCAGTAGATTTACTCAGATCGCTATAATCCATACATTAACGGTTCGAAAGTAAGGACTTAAGTATGGTATCACACTAGCAAACAAGACCCATGTAATTTGTTGGTGATTGATATTATTTTCTACACAAATGTTAGGGGAAAATCTATACCCACCGGTGGAACAATTAGAACCAGACACTATGATGAAGATAACAAGGATGCTTCTAGAAATGGATCAGATCGAAGTTCTTCACTTGTTTGAATCCCTTAATGCTCTAAAATCAAAGGTTGCATAGGCTAAGCAAATCTTGAGTAGTGTTTCTCAACAGTAGTAGTAGGAGGGGTTGGTGGTGCCGTAAACGAATTGGCGAGTTTCTCATTAGAACGATGGCACTATTTCCTAGTCTTGCTTGAGGAGGGTCGAATGGTTGTTGTGTGACTTGTTATGTAGTTTGGATAGCATAAAAAGTTTAATTTGATTAGATTTGGGTGTTTGAATGGTTTTATTATGTTTTGAAGATTGTTGGTTTTTATTAACATTGTGATTTATTTTGTTGGCTTGTTTGTTTGTTATTTTAGTTCATTATGTGAGTGAGTGTCTATATTATAGGGGGAAATTGTGAGTGGTTGTATTGTCAATGAGTCCTAGATTAACTGGTTTAGAAGGATGCACCCTATAACTTTTCAAAGTGGAGGTCATGGATAGGAGTCTCGTTAGGTGTAATATGCTCCTAGTGGGCCAAGGGTTTTACCATGGTGTACCTTTAGGTGGTTGGTTTCCTTTAGAATGGTGGGCGAGCCTGGTCACCGGCGTTGCCTGTGGTCGCAGGCGTGGGTGGCCTTTCGTTAATAGGTTTACCCGGGTGACCGGGCATAAAATTATTCGTTAGCCGTTAAAAAAATTTATGAGTGGTTGTGAGTGAAAAAGGTAGAAAATTTTATCGGGATTATATTATATTTCCTCATATTTGGGGAAACACGATACAACCCTTATAAAATTTGTAGTATTTTTGAAAATGATTGTGAGTGGATGAGAGAGAACAAATAATATTAAAGTTATGAAAAAATATTATTTAACTGAAAGAAAAATAAAAAAATAGTGATATTTTATGTAATTACAAGGATGAAGATGAGGATGAGGATAAAAATGAAAATGGGGACGAGGAATGAATTGTGAATACTCTAAACACGTACTATAGTCTCTTAATCAAACAATCATTAGTTGATGAAATATTAATGACGCCATGATAACATTATACAACCTGTCCATCGGAAAAATATAAAACTAATTAGTATAACATGACGAACTTTTATTTGAATATCATTTGATGAAACTAGCTTTCCCATTTGTACCAGCAACTCATGGTGTATTATTACTCTAGACTCGATTTTTTTTTAATATATTAAACAAAAATACTCTGTTGGTGGTGCTCTAGCTAAGCATGAATGTTAGAATAACATCGTTAATTTGTCTTTCGTGACATTACCCCTACAAAAACCATCAAGTCGCTGATATTAGTTAAAAACGGTTGGTGCTGACTATGTTCGGACATGTGTCACAATGATAATGGATCGGAACATTGGTGGTCGGCCTCATTACATGGTCGACACGCTTGTTTTTATGGGATGAAGACATTTTGTGGGATTTGAAAATTAAAGACATTTAAGGAAAAAGCTTGGTAAAAGGGAGATTGGGAATTTCTCTTTTTTGTTATATTATTTTTATTTTATCTTGAATAAATTACATAAATAGTCTCAAAGTATCCAATCTTATTTTATAAGTTACATAACTAGCCTTCCAAACATGAAATTACTAAAAACCTTTGAATTTAATATAAAATTTAATAAAATTAATGTCAGAGATCAAAACTTTAATAAAATACAACCTCATGACATGATATATCAGATGATTTATATCTAACATGAAATAGTTAAACAACCCAAATCTAAGACAACAAGAGTGTATAATCAACGCGATTAAAATAATAGTAGTGTTTCACATCAAAATAATACATTAGATGTTACACACATGTATTTGCCACGTGACTAATAGAATACGTTACATGGGTAGCAACAAATATTGAAACTTGAACGTTCGCATATTTTATGGATCTTCTACATTCACGTATGTTTTTGGATCTTGTACATTCATATATTCTTTCTATACGAGTTTCAAAGAAATTTGAAACGAATTATCTCATATTCGTATAGCGGCTTCTTTCATTTCAAGTAGTGCATCTTGAAAACATTTAGCCAGATTTTCAGGATCATGAATGATGTCTTTAGCGACTAGAATCTGCATATCAGCCTTTCCTGAATAACTCACCATATGCATTGTGATTGCCTGCATTCAAATTCAGCGCAACACTAATTACGAATGAACTAGATGATGTTGCCATCGTATTTTCAATTTAAAAGAGTTAATGAGTCGTTTAGGCATTTGTACATGGGATAAACTTGATGATGTTGTCCTCATGAAAGTAACCGGAATGCCTGCAATCGTGATCTCTTCTCGTGGGCCTACTATATTCGAAATCGTGAAAGTAGTGTTGCAAATTACCCTGTAATTGAGCAAACTCGCAACCTACAAATATAAGATTAATGACCATTACTCAAAAGTCAAAACTCTCAAATTGTAAATGAAGACCACAATTTCAACCCATTTGCTTTGTTGGTTCAGGCCCCTTTAATAACACACACAAAGATACCAAAACTCACATATGAAAATGGTGAACTTGAAGAAAAAGGATTCTGAAAACTATGTATTGAATTCAACTAAAAACAAAATATATATAAAACAAACTCATGCGACGTGGACTAAATGAAAGCAAATAAATCGGACTTTTCTACCCACTATTCGACTCCACAAACTAATTATAAGCACTACTAATTAAACTCTAATAAACAATCAAACAATTACCGACCCGTGACCCGTAATCTACCAAACAATGACCCGTGAACAAAACCTGATTAATCCAACATGCTTGTTAACGACTTTCCATGGATTATATTCCATCTTTAACAGGTTAAAAGAATTTGTAAAGAAATTGAAACCGGTGAAAAGGGTTGAACACTTGAACCGGTCAAAAGTTTTTCATAGTGTAAACTTAATACAAAAATAAAATACTGTAACTAAGATAACATAATCTTTATATAAAAAAGAATATTGGACAAGAAGTATTATAGGTCAACCAAACCAAAAGAAAATGTTGAATACTGAATTAAATTCCTTGAGTGTGGTCATGTTGATATTTCAATAATGATCATAGTAACTAGGGTTACTAAATGGGCCTTGTTCACTGGTTGGCACAATTCACATGCGATTTCTTTTAAATAAATGACTCAACTTGCGAGCCTAGCATGTAACATGTTGACGTGAATAGAACTTGTTTAGCTTAAAGTGCTTCATGGGTTCGAATCGAAATCGGCCCAACCCATTTAGCCAAACCCATAAAATCATTTAGCCTAAACCCAAACCCATGAATTTCATAATAAATTTGTGGCATGTTAGAAATTCACTCAAGTGAATAAGCTACAAACAGCAGTATAATTGAAATTAAGAAAAGGTTATTGATAGAATATCATCACCTTTGGTCCAAAAAACTTCATAACAAAGTATCCAATCTGGTGTGACAGAAAAGCCTCCATAGATAATTTCTTTCTATCAATCATCTTTTTGGCTCTATCTAAATAGTCAAGTGGATCAGACCCATTTCTATGATAATAAACTGGCAGTAACATAATACCAACTTTATTTCCCCACCCCCACCCTTCATTTTTCTTCATCAATTCTTTTATATCCTGCCAAAATTACAAATTAACTTAGAGTTTAATCATAAAAATATTTAAAACATTTACCAAAGTTTAATAATTCAATATCACAAACTTTGATTCCGTTACCATTTAATGTAATCCATCTCCTAAATGGAGGAGAAAAAGTAATGTGGCAACAGTTAGTTACACATGATTGCATCAAAATATATTAAAATAGAAGTGTTACATCAAATAAGGGTGTGCAAAACTTTGTCCAAACCGTTAAACCGGCAAAAATAGACCGGACCAAATCAGACTCGGACCACTAAATATTCAGTTATTGATCTAGAATGTTTGGATTCTGCCCAGTTCGAACCTTGATCTTTTTTTTTATTATCTAATGAAAGAACATCATTTAGGCAATGAATTGAGTTTGAATCACTAATTCAGTTCCATTTGGGACAGACCCGGTTCTAAACTGGCACTGGACCAATACCATATATGATAGAGTCAGGTTCTCGGTTTCAAAATATCAAACTTTTGTTTAGGTTTGGTCTGCTATAGAATAGATCAATACATCAATGACAAGAAAATCTATATTTTTTTGCATTTTGATGCAACATAAATTCATAAACCTCAACAAAACCCGGGGACAATAAAATTAAAATGGGCCCTTAGATTGGAAAGATGAGTGGACACATTGAAGTAATCACATGTGAATAGTCCCATACATATGTTAAGCCTTCATTCACATGTGAATGTGATCAATCCTTTCACATCTGATTTATGATTCTGTTCAAGAGATGCTTTCATATGTCCTTTTTATGGGTCCTAACCAAACGTTCTCGTTGTATAATAAACCACAGGTACTACTATAATGTTTCAAAATATGTAGTTGATGGTTAAAGAAATGTAACCTGGAGTCCGCGCGAAGGTCTCAGATTAACTAATGCGACACCGGTGATTTGAAGGCCCTCTTGAAGAGCTACAAAAGACAAGTAACTAACATGGTAAACATCAATATTGAACTAGAAGATATAAATTGATTTATTACAATTTAACGAAAGATGTTAAAAAGACATACCTTTAGACGATCGGCTGCTCAAATATTTTGATAGTCCCAAGGATATTACGCCGAAAAGTACATCATTTATCGTCTGCAGTCAATAATATGTTCCCAGAGTTTATACCTATGAGGCTATGACAATGGAAATTATAGTCTTTCAAGGATCAAGACTAATTAATCCTATAAGGATAATTATATAAACATACATGACGTTTTATACACGTTTTCATCATCTATTGTTGCAACATATTCCTTATCTAGTTTACTAGTTATGGTGTGACAGCAAATAAAGATCTAGTTATGAAGTTGATCCTAGTTCCTCCCATATCATCTAACAAGATTTGAGTCTTGAGAACTAGGATGCACAAAATGATGAATAAAGGTCATGGTATTTATGGACTGAGGATTGGTGTGTGGTCAACTAAATTTTAGGAAAATACAAACCAAACCAGATTAAATAATTTGATTTATTTTGACGGTTTTTCTCTCTAACTTACGCCATAGACTCGACGATGTTTAAAGTTGTATTAAACGTATAATTAAGTATTTCTTTTTTAACCATAGAATACGATGGGGCATTCACATATTTCCCCTTACTAATATAATTAATTACAGATTTATCCAAATCAAAAAATTAATTACATATTTTTTTCTTTCTAAAATATATATATTACATATTTACCCATTTTAGTAAAATAATTTATTAAATGATTATTTTACTTGTGTTTCACTAAAGTACTTGTACACATTTCACTTTTTAATACCATCAATTGCGTAGTTTCTCAAGTTCGAGTCTTCTATATAAATAGAAATAAAAAAAGCATATCTCGTTTAAAACTTTATTTCAAATTTACAATAACCGATAACCAAAGTTTTATCTCCAAATACAAAACACAGTTGTCAAAAGTTTTAAACAATTTTAATAATAAAACATCCATATGTAAAAATCTCCTACTAAAAACAAGATAAACAGTTATTTAGTAGTTTAAGTTGAATGAAATGAATATATATGTGATATATAAGTTTTAAGAAGAGAAAATATGTAATTGATTTTTTTGATTCGGGAAATATGTAGTTTATGTTTTTAGAAAGGGGATATATGTAAAAATCCTGAATATGATTCTACAATCGACCGGTAACCGAATCAATCAAAACTCTCGCTTTATTAAAAAAATTGACGTGATATAACAAATAAAGCAAATGGACGGTGGACCATGTAAACGGTGGTTTGGCATCCTACTATTCTTCACCTACTCATTGATGTACGCCTTTAAAAGAAATATCAATCAATGTCCATTCTCTTAAGTGTATAAAAGTTAAGAAAATGAACAAATAAAAAGTAAAATAAATTTTATTTCGTGTGTTAAGATTATTTGAAAATTTTACAGATATATTTAGTACGCGAGAACTACCATCAACGTAGCTTTTTTTATGTTTACTTGGTTAGTATCCTGTATATTACACGGGTTGATTAAATAAAATAATAAATAATTAGTAATAAAAATTTATGAATTATAAAACTATATTGAAGATAAAATATGATTATAATTACATATAAATAACTATTTCAAGTAAATAAACAATAGATAGATTATAGATAGATAGATATATAAATAAATAGATAGTCTAGAAACTCATTTATTAAACGAATTATAGTTAGTAATAAAAATAAAAAAGTTACACTATGATATTTTAATATAAGATATGTATAAAATTATATATACGTACTTGTTCAAAAGATAAACAATTATACTATTTTTAAATCTCTTATCTAAATAGTTTTATTTTTATATATTTGTTTTCAAATTTCTTATAAAAATTTATTGTTTATGAAAATCTTGTTTATTAAAAACTAAAGTTTCTAATTATTCTGGTTGTTTTAATAAATATGTTTTTAAGAATTTCCATATTTTTTATAATTATCTTAAAAAAAGACTAATTTAAAGTATTTTGTTTCAAAAGGTTTAATGTTTTAGAAAATATATGAATTTTAATTTTCTTAATAAAAATTTATTTTTAAAAACATAGTTTGATTTTAAAAAAATATAAATAAGAGAGAAAAATATATCAATTGATCAAATTAATTTTATTAAGAGAGATAAATTGTTTGAGAGTTTAAATTAATTTAATACCATTTTGAAGGAAAAATAAAATAAGGATTTTTAAAAGAATGACAAGTATCAAAAAACATATTTTAAAAAAATGACAAGTGACAAAAAAACCTTCTTCTTTTACTAATATTTATAAATACTTAAATAATAATTGAAATATAATGTATAATCATATCTCTTAAAATTCAAAAGAAAATAATGATTGGACTTTAATACACATATGTAAGTTATGTTTACAATATCCACCCATGTGTAGTTAAACAAAATAAGTAAATAAAAACTTATGAAAGAATTAGATTGATGTTTTTTATGTTATTTTGATGGGTTTTTTTATGTTAGTTTGATGTATACATACATGAGTGTGTGTTAAATGTGTACATTTATTAAATGTGAACTATTAATATTAGTTTTCTTAAGATGTTTAAGTGCATGTATTTATATTAATTTCGATTATCTATTTTTCGTGTTTCTAGTCTTGACTATCTACCTTTCACGTATCTATTCTATCTTTGTGTATACCTTTATTTTCTACATGTGTAGATATATAGAGCTATATACTTTATTTAAATTAAAAAAATTATTTTCGTGACTATATCATAATGTAACTAATATATTACATCACTATCTTTAGTAAACTCGTGTAATACAAAGATTGAAAATATAAAAACCATATAATTCATAGATGTATAAATATTTCGTATGATTAAGTTATGTATTACTATAACAATGAAAAATAAAAAAAATTCATTTATAAGTTATAAATATTTAAATATTTTTTTAAATAATATAACTCAATTGTCTTAATATGATCATACTAAACTAAAATATTTAATATATCAATTAATACTTTTTGTCTTTTTATATTTTTTAAATTGAATTTTATTTGACTATAAAAATATGTATAGTTCAAAACAATATGATTACACAATTAAGTTGATAATATAAAAAATTAAATTCAAAACAAAATGAATTATTACAATTAATTTAGTTTCTTAAATTAAAAACTTGACCAAAACAATATATTAATTTAAGCGTAATTTTTTTGCAAGGAGTAACGTGAGAACGTCATGTGACATCTTAGTTACTATTTGTTATTATATATAGATTAAAGGTTAATGGATTAATTCCCGTGTAATACACGGATTAAATAAACAAAATATAAATTATTATTAATAAAAATTTATGCATTAAAAATCATGTTTAAAGATAAAATATGATGTTAATTACGTATAAGTAGCTACTTTAAATATAATATTATAATGTAAAATATAATTAAAACTGTATATACTTTAGTTCAAGAAATAAAACAAATCATTTCATTTCTTAACTCTCTTATGTAAAAATTTCAATTTTAAAAATTTGTTTTAAAATTCATTATAAAAAAATTTATAATAATATTGTTTTAAAAGAATCTGATTTGTAATTATTCTGGTTGTTTTAATAATTTTTTTAAAATATTTCACCTGTTTATAATTTTTTTTTAAAACAAAACGACTTAAAATATTTTTTTTAAATGTTTAGTGATTTAGAAAATTTCATATTAAATAAAGCTTTGGTTTCTTATTATTTAGATTTTGATTATAAGATGTGATTTCTAATTTGATTCATAAAATCTATTTTTTTTAAAAGATAGTTTGATTGTTTTAAAAAATTAGATATACGAGAAAAAAATATAACAATTAATAAAATTTATTTTTAATAAGAGAGAAAAATTTGTATGAGTATTTAAATTACTATAATATCATTTTAAAGGGAAAACTGATTTGTGGATGCTTAAAAGAATGATAAATGATAAAAGCATAAGTTAAGAGAATGACAAATGCTTTAAAAACCTTACTTTATTAGAAGTTATAAATATATAGATATATATAGATATAGATTGGTTAAAGCCAGCAATAAAATGAAATTAAAAGGTTTGGTCAATTTTAGAAACTCATGCTAAATACATAAGAATAAAAACATACGTTATAGTTATATCAAATCCTTAAATATTTTTACTATTTATTAGCGAGCCAGTTATTGTACGTTCGGGATCTAAAGGTACGTTATATATTATTAAAAAATATAAATGAGTCAAATATTGTATCTGGTAGAAAATTATGACAAATCTATTTATTCTAATAAAATAAGGTTTTGAGTTGACACTTGTCACAATATTAAACACCCCAAGTCTAATTTTTCCGTTTTTCTCTCATATTAAATATTTACATTAACTACTAATTATGTTATTTAATTCTTTTTGTGATTAAAATAGTTTTAATACATTAAGAAAAAGTTCTTTTTATAAATGTATTTTTTAAAGAAACAATCTTTTGTATAACATAAGTAAAATTTTAAAATATCAAACTTTTTTAAAATACAAAATATTTAAAATAAGTGTTTTTAGAAATTAATTTTTGATGAATCATAAAAATTAAAATTTTAAATTCAAAGTTATAATAAGAAACTTTTTGATAAAAACTAATTAATTATAAAACGATGTGTATTGATAAATTAAGAACTTATATATTTTACTAAGTTAATATCATGTGTATTACACAAATTGAATAAATAAAATATTAATAATTATTAATAAAAATTAATGAATTATAAAACGATCGTTTGATATAAAAATAATTGATATTACATATGAGTGATAAAAGAACGATTTCATTTTTAAACTTTTTGTTTTTTTCAAAAAAGTCGGGTTTTTAACAAATTGTTTCAGAATAATCGTTTTTTTAAGTGTTATTTTTAGTAATTCATTTATTATAACTTTAAAATTTAACTACTTTTCTTTCATAAGAATTTTGTATTTAAAAGCCACAGATTTTAAAATATATTATGTTTTTTAAAAGTTTTATAATTTTTTTGAAAAAATTTCTTATCTAAAAAAACTTATCTCTTTACGAAATTCATTTGTAGAAATATATCTTATTTAAAAAATTCATATTTGTGTTATAAAAATAATTAAATAATAACATTTGTAGCTAATATGATATTTATTAGGAGAAAGATACATGATTGCGAGAAAATAAAACATATTAACTCTAAAATTGTGATAAGTGTCATACAAAAACCTTTTTTTTATTAGTATTGATATATTTAGATTAGATATTTTAATATTAAAATATATAGAAAAACTAAAAATAACTTCTTGAAATACATAAAAACTTAATCACAGTAAGTCAATTTTTCCCGTAAATAATTTCACATAGTCATGTATATAAAAGGAAATTGTCACAAACGGACAATTATATATAAAGGTATGGTGACTTATCTTGTATTATGTATGTAAACTTTTGATATCATGTTAGTAACATATAATAAATAATAAAATAGATTATAAGTTGTTTTAATAAAAAGTTATGTATAAAATCCATTTTATATTTGCTAGATTAGTAAAAAAAATTAATTTTAATTTTGCTCTCTAAGATGTAAAAATGAATTTACCTTCAAAAGTTTTATAAAATATTTCAAGTTCACTCCAAAATTTCATTAATTTTGGATTTAAGTTCAAATAATTTTATGAAACTTTTAAAAATAAATTAACAGTTTTAGCTTTCTAATTATTTTTGTTAAAACTTGAGAGTAAAACCAAACTTAACTAGAATAGACTTTTTGCTAAATTATTATATAGAAACCACCAAAAAGATGGCAAGGTAAAATGAATTTGATCATTTGATGTGTTTTAGTGGTGTTTACTGTTTAGTTGGGCAACCCATAACCCATAAGGACGATTCCCCCATTTCATATCACACCCCCGGGCCCCAACGGAAAACGTAACAACAACTAACAGACGCACATTCAAAACTTACTTACCGCGTTCGCGACGGCGTTCTTCACCGTCTTCATCTCCTCCATTCTCATCTTCACCGTCGCCACTTTCCTCCGCCACATCTCCACCCCTTCTCCGCCTCCCACCACCGTCCTCCCGTCGCTCACCCACACTCCCCTCATCACAAACTCAAACACATACACCAACGTATACCAAATCATCTTCAACACCTTCACACACTTTTCTAGGGCTCCAACCTCACGTTTCACCGTCGACGAAACCAGCGGTTCGATCGTCGGCGTTTGCTCCGGATCATCGAGTTTCCTCGTCAGAGTCAACATCAACGACATCAGAGAGATTCCGTCACCGAGAGCGTGGTGAACACGCAACACAACACACTTATGCGCCTGCAGAAGGTGGATCTCCCACAGCGGTTTATCGGTGTTCAACGGCGACGATACGGCGAGCTCCGCTAGGTAATCGTTGATCGCTGATTCGTCGTCGTCGTGGGCTCGATCACCAACCGGATCGGAGCGGAGGATGATGTGACGGTTGATGTCGAGTTCGGTTCTCCGCCAGTACTCACGGCCGTGGTGGTCGGTGACTAAGAGGCTTGAAAACCTGGGGTGTTGGATCATGAGGGAGTTGGAGACGACGGTTGTGGCGGCATCGAGTGTGAGAGGGTGTTGAAGGCCGAGGGCGCAGTTGATGATCTGGTGAGTCGCCGGTTGCACGAACAACCGCCCGCCCGGAGATAGCGGTTCGTCGGAGTCGGCATCCATTTACGAGTGGAAGATGGTGAACGCTTGGACTACTTTAATTTATATTTCTTGGCAAAAGATTATAGATTTTTGATTTTTCATCTCAAAACTACTTTAATAAAGTAGTTCTACCTTTTTTTTCTCTCTTTTTATATATTTAAAGTTTTTTCTCTTCATTTTTTTCATTCTATTTTTTCCCTCAATGTCGGTGTAAGTAGCATAAAGTGGAGATGAGACGGGGAGCAAGTCGAGGTGAGACGGGGAGCAAGTGGAGGTGAGACGGGGAGCAAGTGGAGGTGAGACGGGGAGCAGTGGAGGTGAGACGGGGAGCAAGTGGAGGTGAGACGGGGAGCAAGTGGAGGTGAGACGGGGAGCAAGTGGAGGTGAGACGGGGAGCAAGTGGAGGTGAGACGGGGAGCAAGTGGAGGTGAGACGGGGAGCAAGTGGAGGTGAGACGGGGAGCAAGTGGAGGTGAGACGGGGAGCAGTTACAAAAAATTATCAAACTAGTCAATTGAACAAATTAAATTATCAAAATAACCGGTTAAAATTGGAATTAAAAAAACTATCATTGTCCGTCACATGTCATCCCCTAGCTCGGGGAAATGTGTCGGCGAGGGAATGACATAATCCCTCGCCCCTATTGCTGACGTGTCGAGCATTTCCTTGCTGAGTCAGCGAGGGATTATGAGAATCCCTCGCCCGTATTTACTAAAATGCCACTTCTCGCCCCATATTTAAAAAAATCAAAAAACCGAGATTTATTAATATTTATTATTTCTTAATACTTAAAAAGTTAATATAATTTTATTTAATATAATTTTATTTAATATAATTTTATTTAATATAATTTTATTTTCCCCTATATAATAACATATTAACCTTTAACAAATTTTACATTCTCTCCAAACCTTAAAATTCTTTGAAATTTTTAAAAATGTCAACTAATATCATACTATGCAGCGGTGGTAAATGTCATTTTGTAAACTGTGTCGAGAAATATCTACCATTACAAAGTAAATCTGTTAAACATATTCTTAGTTTATATAGTAATTTAACGTTTGATGAATTAAAAGATATGATTTCTTCAAAACTGAGAATTCAAAGTTATATACGATTTATCGTATAAAATATATACGTATACTTATTTTATAGATATTTCTGATAATAAAGATTACAATATTTTATGAATGTTGTTCTTAACGATCAAAAAATTTTTTTACGTTATTCGTCAGTGAGAATCCGATATTGTTGGTAGTAGCTCTGTTGTCCACAAAAAAAATTAAATTTTACAAACGACATTGAAAAGATTATTTATGATTTAAAAGATATTCTGGTAGATAACGAGAGTTATAGTAATGTTAAACAAGTATGTGATCATGAAAACAACAAAATAAGAATTTTTATGAAAAAGATGATCCGTCTTCCTATCATTTCGAGTTCAAAGTTCATGAAGATACATTATTTTCACAACCGAAGTCATTAGCGGATCCTACAAATAATCCACTCAAAAATACCAGCTCTGCATTATTTACTATATCTGAAGGTGATTGTTTCAACAACAAAAAGAATTACAACTCAAATTGGGTACGATGTGTCTTACCGAATGTTTTGAGCATAAAGTATTTAAATCATCAAAAAGTAGATTCGATGTGTCATGTCATAACGATGGTTGCGATTGGTGTATTCGTGCATGTTGTTTTAAAAATACAAGTATTTTTCAAGTTAGATATTTTAAATCAGTATATACTTGTTCAAAAACACAAACTTATCCCAATATTAATCAAACAAACAAAAAAGTAATGGGCAATATCATTAAGGATCAATTAAAAGATAGTGGTCGAATTTACCTGAGTAAAGAAATTATGAATGATATTATAAAGAGATTTAAAGTTAGCATATCATGAAAAGAAGTAAATTTACAAGATGTTTGTCTTAAATATAAACGTGTTATGATTGATGAGTTTACAATGTAATGTCGTATTTTATAAAATATATTATTATTTTATCAAAATATCATACAACAATTATTATTTCATATATAGGATTAGATAATTATAACATAAATACAATACTACAAATTTATTTATACAACATTTTTACAATATCTTCTTGATACGATTCTGTTTTGCACGAAAACTTGATATTTCTATCACTTGCAATAATATTGATCTCAGTAACACCTGTAACAAAACTTGTTTATGCGATATAGAAAACACTAGTTAATTATAATAATTAACTACAAGATATGGAAAATATAAGTTATTTTTAATTAGTATAACTATGCGACATTGCCATTTTGGTAATGCCACTTGTTTAAAGAAGGTAGTATATAACGATATATAAAACGAATTAAAATCTGTTTATAGTTAAATAAATAATTACCGACATTTGTTTTTATTTTATTATATGATTTTTGTAATGTAGGTAAAGAAAACAAGAACAATGTCGTGTAATTTTTTTGATTTTTGTGATGTAGTAAAATAAAATTATAGTTTAATAACATAAGGAGGTTTAGGAGAAGGAATTTTTATATGCAACATTTTCATGAAAAAAAAGACTTGATTCTTCGAAGAGAAAGTGTTAGTGTGTATGTGAAAAATATGGTGATGAAAATGTGTTGGTTTGATGGTGTTGGTGTGTTATTTATAGTAGAAAAAGTAAACCAATAATTTTTTAATTTTTATTCATTAATGCTAATTATATACAATTTATATACAATACAAAATATATACAATTTATTTATCCTTATATCTATTAATTAGATTTTGATACAATAAAGTTGCTAATTTCTCTCGAAATTTTTGAGTAGTCACGCGTACATTTTCAACCAGACATAATTCATCTCCAATAATTAAACGTTGTAGCATAATACACACCGAGACTAGTAATGTACAAAAAAACCGGTCCGGAACCGGTTCACCTAATAAAACCCGAACCGGTTTCAAAGAAAAACCGGTTTGGGCCAAACCGGTCTCAAAGAAAAACCGGTTTGGGCCAAACCGGTCTCGAACCCAACTCGAACCGCCAGTTTCTATACCAGTTTGCTAGCCCTTAAAATTTAAAAATCGGTTAAACCGGTAAGAAAAACCTGTTTGGGTAAAAAACCGGTCCGAACCGGTTTGATAGGTTCGAGTTTTTGGTGAGCCAAACCGGTTTGTAACACAAACCGGTTTGAAGATAAAGCGGTCGACCCCACCATGAAAAAACCGGTTCGGTTTTGAACACAAACTGGTTTGGGCATAAAAACCAGTTTGTACACCTCTAACCCAAACATCGCAGTCTCTTGATTCAGGGGCTTGTTATAGCATGTTAGGCAGTGTAATTCGTTCAAAAGTTGTGGGTGTGACACTCGGTCCAATCAAGTCAACGTCAGCTTAACTCTGTCTAATAATAATAAACGTTTATTTATTATCTCTGATTCGTCTGACTTTCTGAGACCTTGACTAATGTTTAACGTGAACTCTCGTTGCCAATTTACCGGTTGAGACATAAGATTAATATAATAATAATATTAATAATTATAACTAAATCTATGAGGTGATCACCTAGTTTTGCATGCAAGACAACTCATCCCCACACTCTATGTATATAAACTACATATACACACACTTAACACACTAACCCACACACATAACCCTTTCACGTCCCTCTCCTCTCCACTACACACACACACACACACCACCATCACCTTCGGCCGCCCCTACCTCTCGGCCACCCCCAATCGCCGCCACCACCTCTCGGCCACCCCACCGCCGCTTGCACCAATCGTTGCCACCATCACCATCGACCGTAACTACCACCACCTCCATCACCGTCGACCGCAACCACCACTACCACCATCACCATCGACCGCAACCACCACCACCTCCATCACCGTTGACCGCAACCACCACCACCTCCATCACCATCGACCGCAACCACCACCACCTCCATCACCACCCGCAACCAACAACCCCCTTCCTTCTCTATCGGTCACCATAATCTCACCATCATCTTTGAAAGCTTTCACTCCTCTCACATAACAATCTAGTTAAAACCTTATATTAGAACCCGAAGTGTTTATTGGAAGTCAAAGATCGTGCTTGCATTGTGTGTGTTTACATCTATTAGTTACTCAAGGTATTGTGTTAGATTACTATTGTTTGTACATTCATGATGATCAAGAAGAAAATCTTGATAAACCCTAGTTCATCCACTTAATGGTTATATGAATGATGTTGTTTTAATGATTTTGGGATTTAAAATGTGTTTGAAATGGTTGTATGAATTTGAAAAATGTATGGTAATGATTATAGTTTGATAAAATCATGTTATTCGGATGATTTGGGTAGTAAGAATGTATATATGTATGTACATGTCACGAATGTATGTATATATGAACATGCAAATGGAAGTCTAGTGGATTATGGCCTTTTAAGGAACACTTAGGTGAAAACATTGGATGGACAATTGTTGAGGATGATATAACTTGGGGAAATGGTTAAGATTGAAACTTGATGATGTTACTAATCAAAAACTAGGTCAAGTGAAAGGATTAATAAAGGGAAAACATAAGTACTTGGACACATTAGAATGCTACAATTGAAAGTAAAGTTTTAGAATGAATGAATTTTATAAAAATAAATATCAAAAATATATTTCTTTTTATATAAAAAGCGCAAACGACTATAATAATGAGCTTATAAAAGAAATTTTATATAAAAGTATACATTTAGCTAAATAATTAGTAAAAAAAGTATCATTTAAAATAGGTCAACTAGAAATATATGATACAAAAATAGAAAATTTAAGACTTCGTAACTCTAGAGTAACTAGTTAAGAATCATAGTAAATAAACATAAGATAAAAATGATAGTGATTAAGTGATAAGCATTAAGAATACGTTAGAATTAGGTCTTAGTTTATAAGGGCGAATATATCATACATTTTCTATGAAAGATAAATAAATTCTTTTAAGAAACTGACCAAAATATTTTAATATAATAAAGACCTTCTTTTAAAATAACCAAATGAGTTGGGTGAAAAAGCATTCTCGTAAGCATAAATCATCGTATATTGACCATGATGCATATGATTAGGGTTTTATTGATCGAAAGTCTAGCACGTTGGTTCGTTTCATTAATCTCACTCAAGGTGAGTCCTTTGGCCCTGTTTTAAATATTATTTTAACTATTTTGGGGGAAAGGCATGAAACAATACTCTAAAATATATGATGAGTTAAACGTGATAATATATTATGAGGATATAAGTTGGGTCAGTGGTACGGGTATAAACCATTGAGCCCCTAAATCCCCCTTATAATCATTAACCTCAGGGGTGAGGCCACATGCTATATTGGTAGATCTATCGGTTAGAATGACCCGCTCTCGCGACCAGTCGCACTGGTCAGGTTGTGGCGAGAGAGTTTATATGTCTGGATATTTGTGGGCAACGACGTGTTTCTTGGCTTGATTATGAACTTATGACCTGAATTAATCATAGTACCTAGCTAGTCTATGTGGATATACTATACCTTGTTTCATCATATTGTTTTCGAAAATGAATGTTTACGAGACTGAAAACCCTGATCGCTCACCAACTTTACGTTGACTTTATACCCTTCATGCTTTTTAGGGTTATAGGTGAGCTCTATGTGGAATTCCAGAACTATGTCTTTGGAAGGTCAAACGTTTCAAACGTCTTTAAATAATATTAGGTTCATGAAATAATGACTGTATTACGTGTCAAATTTCGAGTTGTTCAACCTTTGCTAACAAAATATTATTATAATCTCTTTTGTGATGATAATTATATGATTTTCATAATTGACGTTATTATCAAACACATTTGACTATAAAAGTTGGATTAACTCCAATTCTGTTACCACCACGTCACGCGATCTTCCGCTGCGATTTTCGGGTGTGACAGAAGTTGGTATCAGAGCCAACGGTTACAGCGAACTAGAAAATATTTTTCAAAAATCTGACTATAACCTTTAAAATGATCATTTGACTCCAAAGACTATTCTACATCATGAGTCTTATGCTAGATTAGAGCATTATGTAAGCATAATAGTCATATTAAGATTATGATTATTAATTTTATGTGCTAGATAATTGCATAATTAATAAGTACGCATGCATACACTTCTTTTATTATAGATGTCTGATCGAGTTAACACATAGAGAGTACCTGACTTTAGTAGTAGCACCAAAGGTCCATCAGAACCTATCTCTTCTACACCATGGTATCATCCTACTTAGCCTCACTTTGCAGGCACCTTATACCCGGGAATGGAAAACTCTGGGAATGGTTGGATATCCGAGTCTGACGATGAGAACCTTACACCACCTGCAGCCACTCTCGAGCCCATTGCTAAGGAGCCAAATGGCTTGGCCCCGGAGAGTGAGACCCCCACAGTTATGACTCCAGCTGCCCCTATTCCTCTCATGCAGCACCCGCCAAAGAATAGGTTAGTGTATGAGCGGAGGAAGCGCAGAGAGAAAAGAAGGATGATTGATGATGGTGCTGGTATGAAGAATACATCTATACCCAAACAGGCCAGACTTCATGATGGCCAATGGGAATGGATCATGAAGGCTATGAGAGGATGGGGCTCCAGAGATAGGATTCCTTCCATCTTCGAGGCGGGAGAGTCATCTTCTACTCCACGAGGGACTACTATGGGTGGCGAGCCCATTGAGCATGTGATGGCTACTTTGACAACCCAGTGTGTTTGACTCGAGAAGGAACTGCTGACTGCCAGGAAGAAGATGAGGATCTAGGATGAGGTGAGTCAAGCTTTGGATGAAAGGATGATGACGATTGAGAAGGAGAGATTACTGGAAGATAACGCTCTGAGTTAGATGCACTTTCGCTTGGCAAACCTGGAAACTAGTCTCTTAGAGACTAGGGACAGACTGACTCAGGCAGAGCAGAGAGCAGATGTGGCCGAGGCTGCATTGGTGACAGCCCAGCAGTACGCGATTATGATGGGAGAGCGAGCGATACTCCTTTGGTTGTGGCTACATTGTGTCTGATGATGATTTTGTACTTGATGCACGTTAGCAGTGGAGCTTCGTTTTAGATGATAGATACAAGTCGGAGTGCTTGAAACCCCCCTTTTGATCGAGTGATAAACTCGTTGTTGCATGTAGACAATTAACTTATAATCTTTTGGGATGATAGCTTTTTTGCATGACTATGGTAGATGTATGATCAAACTGCTTATAACCATTAAAAATTCTATCATTATGATATTGTTTGATTGTGATAAATGCTTATATATATATATATATATATCCAAATAAGTTAATTATATGGAATAAATAGTCATAATGAAACGTTAACATCTTATGTAAACTAAACCTCTTCTTCCCTACCTTCGAAACGGAATCGAATCATGCCACCTGTAACATGAAACACACTCTAGAGCGGAAACGCCAATTACCCAACCACCGCAGAGGAACTAGCCCAGTTGATAGCCCAACACGTTAAGTCCGCTTTAGAACAACATGATGCAAACCTAGTGGCCGGTCAAGGAAGAAGACAAGAAAATACAGGTAATGGTCTTGGAAACGGAGCGGGAAACGGTTCAAACATAGGGTCCGGTATTGGTGCAAACAACGGATCCGGTACAAATGGAAACCTAGGCAGTTTATCAGGTGGACAACCAAAAGGGTGCTTGTATAAGACTTTTCAAGGATGCAATCCAAGAACTTTCACAGTCGTTGAAGGACCATTAGACATAATCCGATGGATTGAGAGAACAGAGACTGTCATAGCTATACGTAATTGCTCTAATGATCAAAAGGTCAAGTATGCAACCTGTTTGTAATGCCCGGAAATTTTCTTTGAAGGCGACGAAAGAAGAAAAAAATAAAATCCAAAGTCGAGGGACCAAACTCGCTAACAAGAGAAACTTTGATGAATGGGAGTATAAAAGGGGAAGACACCCCATACTTGCCATTTTCAGCCAAAGAGAAGAGAAGAGAAGGAGAAAAAGGGGAGAAAAGCATGGTTCAGGTTGATTTGAGCGTGGAATTGACGTGTAGCGGGTCAAATCGAAGCTCTACTCGACGAGGTTGTCAAGGTGAGTTCTAAGACCCCTCTTTTACACGTTTTTGAATGATTTTAGGGCTGGAACACATCTGAAAACCCTTTTTCGAGTTTTTTGGTGTAAACTCGTTTTGTATGTATGTGTATGTGTATGATTCGTTTGGGGCTTGATTTCGGGCTTGGTTACGCTTGAATGATGTCATGGTATGCTTCCCTAAGGTTTAAAATGGTTGATTTGAGTTTAAAAGAGGTTTGGAAGTGTTTGGAGGTTGATCTTGGCGGCTGCAGTTTGGGATGAACTACATTTTGCATCAGCTAGGGCTAGGCGACCGAATGGAGGTCCATGCGCCCGAATGAGGTGCGATTGGGTTCATACGCATGAAAGGAGTGCGACTGAGGTTCATTCGTGAGATTGAGAGCCATACGCATGGGGGCTATGCAACTGAAGGAAATGCGGATGAGAGTCACGCGACTGAAGGAAATATGGATGAAGGTCATGCGACTGGAGTCCATATGCATGTAAGTCGTGCGATTGAGGTTCATACGCACGAAAGGTGGGCGACTGAAGGCCATTCGCATGAAGGTCATACGACTGAGGTCCATACGCCCGGATGTCATGCAATTGAGGTTCATTCGCATGGGAAGCATGCGATTGGAGGCTATGCGACTAGAGGCCCATTCGCCTGAGTGTTCTCATACGTATGGAAGACCATGTGACCGAATAGGGTCCATACGCTCGAATGACCATGGTATTGTCTGATTTTCGGGAAAGTGCGGACGTAGGCTCAAACCTTTGGGGTTGTTGATGAAGTGATGGGTATGGATGATTTAAGATGATGTATGATGATGGGCTGCTGATGATGATGATGTGTGCTTTCATATGGTTGAATGTTGTGATGCGCGTGATTCGTGTGATGTTTGATGTTGTGTGATTGTGCATGTTGTATGTTTTGCATGATGTATGTTATGGGTGTGCAATGTTGCCTTGTGTGATTGATGTTGTATGTTGTTATGTTCCTTATTATATTATGCATGATTGTCTTCCCTCGGTTTTGCGTTGAGCGATAATGAACGTAATGAAAGTATTATATAACTTAAAGTGGAAGATAATGAAAAGAAGAATGTAATGAATGAGTGGAAGCATGAACGAAGGAATGAGAGTAAGGATGGCTTGCAAGAGGAAGGAAGGAGGTTCACAACTCACTGAGAGTTGTTAGCTCAACTGTGTGTGTATTTATAGTGTGCGATCTTGGCTAATTCATAAGGGGACATAGTGTCACACCCTCAAATTTCACAAAACGGGGTAATACCGTTAGGCGCGTGACATACCAGGATCTTGGCAATTAGTTACACCAAACGACGCAACAATTACAAAACATAATTTTTTTAAATTAAATAAAGTTTCTTAAAATCAGGATTAAATACGAAACATGAAAATAAATGCGAAAGCGTATAACCATAATTTAAATGGCGCGAACACGCGCAAACCAAATAAATATAATTTATAGAAAAATGTAGATTGTTCATTTGACTCTACGATGATGAATGCAATGCAAGATGCTCCTATTCGTGCGCAGCTTAAGGACCTGAAAGAAACATGCTAAAGTGTCAAACAAGGTTGGTGAGTTCACAGGTTTATCAGAAAATAGTAAGTAAGAGTAATGAAATCCAGATTAAATAATCAAAGCATATAAGTAGGTAGCTAGCCTACAACAAGTCACTATGTGTATGAATTTCGCGACCGAGTTGACAGTAATAATTAATGAATGCCCCGGCTGTGGATACCAGACCACAACACTGTAAAACAGGCTAACCATTCACCCGTTTGACCTCCAGTCAAACTAGCACGACTAGCCCGGTGGGTTTGTCAAACCCAGTAGATCTACTAACAATCACCTCGCTAATTCCATATTAACGGTCCGAAGAGGCGTAGTGGCATCACAATAGTAAACCAATATATGCAGTATTACCAATCTAAGTAACGTATAGTTTATGAAAAACAGCTTGTTTCTCTCCCCCAAAAGAGAGTATAATATGAAAGTGGGGCTGAGAACTCACCTCAAATGCAGATCAACAAGTAATGCAGAGAACAGGTATTTAAATTTCCGAATAACCTGAATTTCAATTAATATATAATTAATATCAATTATTAATTACGAGCATAAAGATTTGTACAGATTTCGCGTTTCACGACTTGGTTCGAGTTCGTCTTAAACGTTAGTTTAGTCACACTAATTCACCAAAGTATAAACTCAAACATCAAGTTAATCCACATAACTCGATTATGCTAAATAGTACATATCTTCACACATAAAAAAATAAAATATATATATATATATATATATATTATATATATATATATATATATAATATATATATATATATATATATATATATATACATGTGACTGCTTATAAGAAGATCTACATGCATAGCACACACATGCACCTTAGACTCACACTCATACAACATACTTCATGAATCCACCCACTAATGTAGAATCTACATACACATTCCTATACAAGCCTTTCTTACACCCACTTATTTTACCCATACTTTCATACACCTGCCATTAACAAAATATCCATCTATAATTATGCACATCACGCACACCAAAGAAAAACACACGCACACACTAGTACCCACAAGATATCATGCATCATCACCACTCATGCAGAACACCCAAACTGTAACATCTCGTATTTCCGTTAATTAAAAGTTAATTTTATTAATTCTTATATGGGTTATTTAGACAATTTATGAATCTTGTTGGGCTATTATTGTATGATTCTTTGTTGAAGTTCTAAATTAAGTAAATAATAATAATAATAATAATAATAGTAATAATAATAATAAGATTGTTAACTTAAAAGTGTTTAAAAATTTAATTAAAAACTTGGGGGATTGTTTTTGTAAATTTATAAACTTAAAACAAAGTTTTAGCATAAAATGTTAACTATTAAATTTGAGGGACCATTTGTGTAATTGTTTAAAAACCCAAACCATTCCCCCCTTCTTCCCCGTCGACCGCCGACCATTCTCCGGCCAAGTTCCGGTGAGCTTCAAGATGCCAAAAACCCCTCGTTTCGAAGCCCAATCGTTCCGAATTACCTCGTGTGCGTGATTCGAACCTTAATGCACCTAATAACTGAGGATTTAACGCCGAATACCACCAACCGAGTGTATAACCGTAGCACATTAAACCCATAACCGTTTGGGTATTAAACCGCAATAATAATCAAATTGATTCAACTTACACGATTATCTATCTGCCCTTAATCGATTACAACTATCAGTTGTATCTGAAACACACACGAATTGCACCCCGATTACCCTTTGAAGCCGCGACCTGCAACTCAAACAAAAATTACCATCCGAGCTTCATAAACGAAAATTGGTTGAGAGCTTTTAATCCTGTGCACCATTAGAAGCTCCCTGTACAACGAATTTGGTTGGAACCATCGGTTGAACATCGAACAAGCTTCACGAGTTCGTAACTGTTCTTCGTCTTCCTCGCTAACAAATCGATCTCAAAACGGGTAATCAAACACATGTTTCTGATCGGTTTTACTTGGGTATTAAAAGCCCCAAGATTAATTCCTTGTTCATAATCGAATTGGGGGTCGATTTGGAATCAATGATTCTAGGGTTCTTAGGGTTTGGGGAATTTTTCTTATACGGGTTTATAGTATTTAGAAACCAGTACTTACCGCGGTTGAAGCCTTGGTTCACTGGTTAGAGCAATACCCCCCCCCCCCCCACATCCATGAGGTCCCGGGTTCGAACCCGGGCACCCTCATGTAATTTTTTTAAAGCCTTTTTGGCCTTAATTAATTATAGGAAATTTATAATAATTATAAAAATGAATTTTATAAACCTAAATATTTTTAAAGTCACCTGAATATTTTTAAAAATTTATTCTTGTAAAACTTTGTAATATTTTAAATTATTTGCAAATGTAATAATTAAGTATTTTTATAATAAGTTAGATTATTATATAATACTTAAAGACATTAAATTAATATTAGACCATATGTTTTTGGATTTATCATGATATTCATAGAATTTAAATATAATTTTATAAATAAAATCACAAGTTATTTACAAAGGATCAATTTCCTTAAAATAAATTTATAAATTTTCATAAATGGTATTTTTATAATAATTTAACTTTATAAAAATCCCCAATATACTAGTACCCTAGTTCGTGTTAACTCGTTAATCTTATTATTAACCAAAATCTTGTAATATTTATATATTTAGGTGCCTTGTGACATTTTATCTTGGAACGGCATATTTTTATTCTTATTATCTTCATTATATACTTATTTGACAAGTGAGTTTCCTTGCCCCCTTTTTACTTTATTTCACACTATTTTAGGGTGAAACATGATTACTTATACATAATGCACTTGTAAACGTTTAGACTTGTAAGCACTTGCAATTCATATTTTGTCATGGTTATTTGTTTTGTAAGTGTTTATATGAGATACATAGTTTTTTACAATCATTAACTATTGCTAGCCTGGCGACGTCTTAGATCTTTGGGCCTGACAAGCCTATTTGGTGCTAAAGTCGAGGTATTGCCGACTCCTAGGAGCTGTATGCTTGTGCATTAGGGAACCAATACACTTAGCCAATCTTTTATACTTGTAATCAAGTCGAGGTTTGGTTGTAACGATATGTGTTCTATAACCTTACTAGCTTATAACTTATGACGTGAATTGCTACTTGTAACTTTTTTTTTTCATATTATGTATGAAAACCTTAGAAACTCACCAACTATTTTAGTTGACTCTTATTTTTACCATGTTTCAGGTCAACCTCAAGTTTAAAGTGATCCTTTTGAAGCATGCTATAATCTAGGACTTGGACCTAGATAATGAAATAAAAAGTTACATTATGTTATGTTATGTTTAACTTATTTCTTGTATAAGACTTATGATTGTATTTCCCATTTCAAGATTATGATAATAATATTTACAATTTAATATAGCGTTATGTGGCTGTGAACAATCTTAACCCTCACATCTCGACGTTTCCGCCGTCAAGGTTGGGGTGTGACAGATTGGTATCAGAGCCCATAACTATAGGATTTAGGTATTAGTAATGGTGACCTAGACTATAGCTTATGCATGAACCTCATAGGATAATATTTATATTCTTGGAAATATATATATATTGTTACATGCTACATAATGCTATACTTTATGTGCAATTTGATGCCTTAGCATAGGTTGCCTTGTAATTGCTTAAACTTTGTTACTTGTCTCCCTAAACTTAACTTTGACTCATTGACTCTCCCCGACAAATGAAACTTCCTAATCTTATTCTCGTCAACACGTGGAATTGTATACTTATGGTTAAGAATTGAATCTTTAGACTTATGTCTAATCTATGTAAATCTCATCATGGTTTTGATTTCATGAACCTAAGAATTTGTGTGACACATGGACACCTGTATTCTAGATTTCCTGGCAAAAGGCCCTCGGGCTAAGGCAAGCATATCGCATAAATCCTACGGGACTAGTTATGCTTACCTGGGGATTTCTGGGATGAGTGATAAACCATGGTCAACATACACAAATTTCTAAGGCGAATGGGTCAACTTACCTTGACGTGTCAACGTTTCCAAATGGTAATGCGTTACCAAATGGAACCATTCCATGTGCCTTACAACTTTTTGCCTTATCCTTGTTGAACATTAATCCTTGTTATTCCAATTCTCATATCTAACTCATTTGTATATTCCAGCATGTCTCGTCATCATGGAAAGCGTGGAAGTTCCGATCGTAAGTTAGCCGCCATGATTGCTCGACAAATGGCTGCTGTCATTCCAACCATGGTTGCTGAACTTAATAGCACCTTAATGACCAACACTAGCAACAATGGAAATGGTCATGGAGAGAATAGCAACAATCAAAACGGGAACAATCAACACGGGAATACTCAAACTTGCACCTTCAAACACTTCAGCTCTTGCAAGCCCACTAGTTTTAGTGGCTAGGAAGGAGCCACTGGCCTTCTTGAGTGGTTCGAAAGCATGGAGAATACCTTTATCAATTGTGAGTGTCCCGATGCACTCAAGGTTCGTTATGCCACTAGTATGTTCCAACAAGGGCTCTTACCTGGTGGAATAGCGAGAAGAGGAATCGTGGACCCGATGCCATTCTAGCACTTACATGGGAAGAGTTCAAGAACATCGCCATCGCGAAGTTCTGCCCAAGAAGTGAATTGCAAAAGTTGGAAGAAGAGTTTGGAATTTGAAACAAAATGATGGGGATCATTTGGCCTACTCAACTAGGCATCATGAGTTGAGTATACTGCTGCCCCATATGGTCGACACTGTTCCCCGCAACATCGAGAAGTTCATTAAGGGGGTACCACCCCAAATTCAAGATGTTGTGGTGGGTAGCCGACCCACAACCTTGGAAGAAGCCATTACAATCACCGCTCAACTCATCGAGAACCATATAAGAGCGGGCACCATGTCTGTGAAGGGTGCAAAGAAGTGGAGAAGACGACTACTGAGGCGGTTAAGGAGACCAAAGCTGAACCGTCTAACAGCCACAACAACAACAGAGCGCAAGTTCACACCGGCGCGTAACTATGTCGTGGCTGCACCCAAACAACCCCAAAGACAACTTGAACCGGTGGCTACATCTGTGGCACAAGTGCCTGGGGCTAGGGCTTATGCTGGTCCTCAACCGATGTGCAGCACGTGTAGGTATCATCATCCGGGGAATCAACCATGCCGCATTTGCACCTTATGCGGTAAATATGGTCATTTGGTGGCAACTTGCCACCGTGCACCTAACAATGCCGCTGTGGTCACAAACCGTGTTTGCTACAACTGTGGGGAACTTGGCCACTTTCGCCCACAATGCCCTCGTCTTGTGGGTAATGTTCCACAAGCCCGAGGACGTGCTTTCAACATCAACGCTAACCAAGCACAAGCAAACAACGATGTGGTGAATGGTACGTTAACTCACCCTTAATTTTGTGATCAAATTCATTTCATATTTTACCTGTATTGTTAAATACCTTAAAAATTGAACAGGTATGTTCCTTATTAACAAAACTTATGCTTATGTCCTATTTGATTCTAGAGCCGATAAAAGTTTTGTTTCATTAGAGTTTGAACCCATACTTGCTAAGCCACATACGAAACTAGAAAGACCTCTTACTGTTAAAGTTGCCGATGGAGAACCAATTACCGTTGACGTTATCGTTCGTGATTGCATCTTAAGTCTTGACACGCATGATTTTCTTATCGTTCTTATCCCTATGAAACTTGGGAGCTTTGACGTCATCATTGGTATGGATTGGTTAGCCAAACACCATGCTGAGATCATTTTTCGAGAAGTGCATTCGTATACCGTTACCCTCTGGAGATACGTTGAGGTGTTCGGTGAAAAATCTTCTAAAGGGCTTAAACTCATGTCTTGCACTCAAGCCCGAAAGTGCTTAAACAAGAAGTATATGGCCTTCTTGGCTTATGTGGTCAACACGAAAGTCAAAGGGAAAGAACTTAAGGATGTCCCTATCGTACGAGACTTTCCTGAAGTATTCCCCGATGACCTTAGTGGTTTACCTCCCGTGCGTGAAGTCGAGTTTAAAATTGACTTGATACCGGGAGCAAACCCCGTGGCCAAGTCACCATATCGGCTTGCACCATCGGAAATGCAAGAACTCTCTTGTCAACTGCAAGAGCTGTCCGAGAAAGGCTTCATCCGTCCTAGTTCTTCGCCTTGGGGTGCACCTGTTCTTTTCGTGAAGAAGAAAGATAGATCGTTTCGTATGTGCATCGATTATCGCGAGCTTAACAAACTTACCATCAAGAATCGTTATCCTCTTCCTCGCATTGATGACTTGTTTGATCAACTTCAAGGAGCTGCCATATTCTCGAAAATTGATCTACGTTCTGGATATCATCAATTACGAGTTCACGAGGATGACATCCCAAAGACCGCTTTTCGTACTCGTTATGGACACTATGAGTTTATGGTGATGCCTTTTGGTTTAACCAATGCTCCTGCTGTCTTCATGGATCTCATGAACCGAGTATGCAAGCCTTATCTAGACAAGTTTGTGATCGTTTTTATTGATGACATACTTATCTATTCCAAGTCCAACAACGATCATGAGCTGCATTTGAGATTGGTTCTTGATTTGTTAAAGAAAGAGCAATTGTACGCAAAATTCTCGAAGTGTGATTTCTGGCTCGAAGAAGTTCAATTTCTAGGACACGTGGTGAATAGCCAAGGAATTCACGTTGATCCTGCAAAGGTGGAAGCTGCGAAGAATTGGTGTGTTCCTACAACTCCTACCGAAGTTCGTTCTTTTCTTGGTCTTGCTGGTTATTATCGGCGATTCATCGCCAATTTCTCGAGGATCGCGAAGCCACTCACTACTTTGACACAAAAAATAAACCATTCGAGTGGGGTTCCGAGCAAGAAGAAGCTTTTGAAGCGTTAAAGCATAAGTTGTGCAATGCTCCTATATTGACCCTACCCGATGGAAACGACAATTTCACACGTGTATTGTGATGCATCTAAGCAAGGCCTCGGTTGTGTTCTCATGCAACGAGGGAAGGTCATAGCTTATGCGTCGAGACAATTGAAAGTTCACGAGGTGAATTATACAACCCACGATCTCGAGCTTGGTGCTGTTGTATTTGCTTTGAAGATTTGGAGGCACTACCTGTATGGTACGCAATGTATAGTCTACACCGATCACAAAAGCCTTCAACACGTTTTCAATCAAAAAGATCTCAACATGAGACAACGTCGTTGGGTGGAGTTGATTAGTGACTATGATTGTGACATTCGTTACCATCCTGGTAAGGCAAACGTTGTGGCCGATGCACTGAGCCGAAAGATTCACAACAAGATGATCTCATTTCAAGAAATTCGAGATCGACGTCAATGGTTTGACACCTTGGTGAGTTCGATACTGAAATTCGACTAGATGTCAATGAGACCACCGTACTACTACAAAACCTGAGAATAGATAGTGACATCGAGTCTAGCATCCTAGAGGCTCAACAAATGGTTCAACGAGAAGGGAGAATGAAGGATGAGTTGGAGCATAATCTTCTAACCCAATTGGAAACGAAATCCAATGGATTGATGTACTTCGCCAATCGTATTTGGGCTCCAAATCGCGATAACATTCGTACCTTTATTATGAACGAAGCTCATCAAACTCGTTATTCTATTCATCCTGGTTCCGATAAGATGTACATGGACCTACGTGGTCAATATTGGTGGCCTGGGATGAAGAAAGACATAGCGACTTATGTAGCTAAGTGCCTCACATGTACGAAAGTTAAAGCCGAACATCAACGTCCAAGTGGATTACTTGAGCAACCCGAGATCCCTATGTGGAAATGGAAACACATATCCATGGACTTCATAACAAAGCTACCCCGAACCTCTCGAGGACATGATAGCATATGGGTGATCGTTGACCGATTGACCAAGTCGGCACATTTTATACCCATACGTGACACTTACAAGACATCAAGTTAGCTCGTATATACGTTGATGAGATTGTAAGTCGTCATGGAGTACCTCTGCACATCATATCTGACCGAGATGCTCGTTTCACTTCACATTTTTGGTCGTCTATGCAAGAACTTTTGGGTACACAATTGGATCTAAGCACGGCTTACCATCCTCAAACTGATGGTCAAACCGAGCGAACGATCCAAACTTTGGAGGATTTGCTACGTCTCTGTGTTCTTGACTTTGGTGGCGATTGGGATACGCATCTACCGCTCGCGGAATTTTCGTATAACAATAGTTACCACTCGAGTATCAAGATGGCACCGTTTGAAGCACTTTATGGTCGTAAATGTCGTTCACCGATCTGTTGGACCGACATTGGTGAAAACTTCATCACTGGTCCTGAACTTATACAAGAGACGACCGATAAGGTTTCTATCATTCGCAAGAACCTTGAAGTGGCGAGAAGTCGTCAAAAGAGTTATGCTGACAAGCGACGTAAGCCATTAGAATTCCAAGATGGGGAGATGGTTCTTCTCAAGGTCTCACCGTGGAAAGATGTGGTTCGCTTTGGAAAGAAGGGCAAACTGGCTCCAAGATTTGTAGGACCTTTCAAAATCCGAAAAGGATTGGGAAAGTGGCTTATAAACTAGAGTTACCTTCCGACCTTAGTGGAATTCATCCGGTTTCCATGTCTCAAATTTGAGAAAGTGTTTGGCCGACGAAAGTCTGTATGTTCCGCTGGAAGACATTCAGATTGACGAGTCATTACATTTTGTCGAGAAACCTGTGGAGATCATGGATCGTATAATGAAGAAGACTAGAACCACAACAACCCCAATCGTCAAGGTTCATTGGGAAAATAAACGTGGCGCTGAATTTACTTGGGAACGCGAGGAGCACATGAAGAGGAGATACCAGTTCTTATTTGTATAGTTTCATTTCTTTTAATTTCGGGACGAAATTCTTTTAAGTTGGGGAGACTGTAACATCTCGTATTTCCGTTAATTAAAAGTTAATTTTATTAATTCTTATATGGTTATTTAGACAATTTATGAATCTTGTTGGGCTATTATTGTATGATTCTTTGTTGAAGTTCTAAATTAAGTAAATAATAATAATATAATAATAATATATAATAATAATAATAATAATAATATAATAATAATAATAAGATTGTTAACTTAAAAGTGTTTAAAAATTTAATTAAAAACTTGGCGGATTGTTTTTGTAAATTTATAAACTTAAAACAAAGTTTTAGCATAAAATGTTAACTATTAAATTTGAGGGACCATTTGTGTAATTGTTTAAAAACCCAAACCATTCCCCCCTTCTTCCCCGTCGACCGCCGACCATTCTCCGGCCAAGTTCCGGTGAGCTTCAAGATGCCAAAACCCCTCACTTTCGAAGCCCAATCGCTCCGAATTACCTCGTGTGCGTGATTCGAACCTTAATGCACCTAATAACTGAGGATTTAACGCCGAATACCAACCAACCGAGTGTATAACCGTAGCACATTAAACCCATAACCGTTTGGGTATTAAACCGCAATAATAATCAAATTGATTCAACTTACACGATTATCTATCTGCCCTTAATCGATTACAACTATCAGTTGTATCTGAAACACACACGAATTGCACCCCGATTACCCTTTGAAGCCGCGACCTGCAACTCAAACAAAAATTACCATCCGAGCTTCATAAACGAAAATTGTTTGAGGGCTTTTAATCCTGTGCACCATTAGAAGCTCCCTGTACAACGAATTTGGTTGGAACCATCGGTTGAACATCGAACAAGCTTCACGAGTTCGTAACTGTTCTTCGTCTTCCTTGCTAACAAATCAATCTCAAAACGGGTAATCAAACACATGTTTCTGATCGGTTTTACTTGGGTATTAAAAGCCCCAAGATTAATTCCTTGTTCATAATCGAATTGGGGGTCGATTTGGAATCAAATGATTCTAGGGTTCTTAGGGTTTGGGGAATTTTTCTTATACGGGTTTATAGTATTTAGAAACCAGTACTTACCGCGGCTGAAGCCTTGGTTCACTGGTTAGAGCAATACCCCCCCCCCACATCCATGAGGTCCCGGGTTCGAACCCGGGCACCTCATGTAATTTTTTAAAGCCTTTTTGGCCTTAAATTAATTATAGGAAATTTATAATAATTATAAAAATGAATTTTATAAACCCTAAATATTTTTAAAGTCACCTGAATATTTTTAAAAATTTATTCTTGTAAAACTTTGTAATATTTTAATTATTTGCAAATGTAATAATTAAGTATTTTTATAATAAGTTAGATTATTATATAATACTTAAAGACATTAATTAATATTAGACCATATGTTTTTGGATTTATCATGATATTCATAGAATTTAAATATAATTTTATAAATAAAATCACAAGTTATTTACAAAGGATCAATTTCCTTAAAAATAAATTTATAAGTTTCATAAATGGTATTTTTATAATAATTTAACTTTATAAAAATCCCCAATATACTAGTACCCTAGTTCGTGTTAACTCGTTAATCTTATTATTAACCAAAATCTTGTAATATTTATATATTTAAGTGCCTTGTGACGTTTTATCTTGGAACGACATATTTTTATTCTTATTAATCTTCATTATATACTTATTTGACAAGTGAGTTTCCTTGCCCCCTTTTTACTTTATTTCACACTATTTTGGGGTGAAACATGATTACTTATACATAATGTACTTGTAAACGTTTAGACTTGTAAAGCACTTACAATTCATATTTTGTCATGGTTATTTGTTTATTGTAAGTGTTTATATGAGATACATAGTTTGTTTACAATCATTAACTATTGCTAGCCTGGCGACGTCTTAGATCTTTGGGCCTGACAAGCCTATTTGGTGCTAAAGTCGAGGTATTGCCGACTCCTAGGAGCCGTATGCTTGTGCACTAGGGAACCAAATACACTTAGCCAATCTTTTATACTTGTAATCAAGTCGAGGTTTGGTTGTAACGATATGTGTTCTATAACCTTACTAGCTTATAACTTATGACGTGAATTGCTACTTGTAACTTTCTTTTTTCATATTATGTATGAAAACCTTGGAAACTCACCAACTATTTTAGTTGACTCTTATTTTACCATGTTTCAGGTCAACCTCAAGTTTAAAGTGATCCTTTTGAAGCATGCTATAATCTAGGACTTGGACCTAGATAATGAAATAAAAAGTTACATTATGTTATGTTATGTTTAACTTATTTCTTGTATAAGACTTATGATTGTATTTTTCCATTTCAAGATTTATGATAATAATATTTACAATTTAATATAGCGTTATGTGGCTGTGAACAATCTTAACCCTCACATCTCGACGTTTCCGCCGTCAAGGTTGGGGTGTGACACAACCCAACCTTTCAAAATTAGTAATCAGAAGACATGCACCACATTTAAACATCCACATATATATATATGGATGTTACACAACTCGGCACCCATACGTACGCACATGGACGACATACACCCAAAGCTATAATGAAATCATGACTATGAACTTCACATGCACAATACAACAGAAACATACACATATACACATATATACTACGTTGTACATGCACATCAAACCACATACTTACATGTGCACGTATACATCCTTTCGGTTAACACTTCAACGAGGCCACATCGCCCCAACTGAAACCCACCGTTTCTAAACTTAAACATGATAACAAGCCGACACATTCATACGCAGATTGCAAACACATGATAAACCCACACACAACCCCCATATACATTTGTACGCGACCACACAAATTATACAACCCGCACGAGCGCATATCGTATGAACAGGAACATCGCATGCAGATGTACGTGTACTCACATATACGCTTCCATACACATACACATCACATATATATGTATATACATACGAAAAGCACACGCACACACAAAGCATGTATGCAGCAGAAGGCACACACTTGTTCACACTTCACACCACAACCCATGTTCAAGATCGAGCGACCAAACCGAAATCAAAATCGTACCCGTGGGATGAGCGAAAGAGGCATACCGTACGGTTGAATCTCGTGGTTGTCGGGAAGGAGAACAATCACACACTTGCCGCCGCGAAGGAAGGAGTCGTCGGAGAGGTGTCGGTGGTTGCTTGAGTTCGATGGTGATCACCGAGAGCAAGAGGCTGCCGTCGCGAAGCCGCTTGGAGTTAGGGTTTCGAGAACGTGTTGAACGGAAAGAAGGGGTTACGGGGGCTTGGGTATATTAATAGAGCTTTGATTTGAAATTTACATATTTGATCCTTCAAGGTTTGCATCATTTACATTTTAAGGTTTTTAATTAGTTTTAGTAGTTAGTTTTTGGGTAATTAGTAATAATCATTATAACTATCTTCATTTAGTAATGGAAATCGAATAATCATCAGATAACGATTGAAAATGGAACGGTGTTAACATGAAAGTACGGAGTGTCACATCATCCCCTTGTTGAAGGAATTTCCGTCCCAAAAATTAAGACATTAGGCATGCGAACACAAGAGCATCAGACTCAATGGCCTGTAATGTATATAGGTTGTTTTCTGAGAACTTTACAGTTTCACGAGAATTGTGACATCATCCCTTGTTGAAGGGAATTTCGTCACGAAATTTAAAGAAAGATATCTTAAAAATGGATACCTTGAGAGGTTGATGCCTGATCTTTGAACAGTTGTGGGTATTTCTTCTTCATTTGATCCTCGCATTCCCAGGTAAATTCTGGTCCACGTTTTGAATTCCACCTAACGCGCACAATGGGAATCTTGCTACGCTTTAGGGTTTTGACTTCTCGATCCATAATCTCAACTGGTTCTTCAATGAAACGAAGTTGTTCATCAATTTCCAATTCTTCTAATGGCACGACGAGTGAGTCATCGGATAGACACTTCCTCAGATTAGACACGTGAAACACGTTATGTATTCCACTGAGCTTTTCAGGTAAATTCAGTTGATAGGCTACTGGACCAACCCGTTTGACAATCTCAAACGGTCCAACGTACCTAGGGTTTAGTTTACCACGCCTTCCAAAGCATATCACTCCTTTCCAGGGTGAGACTTTCAAGAGTACTTTATCACCAATCTGAAACTCCAACGGCTTACGACGTTTATCAGCATAACTCTTCTGTCGGTCACGTGCTGCTGCCATACGGTTACGTATTTGCATAATCTTCTCAGTCGTCTCGTGCACAAGCTCAGGACCTGTAAGTTGGCTTTCTCCAACTTTTGCCCAAAAAATAGGTGATCGGCACTTACGCCCATATAGTGCCTCAAAGGGTGCGGCTTTTATTGATGTGTGATAACTGTTATTGTAAGAGAACTCAACCAATGGTAAATGAGTTTCCTAGTTGCTGCCAAAATCAATCACACAAGCACGTAACATATCTTCTAGTGTCTGGATCGTACGCTCACTCTGACCATCGGTTTGCGGATGATACGCTGTGCTCATGTCCAACCGCATTCCCAATGATCGTTGTAAAGATTGCCAGAAATGAGAAGTGAACCGAGCATCACGATCAGATATGACAGATACCGGTACACCATGCCGGGAGACTATTTCTCTTAGGTAAATTCGTGTCAACTTATCTAGTCGATCAGTCTCTCGGATTGCTAGAAAGTGTGCGGATTTTGTTAAGCGATCTACTATAACCCAAATGGTATCGCATCCGCTGGGAGTCCTGGGTAACTTTGTGACAAAGTCCATCGAAATCTGCTCCCATTTCCACACTGGAAGTTTGGGTTGCTGAAGTAAACCGGATGGTCTCTAATATTCCACCTTAACTTTGGAGCAAGTTAAACATTTGCTTACATAGGTGGCAATCTCAGCTTTCATGTTCGGCCACCAATAACATTCCTTCAAATCATGGTACATCTTATCTAGCCTGGATGAATTGAGTAGCGTGACTTATGAGCTTCATCCAGTACTAGCTCTCGTAAATTCCCATACTGTGGTACCCAAATCCGTTCCATGAAATAACGAATTCCATCAGTCTTGATCTCTAGCTGTTTCTCCATGCCTCGCATGGATTCCGCCTTTAGATTCTCAACTTTCAAGGCTTCAGATTGGGCAGCCTTGATTTGCTCTAGCAGATCGGAGTGAACGGTCATTGCAATGCGTGTACTCGACGAGGTTTAGGGGTTTCCTTTCGGCTGAGGGCGTCGGCTACCACATTAGCCTTACCCGGATGGTACTTAATGGCACAGTCATAGTCATTGAGCAGTTCTAGCCATCGTCGTTGCCGCATATTCAACTCCTTTTGATCGTATATGTGCTGGAGGCTTTTGTGGTCTGTATAGATCGTGCACTTAGTTCCATATAAGTAGTGCATCCAGATCTTCAAGGCAAACACCACAGCTCCTAGTTCTAGATCTTGCGTTGTGTAATTCTTCTCATGTACCTTGAGTTGTCTGGACGCATAAGCAATGACATTGTTGCGTTGTATCAGTACACATCCCAAACCCTGGATGGATGCATCAGAATAAACAACAAAGTCATCCGTTCCTTCTGGTAATGTTAGGATCGGCGCACTGTAGAGTTTGTCTTTAAGTGTCTGAAATGCTGATTCCTCTTGACTTCCCCATTTATAGATGGTTCCCTTGTGGGTTAGGGCAGTTAGAGGTTGTGCTAACTTTGAGAATCCTTCGATAAATCGCCTATAATAACCTGCCAAACCAAGGAATTGTCGCACCTCATTAGGCGTTTCGGTGCCGGCCAATCCTTGATTGCTTCAATCTTTGAAGGGTCTACATGTATACCCTTTTCGTTCACCACATGACCAAGAAACTGCACTTCTCGCATCCAGAAGTCGCATTTTGAGAACTTTGCATACAATTTCTCATTCTTCAACAATCCCAGGATGATCCTTAGATGTTCCTCATGATCTTCCTTATTCTGAGAATAGATTAGTATGTCATCAATAAAGACAATGACAAACTTATCCAAATAAGGTTTGCAAACACGATTCATGAGGTCCATGAAAACTGTTGGGGCATTGGTCAATCCAAAAGGCATTACTGCAAACTCATAGTGCCCATAACGAGTTCCGAATGCCGTCTTCGAGATGTCTTCCTCTCGAACTCGTAGCTGATGATAACCTGATCTCAGATCAATCTTGGAATAGTAGCTTGATCCTTGCAACTGGTCAAACAGGTCATCAATGCGCGGAAGTAGATATCTATTCTTGATTGTCACCTTGTTCAGCTCTCGGTAATCAATACACATTCTGAAGGTTCCATCTTTCTTCTTCACGAAAAGCACTGGAGCTCCCCAGGGTGAAGAGCTGGGACGTATAAATCACTTGTCCAGCAATTCCTGCAATTGTTGGATAGCTCTTGTAGTTCGTTCGGTGCTAAACGGTACGGCACCCGAGCGATCGGAGCTGCTCCAGGTGCTAACTCAATCTGGAATTCTACCTGCCTGTGTGGAGGAAGGCGAGGTAGGTCCTCAGGAAACACCTCAGGAAAATCTCTAACAATCGGAATGTCTTCCAGTTGTTTCTCCTCAGCAATCCTTTCAGTAATTAGGGCTAAAATCGCCGAATGCCCTTTCCTCAACCACTTCTGTGCCTTTATATATGAGATGATGCCAACCACTGCACCACTCTTGTTTCCCTCCACAGTGAGTATCTTTCCATCAGGTAAAGGTAGTCGAACGAGTTTCTCACGACAAATGATTTCGGCTTGGTTCTTAGACAACCAATCCATGCCAACAACGACATCAAAGCTACCGAGTGTAATTGATAGCAGGTCAATATCAAAATCATGCCCTGATAGGCTAATCTTACAACCCTTGTATATGCGAGAAGACTCGATGATCTTACCGTTTGCTATTTCTACTGTATAATTCGTATCTAGGGCTACAGAATTATCATCTAGCAATCGACTGAATTTGTGCGAAATGAAACTCCTATCAGTACCAGAATCAAATAGCACAGAGGCAAAGCAACCATTGATAGGAAATTTACCAGTTACAGTAGAAGGATCATTACGAGCCTCACCTGATCCAATGATAAAAGCTCTCCCCTTGGCTCCACCATTACCGTTGCCCCTATCGTTTCCGTTGTTGTTGCCAGGGCGGTTATCAGCACCAGTGTTACCATTCCTTTTTAGTTTCGGACATTCCCTCCTATAGTGACCAGATTGTCCACATTCATAACATCCAGGCTGTTTGTAGTTCTGTTGTGGTTGTTATTTAGGTGCTTTTACTGAAAGGTTCGCCCTGCAATTCTTGGCAACATGTCCAAACCTTCTACATCTCTCACAAGTGTTCTTCGTGCACTGCCCGTTGTGATGAAACTTGCATTTGTTGCATTTTGGGAGGTTGCCATGGTAGCCGCCAAAACTACCTGAGTCTTGAATAGGTTGGGCTTGGTTGAATCTCTTGCTGTGTTGTTGCTGTGGAGTGGAAGATGAAGATTGTTTTCCATTGGTAGAAAGTTCCCATTTCCTCTTGTTGTCATTAGAACTGCTTGTAGCACCACGCGGGGGCAGTTTGCCCTGCGTGACAGCTTGGTCGGTCAGCTTGTAGGCCAATTGGACAGCCTCCTGAATAGTAGTTGGTCTAACAGTGGTGACCATGCTTTGTATCTCCGGTACCAGTCCATCGATGTATCTCTCAACTCGTTTGTAAGCCGGATTGATCATGGTAGGGCATAGAGTAGCCAACTCGTGAGAACGAATTCTGTAAGCTTCAATTTCAGAACCAACCATCCTCAGGTTCCAAAATTCAGTTTCTAGTTTTTGTACTTCATCCCTGGAACAGTATTCCTCCTTCAATAAGTTTTTGAAATCTGCCCTGGTTGTAGCATTTGCAGTCTCAACGCCCAACATTTGGACTTGCGTGTTCCACAGCTTAGTGCGGCACCATCCATCATGCCGGCAGCATACTTCACTCTACTCTCAGCAGGGCAGTTGCAAATCTCAAACACTGACTCCAATTTCTCAAACCAACGGAGTAGTCCCTTGCTCCTTCAGTCCCCTTGAATGGGTTTGGCTTGCAGTCCATGAAGGACTTGAAGGTGCATGCTCTTTGTCCTGCAACGAGTTTAGATCAGGTCTCTAGAATATTTGAATAAGTATTTCGACTTAACCAGGATGACAAAAAGTTAACGTTAGGATTAAGTTTGGTATTGCTTACCGATTGGAGCGGCTTGTGGATTGAGATTAGGATTTGCAAGAGCATCAGCCACATGCTGATTGATTAGGGCTGCCAGTTCAGCTGGGGTCATGTTGATGGTGCCACGACCATGTCCGCATCCTCGGCCAATTCCAGACATTCTTAACAATCACAACATACAAAAATAAGCAATATGCAACATATCTACTTCATTTAAGTACAAGTAATTTAAAAGAATTTAGCACACACACAACTAATAAGTTCAAATAATAATTTCTAATCAAATAAATTGTAAGTACGTTTACAATGAATCAAACCAAATACTAAAATTCAAAACATCAGTTGGATGGAAAACACCCTTCCCATCTAGGTGTGAAAAAGAACAAAAGTCCCATGGATAAAATAGATAATAGAAAATAAATAGACGAGGAAATCAATAGAAGTCGATGGATCCAGATGGATAGAGACTTTCATACGAGTGGAGATGAAGGATTACTTTCATATCCTTAGTGAAGTTTTATACGGATTGAGGCTCTCGTGTCCCCAAAGTATAGAATTAAAACTTTGTACTGACTTTGATTGTTATCATCCGACAGGATTCACAAGATTTCTCATGCACGACAAATTACAATTACGTGTGCACCCGTGATGGTAATTTGCTTTGCATGATCACCCTTGGTTCCTCTTATCCGAACTAACATACATTGTCAAGTACAGAGGGTTATTAATGATAGAGGTATCAAGGATTAGTTATTAAGCCAAGGGTTAATTAACCAAACTTGTACGAAAGAATTGGTTGGAGAAATATTCACTTGGGCAAGGAATACTCGATGCGCTCAGGTCAAATTGGTAAATAGCATTGTCATAAGTAAACTTTGATAAGTTGTCTTGTAATATGTATGGTAGCCACCAGTACAACCATTACCTGTTCCATGAGACAGAGAAGTGGCAAGGTAGGTAAAGAAGGATTAGCAGGCGCAACTCTCATCTGCGAAACGCATTCAACAGGAGGCAGAACATGCTCCTAATGAACCATCCAAGTTAGGTACCAATAGTATTGTATCCAATTCTGAGAGGTATAATATAAAAGGTAAGGTACAGGAAATTCGTAAATAGTCTTCTCGTGACTCATAGCAACTTAGAGTCACTTGTACGATGAAACATGAGGTAACAGTGGGAAAATCAAGATGAACTGGTCTTTTTCCCATAAGCATAGGATGAAGAGATGATTATGCCATTCCTGTAGCCGAACGCTCATAGGAATATGCCATATCAGGCATATCCCAAGCAAGTATAGCAATTTAGATCAACATAAACTAATAACGCTAAACGTGTCTATATGCATGTAACTAAGGCATCAGGCTATAGTCTAAATGCAATGCAAATGTAATGCATATTTAATTTAGTTCACTATAACCATTGGCTCTGATACCAATCTATCACACCCTCAAATTTCACAAAACGGGGTAATACCGTTAGGCGCGTGACATACAGGATCTTGGCCATTAGTTACACCAAACGACGCAACAATTACAAACCATAATTTTTTTTTAAATTAAATAAAGTTTCTTAAAATCAGGATTAAATACGAAACATGAAAATAAATGCAGAAGCGTATAAACCATAATTTAAATGGCGCGAACACGCGCAAACCAAATAAATATAATTTATAGAAAAATGTTGATTGTTCATTTGACTCTACGATGATGAATGCAATGCAAGATGCTCCTATTCGTGCGCAACTTAAGGACCTGAAAGAAACATGCTAAAGTGTCAACAAAAGGTTGGTGAGTTCACAGGTTTATCAGAAAACAGTAAGTAACAGTAATGAAATCCAAATTAAATAATCAAAGCATATAAGTAGGTAACTAGCCTACAACAAGTCACTATGTGTATGAATTTCGCGACCGAGCTGACAGTAATAATATAATGAATGCCCCGGCTATGGATACCAGACCACAACACTGTAAAACAGGCTAACCATTCACCCGTTTGACCTCCAGTCAAACTAGCGCGACTAGCCCGGGTGGGGTTTGTCAAACCCAGTAGATCTACTAACAATTACCTCGCTAATTCCATATTAACGGTCCGAAGAGGCGTAGTGGCATCACAATAGTAAACCAATATATGCAGTATTACCAATCTAAGTAACGTATAGTTTATGAAAAACAACATGTTTCTCTCCCCCAAAAGAGAGTATAATATGAAAGTGAGGCTGAGAACTCACCTCAAATGCAGATCAACAAAGTAATGCAGAGAACAGGTAATTAAATTTCTGAATAACCTGAATTTCAATTAATATATAATTATATCAATTATTAATTACCAGCATAAAGATTTGTACAGATTTCGCGTTTCACGACTTGGTTCGAGTTCGTCTTAAACGTTAGTTTAGTCACACTAATTCACCAAAAGTATAAACTCAAACATCAAGTTAATCCACATAACTCGGTTATGCTAAATAGTACATATCTTCACACAATATATATATTAATATATATATATATATATATAATATATATTATATTATATATATATATATATATATATATATACACATGTGATTGCTTATAAGAAGATCTACATGCATAGCACACACATGCACCTTAGACTCACACTCATACAGCATACTTCATGAATCCACCCACTAGTGTAGAATCTACATACACATTCCTATACAAGCCTTTCTTACACCCACTTATTTTACCCATACTTTCATACACCCTGCCATTAACAAATATCCATCTATAATTATGCACATCACACACACCAAAGAAAACACACGCACACACTAGTACCCACAAGATATCATGCATCATCACCACTCATGCAGAACACCCAAACCCAACTCCTTTCAAAATTAGTAATCAGAAGAACATGCACCAACATTTAAACATCCACATATATATATATGGATGTTACACAACTCGGCACACATACGTACGCACATGGACAACATACACCCAAAGCTATAATGAAATCATGACTATGAACAATTCACATGCACATATACGACAGAAACATACACATATACACATATATACTACGCTGTACATGCACATCAAACCACATACTTACATCTGCACGTATACATCCTTTCGGTTAACACTTCAACGAGGCCACATCGCCCCACCGAATCCCACCGTTTCTAAACTTAAACATGATAACAAGCAGACACATTCTACGCAGATTGCAAACACATGATAAACCCACACAACAACCCCATATACATTTGTACGCGACCACACAAAGTTATACAACCCGCACGAGCGCATATCGTACAACAGAAACATCGCATGCAGATGTACGTGTACTCACATATACGCTGCCATACACATACACATCACATATATACATATAAACATACGAAAAGCACACGCACACACAAAGCATGTATGCAGCAGAAGGCACACACTTGTTCACACTTCACACCACAACCCACGTTCAAGATCGAGCGACCGAACCGAAATCGAAATCGTACCTGTGAGATGAGCGAAAGAGGCATACCGTACGGTTGAATCTCGTGGTTGTCGGGAAGGAGAAAATTCAGACACTTGCCGTCGCGAAGGAAGGAGTCACCGGAGAGGTGTCGGTGGTTGCTTGAGTTCGATGGTGATCACCGAGAGCAAGAGGCTGCCGTCGCGAAGCCGCTTGGAGTTAGGGTTTCGAGAACGTGTTGAACGGAAAGAAGGGGTTACGGGGGCTTGGGTATATTAATAGAGCTTTGATTTGAAATTTACATATTTGATCCTTCAAGGTTTGCATCATTTACATTTTAAGGTTTTTAATTAGTTTTAGTAGTTAGTTTTTGGTTAATTAGTAATATCATTATAACTATCTTCATTTAGTAATGGAAATCGAATAATCATCAGATAACGATTGAAAATGGAACGGTGTTAACATGAAAGTACGGAGTGTCACACATAGACACAGTAGGGTGTTCAGTTTTGGTAACTGCTTCGATACGTGCGATGTGGTATTTACTATGTGCTATGTAGCGTGCGATTTTGGCTACCTATGTGGGTTCATACACACAGTAGGGAGTTCAGTTTTGGTAATTGCTCCGATACGTGCGATGTGGTATTTGTTGTGTGTTATGTAGCGTGCGATTTCGGCCAACCCATGAGATGGTGTGCGATTCTGGCTAAACCCCGAGTTCTCACTCACAGGGGGAGTCGGTCTTGGTGACCACTCCGATGGTGCGATTTGTGCGATATGTACGTTGGACAGCATAAGGGTAGCGTGCGATTTTGGCTAACTCATGTGGATTATGTAGCATGCGATCTTGGCTAACCCATAAGATAGCGTGCGATTTTGGCTACCTTATGTGTGCGTCGTGCGATATGTACTTCGGGTACGATGATGTGAAGGTGCGATATATATGAAATGGACGAACGGAAGAAATGATGTTATGAACAAATGAAGCATATGAGAATGTAATGAAGGTAAAGAAGATAATAATTATATTAACTCTGTGTATCTATATTGTGTGATCGCGTTTGTATGTAATGAATGTTTTTATAAAGGGAGTAAAGTATGCTTTCTTTAAAACTAGAACTCACTCAGCAACGCTGACTTTGATGTGTTTCCAGTTGGCATGTATGTTGCTGAGGATGGCACGGGGCGACTACTCAGTTCTTTTGGAATGGCATCCATTGTTTTTAATGCTTTTGGAATGAAATGTAAAATGATATTATGTAATGAACAGTTGTAGTATTTTGCAAGGGCATTTTGATGAAATGAAAATGTTGTTTTGTTTTTAATGTTTCCACTGCAACGCTTTTATGTAAAATGATATAAATATATGTTTTAAGTGCGATGAAGGACCAGCTGTAAGCGTCCCAGGAACGAGGCCTTACAAGTTGGTATCAAAGCCAAAGTTTAAGTGAAACGGGTAATTTTCAAAATAAACCTTAACTTAAACTGAGAATGGGACGAAAAGGGAAGGGATGCCAATCTGAGTAGCTTCGTGCCATTAGGTATTTTTGTAAAGTTAACCGGTATTATGTGTGCATGTTATGTGTTATGTGTTGCTGGTAGATTTAAATACTGGTGTAGTCAGGATAGGTAATGCTTGGGGTATGAAGAGCAAAGTAAGTGGCTAATCACAACTGGCCACTGTAATTAGGGACTTACTATACTTAACATAAACTAAGTTGTTCCCTTGAATGACCGTGTTGGTGTTTGAATCTTTCAGTGGGTGCGGGGATGGCCAATGGTAGATCTTCGAAAGCTTCTCGAGGTGGAGGCGGTGGTGGACGTGGTATTGAACCACGGGTCATAGAGGAAGATCTAGAGTTGAGAAAGTGGTTCATGAGGAACCCGAGACCCCTCATCCGGAGGGCGGTGATGAGAATGCCAATCTGAGAGCCTCGATGAGAGAGGCGGTGGCGGAGGAAGTGCAACAGGCCATGCAGACGATCCTAGCGTATGTGGTGACCGAAGTGATAAAAGCTGTTAGAGATGGGGAGAGACAGGAAAGGGGTAGACCTTCGGGTGGAAGAGACAGCCCGAGACTGAAACAACTATCTCTGATGATGAAGAGGAAGAAGAAGAGCCTGCACCGGAGGTGGCACGAGGCTGTAACTATGGGGCGTTTCAACGATGCAAACCCCTAACTTTTGATGGTAATGGCACTGCTGCTGCTACTCACCGATAGGTGAGGGAAATGGAAGCTGTTTTAAATATCAGCGAGTGCCGGGAAGATCAGAAGGTGAAGTTTGACGCCCACTCGTTTATGGATTCGGCTCTATGCTGGTGGGACAACATAGTCCAAGTTGAGGGTAGTCGGGCTATCAGAAGGATAAGATGGTTAGAATTGAAAAGGCTGGTGATTGAGGAGTTCTGTCCTTATCGCGAGATGGATAAAGTTGAAAGAGATTTCCTGCAGCTGGAGGCGGGAACAATGACGCATCAGCAGTACACCACCAGATTCAACGAAATGGCACGGCTGGCACCGGATCAGGTGACACCTCTCTCGCTAAAGATCAAGAGGTATATTCAGGGCTTGCCGGTGGATATCCGTAGGCACATGATCTCTGCCCGACTGAGCACGTTTAGATCGGCAGTTGATTTAGCGGGGAGGTTGTATGATGAAAGAACTATGGTGGTGGTGGTGGCTGAAGACGGCGAGAAGGGTGATGGAGAACGGAACTGGAAGGGAAAGAGAACTGGACGGGGTGGTGACCCGACGAATAATAAGCTCGCACGGGGGAATGACCGCCGTATGGTCACGCCTGGTGCGGGGATGGACATATGTGGTAAATACGGGATGGAGCATTCGGGAGAATGCAAAAGGGGACCAAACACTTGCTTCAAGTGTGGGAAGCCTGGACATGTGGCTAGAGAATGTGGGACTGTGAGATGGTATAATTGTGGAGGAATTGGCCACATGAGCAGGGACTGTAAGAAGCCAAGGGGGGAAGGTTCGGGAGTGAAGAGGACTAGAGAAGAAGGACAGAGGGCGAACGCAGCGCCTACACGATGATTCAGGAGGAGGCTAGAGCGGACCCGATGTTGTGTTAGGTACGTTTCTGGTAAAGCAACCTTTTGCTTTTGTGTAGTTCGATTCTGGCGCTAGTAAGAGTTTTATTCCTGCTGCTTTCTATGCTAAAATTGCCTATTAGTAGTAAGAGTATAGATATGCCCTTCGATGTGGTCCTAGGAGTGGATTGTTTGGTAGACTACGAAGTGAACATTATGTGCCGCAAAAGATGATATGGTTGACAGCACCTGACGGGATCACAGTGACGGTTTAAGGTGATCGAGTCACGACAATTCCGGAGGTAATTTCAATGGTGGAGTACGGAGTAAATGCCTTACTTGTTTACAAGTGAAGGCCAAGCACCAAATGCTGTATGGGAAGTATTGAGGTGATCGAGGCTATGACTGAGAAGCTCAAAAGGATCAAAGCCCTGATAAAAGTAGCCAGAGATAGACGAGAAGTCGTATGTTGGTAAACAACGTAGACCGATGGAATTCCAGGTAGGAGACTGGAAAAGAGATGAGACAGTACTGCATGTGGTGATTTAAGGGATAACAGGTTTCGGGGACGAAACTTATATAAGGGGATGGACTTGTAACCCCGGAAATTTTCTTTGAAGGCGACGAAAGAAGAAAAAAAATAAAGTCCAAAGTCGAGGGACCAAACTCGCCAACGAGAGAAACTTTGATGAATGGGAGTATAAAAGGGGGAAGACACCCCATACTTGCCATTTTCAGCCAAAGAGAAAAGAAGAGAAGGAGAAAAATGGGAGAAAAGCTTGGTTCGGGTTGATTCGAGCGTGGAAATCAACGTGTAGCGGGTCAAATCAAAGCTCTACTAGACAAGGTTGTCAAGGCGAGTTCTAGGACCCCTCTTTTACACGTTTTTGAACGATTTTGGGTCTGAAACACATCTAAAAAACCCTTTTTCGAGTTTTTGGGTGTAAACCCGTTTTGTATGTATGTGTATGTGTATGATTCGTTTGGGGCTTGATTTCAGGCTTGGTTGCGCTTGAATGATGTCATGGTATGCTTCCCAAACGTTTAGAATGGTTGATTTGAGCTTAAAAGTGGTTTGGAAGAGTTTGGAGGTCGAACTTGGCGGCTGCAGTTCGGAATGAACTACATTCTGCATCAGCTAGGGCTAGGCGACCGAATGGAGGTCCATGCACCCGAATGAGGTGCGATTGGGTTCATACGCATGAAAGGAGTGCGACTGAGGTTCATTCGTGCGACTGAGAGACATACGCATGAGGGCTATGCGACTGAAGGAAATGCGGATGAGAGTCATGCGACTTAAGAAAATGCGGATGAAGGTCGTGCGACTGAAGGTCATGCGACTGGAGTCCATATGCATGTAAGTCGTGCGATTAAGGTTCATACGCACGAAAGGTGGGCGACTGAGGGCCATTCGCATGAAGGTCATGCGACTGAGGTCCATACGCCCGGATGTCATGCAATTAAGGTTCATTCGCATGGGAAGCATGCGATTGGAGGCTATGCGACTAGAGGCCCATTCGCCTGAGTGTTCTCATACGTATGGAAGACCATGCAACCGAATAGGGTCCATATGCCCGAATGACCATGGTATTGTCTGACTTTCGGGAAAGTGCGAACGTAGGCTCAAACCTTTGGGGTTGTTGATGAAGTGATGGGTATGGATGATTTAAGATGATGTATGATGATGGGCTGCTGATGATGATGATGTGTGCTTTCGTATGGTTGAATGTTGTGATGCGCATGATTCGTGTGATGTTTGATTTCATGTGATTGTGCATGTTGTATATTATGCATGATGTATGTTATGGGTGTGCGATGTTACCTTGTGTGATTGATGTTGTATGTTGTTATGTTCCTTATTATATTATGTATGATTGTCTTCCCTTGGTTTTGCGTTGAGCGATAATGAACGTAATGAAAGTATTATATAACTTAAAGTGGAAGATAATGAAAAGAAGAATGTAATGAATGAGTGCAAGCATGAATGAAGGAATGAGAGTAAGGATGGCTTGCAAGAGGAAGGAAGGAGGTTCACAATTCATTGAGAGTTGTTAGCTCAACTGTGTGTGTATTTATAGTGTGCGATCTTGGCTAATTCATAAGCGGACATAGACACAGTAGGGAGTTCAGTTTTGGTAACTGCTCTGATACGTGCGATGTGGTATTTACTATGTGTTATGTAGCGTTCGATTTTGGCTACCTCATGTGGGTTCATACACACAGTAGGGAGTTCAGTTTTGGTAACTGCTCCGATACGTGCGATGTGGTATTTGTTGTGTGTTATGTTGCGTGCGATTTTGGCTAACCCATGAGATGGCGTGTGATTCTGGCTAAACCCCGAGAGTTCTCACACACAGGGGGAGTCGGTCTTGGTGACCACTCCGATGGTGCGATTTGTGCGATATGTGCGATGGACAGCATAAGGGTAGCGTGGGATTTTGGCTAACTCATGTGGATTATGTAGCGTGCGATCTTGGCTAACCCATGAGATAGCGTGCGATTTTGGCTACCTTATGAGTGCGATACGTGCGATATGTACTTCGGGTACGATGATGTGAAGGTGCGATATGTATGAAATGGACGGACGGAAGAAATGATGTTATTAACGAATGAAGCAGATGAGAATGTAACGATTGTAAAGAAGAAAATAATTATATTATCTCTATGTATGTATGGTTTTATAAATAGAGTAAAGTATGTTTTTTTTAACTAGAACTCACTCAGCAACGCTAACTTTGATGTATTTCCAGTTGGCAGGTATGTTGCTGAGGATGGCACGGGGCGACTACTCAGTTCTTTTGGAATGGCATCCATTGTTTTTAATGCTTTTGTAATGAAATGTAAAATGATATTATGTAATGAATAGTTGTAGTATTTTGCAAGGGCATTTTGATGAAATGAAAATGTTGTTTTGTTTTTAATATTTTCTCTGCAACGCTTTTATGTAAAATGATATAAATATATGTTTTAAGTGCGATGAAGGACCAGCTGTAAGCGTCCCGGGAACGGGGCCTTACACTGTTCCTTTCAAGATGTAGCGTTATCATGGTGGAATTCCCAGCGTCAACTATTGAGTGATGCAAACACGTATGAACTTACTTGGGAATAGCTAAAGGAAATGTTTCTTAAAGAATACTTCCCACATAATGAACTCCAGAAAATTGAGACCGAATTTTGGAACCACACCATGGAAGGTTCTGAGATTTAAGCATACACGTCGAGATTCAATGACCTTGCTAGATTGGTACCCCGAATGGTTACGCCAGAATACGTACAAATTGAGTTATACATGTGGGGATTGGCACCTCAGATAAGAAGCAACGTTACAGCTTCCAAACCTACCACAATCCAAAGTGCTATCGCCATCGCACACTCCTTAACCGATGATGCGATACGGAATGGAACCCTGATCAAGAAGAATGATCATGGAAAAAGTGTGATGGAAGTTGAGAGAAAGACGATTAAGATAAACAGAAGATCTTTTGATGGGAAAAGGAAGTGGTTTGAAAGTCCCAATGGACAAGTAAACAACAGAAAGAGCTTTAACCAGAGGTCCGAACGGGTTTATGTCGCAACTTCAAACAATGGTAGGACAAACAAAGAAGCTCAAGGGAAATGAAACAAGTGTGTATACTCTCACAATGGTAATTGTAGAATTTTTACTCATTGCCGTAAATTCGGACACCTGAGTCAAAATTGCCGAGCAAAACCTGATGAAAAGATAACCAGAATGACCGTACTTGTTATGAGTGTGGTGTAATTGGACACTTCAAGAAAGACTGCCCAAAGCTGAACGGATCTAGGGCCAGAGGGAGAGCTTTTGAAATGAATACCAAAGAGGCACGTCAGGAACCATCAGTAGTTAACGGTACGTTTCTTATTAAATCATTATGCCTCCGTTTTGTTTGACACCGGTGCTGATCTAAGTTTTGTGTCCAAAGAATTTGAACCATCATTGGGAATTAAGCCATGTAAGCTAAGTAAGAAATATATTATAGAGCTAGCTAATGGAAAGAAAATAGAATCCAATGAAGTAATTAGAAACTGCACAATACAACTTAACGACCATCTCTTTAGTATTGATTTATTACCTATCAATCTTGGAAGTTTCGACGTTGTTATTAGAATGGATTAGCTCTCTCGGAATCATGCTAAGATAGTATGTTTTGAGAAAATCATCCGAATGCCAACTCCTATTGAAGAATTTCTAATCATAAAGGGAGAAAAGGGAAAACCCCCACTTAAAATTATAAGTGTCATGAAAACTTATGGATACTTGAGTGAAGGATATCCCGCCTTCCTAGTAAAAGCCATAGACACTAAGAATAAGGAGCGAAGGATTGAAGACGTTCCCATCGTACGGAATACCCAGAGGTATTTCCCGAAGATTTGCCAGGATTACCTCCACAAAGACAGATCAAATTTCGAATCAATCTGATACCCGGAGCTGCGCGTGTAGCTCGATCACCGTATTGATTGGCACCTTTTGAAATGCAGGAATTGTCAAAACAACTGAAAGACTTACTAGACAAAGGATTCATTCGACCAAGTTTTTCTCCCTGGCCGGTTCTATTCGTTAAAAAAAAGACGGATCATTTAGAATGTGTACGATTATTGAGAATTAAACAAGCTCACCATTAAGAATCGATACCCACTACCAAGAATCAACGACTTGTTCGATCAACTCCAAGGATCCAACTACTATTCAAAGATTGATTTACGATCTGGATATCACCAACTGTTGATAGCAGAAGAGGACGTCCCAAAGACAGCTTTTAGAACACGTTATGGTTATTACAAATTTCTAGTAATGCCATTTGGGTTGACTAATGCACCTGCTATATTCATGGACCTCATGAATAAGGTTTGTAAACCCTACTTGGACAAGTTCGTGATAGTGTTCATCGATGATATTCTGATATACTCACAATCCAAGGAAGAACATGAGCAACATCTCAGGCTAATCCTAAACATCTTAAAGAAAAAAAAGTTATACGCAAAATTCTCTAAATCTGAATTTTGGCTTCGAGAAGTTCGATTCCGACACGTTATTAATGAGAAGGGTATCCACATGGACCCGGCAAAGATTGAAGCAATCAAACACTGGGAAGCTCCTAAATCTCTAACTTAGGATTGGCTGGTTATTATCGTAGATTTATAGAAAAATTTTCAAAGATAGCTCAACCACTAACCTTATTAACTCGTAAGCATAGAAAGTACAAATGGAGCGAGAATCCAGAAAAAGCCTTTCAATTATTGAAACAAAAGTTGTGTAGTGCATCCATACTGTCCCTACCAAACGGGACAGATGGATTTGTAGTGTATTATGATGCATCACTGTTAGGTCTTGGATGTGTAATAATACAGAAAGATAAAGTCATTGCTTATGCATCAAGACAGTTGAAAGTGCATGAAAAGAATTACACTACCCATGACCTAGAATTAGGAGCTGTTGTTTTCGCTCTTAAAATTTAGAGATATTATTTGTATGGAACCAAATGCATCATATACACAGATCACAAGACTCTGCAACATATCTTTAATCAGAAGGATTTAAATATGAGCCAACGTCGTTGGGTAGAGCTGTTAAACGATTATGATTGTGATATCCGATATCACCCAGGCAAAGCAAACGTCGTGGCAAATGCACTTAGTAGGAAAGAAAGAGAAAAGCCTCTACGAGTGCGAGCATTTGAACTTACCGTATACTCGAACCTTACTAACCAAATTCGCGATGCTCAACTCAAAGCATTGAAGGATCAAAATGTGGAAAGTGAGGGTCTGCGAGGAATGATCAAGGAGTTAACACTTGACTTTGATAAGTTGATGCATTTTGTAAATCGAGTATGGGTCCCAAAGTATGGAGATTTATGCAAAATGATTCTCGATGAAGCACATAAATCAAAATACTCAAATCACCCGGGGATCGACAAAATGTATCACAACGTAAAGGAATTCTACTGGTGGCCTAACATGAAAGGAGACATAGCTTCTTATGTTAACCAATGTATGACCTACTCCAAGGTAAAGGCAGAATATCAGAAACCATCTGGACTTCTGCAATAACCAGAAATTCCAAAATAGAAATGGGAATGCATTGCCATGGATTTTATGACAAAATTACCCAGAACAGGAAGTGGTTATGATACCATTTGGGTAATTGTCGACCGATTGACAAAATCTGCACACTTCTTACCGATGAAGGAGATGTACAGCATGAGCAAGTTTGTACATCAAAGAAGTGGTGTCACGCCACGTTGTACCATCTCAATCATATCTGATAGGGATAGTCGATTTACCTCGAGATTATGGCAATCCCTACATGAAGCCATGGGTACCCGACTAGACATGAGCACGACCTATCACCCACAAATGAACGACCAGAGTGAGAGAACCATCCACTCTGGAAGATTTATTAAGAGCATGCGTGATCGATTTTGATAGAAATTGGGATGCTCATCTACCATTAGCAAAATTTTATACAATAACGGGTATTACACTAGCATCAAAGCCGCTCCATTTGAAGAACTGTATGGAAGGAAATGGTGTTCGCCACTATGTTGAGCAGATATTGGGGAAAGACAATTAACAAGACCAGAAATTATACAAGAGCCAACAGACAAGATTGTTCAGATCAGAAAGAGACTGGAGGTTGCTAATAGTCGGCAAAAGAGCTACGCAGATAATCGAAGAAAACCATTGGAATTCATGGTCGGCGACAGAGAATTCTTGAAGGTATCTCCATGGAAGGGTATTGTGAGATTTGGCAAAAGAGGGAAGCTGAGCTCATGATTCATAGGAACCTTTGAAATCATGGAACGGATTAGGAAGGTTGCATACAGACACAAACTACCAGAGGAACTTGGAAATATGCACAATGTATTCCATGTATCTAATTAAAGGAAATGCATGACGGATGAATCCCTAGTTATTCCACCAGACGAAGTTAGTATCGACGACAAAATTCACTTTATCGAGGAGGCGATAGAGGTCTTGGATTGGAAAATTCAAAAAACTCAGGCAGAGACAAATCAAATTAGTTAAAATTCTATGGAACTCTAGAAGAGGACCTGAATTTACTTGGGAACATCAAGATCAAATGCAACAAAAGTACCCTCACCTGTTCAAAACCAGAATTGACTCAGGCTCAACAACGTAAATTTCGGGATGAAATTTCTTAAACGAGGGGAGACTGTGACACTCGGTCCAATCAGGTCAACGCCAGCTAAACTCTATCTAATAATAATAAACATTTATTTATTATCTCTGACTGTTCTGACTTTCTGAGACCTTGACTAATATTTAACGTGAATTGTCGTTGCCAATTAACCGGTTGAGACATAATATTAATATTATAATATAATAATAATTATTATAACTAAATCGATGAGGTGATCACCTAGTTTTGCATGCAAGACAACTCATCCCCACACTCTATGTATATAAACTACATATACACACACACTTACACACTAACCCACACACACAACCCTTCACCTCCCTCTCCTCTCCACTCCACACACACAGACACCCACCATCATCTTCGGCTGCCCCCCACCTCTCGGCCACCCCCAATCGCCGCCACCACCTTTCAGCCAACCCACCGCCGCCTACACCAACCGTTGCCACCATCACCATTGACTGCAACCACCACTACCTCCATCACCGTCGGCCACAACGACCACTACCACCATCACCATCGACCGCAACCACCACCACCTACATCACCATCGACCGCAACCATCACCACCTCTATCATCATCGACCGCAACCACCATTACCTCCATCACCATCGACCGCAACACCACCACCTCCATCACCACCCGCAACCAACAACCCCCTTCCTTCTCTTTCAGTCACCACAATCTTACCATCATCTTTGAAAGCTTTCACTCCTCTCACATAACAATCTAGTTAAAACCTTATATTAGAACCCGAATTGTTTATCGGAAGTCAAAGATCGTGCTTGCATTGTGTGTGTTTACATCTATTAGTTACTCAAGGTAATGTGTTAGATTACTATTATTTGTACATGCATGATGATCAAGAAGAAAATCTTGATAAACCCTAGTTCACCCACTTAATGGTTATATGAAAGATGTTGTTTTAATGATTTTGGGATCTAAAATATGTTTGAAATGGTTGTATGAATCTGAAAATTGTATAGTAATGATTATAGTTTGATAAAATAATGTTATTTGGATGATTTGGATAGTAAGAATGTATATTGATGTATATGTCGCGAATGTATGTATATATGAACATGCAAATGGAAGTCTAGTGGATTGTGGCCTTTTAAGAAACACTTAGGTGAAAACATTGGATGGATAATTGTTGAGGATGATATGACTTAGGGGAGTGGCTAAGATTAAAACTTGATGATGTTACTAATCAAAAACTAGGTCAAGTGAAAGGATTAATAAAGGGAAAACATAAGTACATGGACACATTATAATGCTACAATTGAAAGTAAAGTTTTAGAATGAATGAATTTTATAAAAATAAATATCAAAAATATATTTCTTTTTATATAAAAAGCGCAAACGACTATAATAATGAGCTTATAAAAGAAATTTCATATAAAAGTCTACTATTTAGCTAAATAATAAATAAAAAATTTTCATTTAAAATAGGTCAACTAAAAATATATGATACAAAAATAGAAAATTTAAGACTTCGTAACTCTAGAGTAACTAGTTAAGAATCATAGTAAATAAACATAAGATAAATATGATAGTGATTAAGTGATAAGAATTAAGAATACATTAGAATTAGATCTTAGTTTATAGGGCGAATATATCATAATTTTCTATGAAAGATAAATAAATTCTTTTAAAAAACTAACCAAAATATTTTAATATAGTAAAGACATTCTTTTAAAATAACCAAATAAGTTGGGTGAAAAAGCATTCTTGTAAGCATAAATCATCATATATTGACCATGATGCATGTAATTAGGTTTTATTAATCAGAAGTCTAGCATGTTGGTTCGTTTCATAATCGCACTCAAGGTGAGTCCTTCGACACCGTTTTAAAAATTATTTTAACTGTTTTGGGGGAAAGGCATGAAACAATACTCTAAAATATATGACGGTTTAAACAGGATAATATATTATGAGGGTATAAGTTGGGTCAGTGGTATGGGTATAAACCATTGAGCCCCTAAATCCTCCTATAATCATTAACCTCAAGAGTGAGGCCACAGGCTATATTGGTAGATCTATCGGGTTAGAGTGACTCGCTCTCTCGACCAGTCGCACTGGTCAGGTTGTGGCGATGGAGTTTATATGTCTGGATAGTTATGGGGCAACGACGTGTTTCTTGGCTTGATTATGAACTTATGACCTGAATTAATCATAGTACCTAGCTTGTCTATGTGGAATATATTATACCTTCATCATATTGTTTTCGAAAATGAATGTTTGCGAGACTGAAAACCCTAAGTGCTCACCAACTTTACGTTGACTTTATTACTCTTCATGCTTTTCAGGGTTATAGGTGAGCTTTATGTGGAATTCCAGAAGTATGTCTTTGGAGGGTCAAACATTTCAAATGTCTTTAAATAATATTAGGTTCATGAAATAATGACTGTATTACGTGTCAAATTTCGAGTTGTTCAACCTTTGCTAACAAAATATTATTATAATCTCTTTAGTGATGATAATTATATGATTTTCATAATTGACATTATTATCAAACGTGTTTGATTATAAAAGTTGGATTAACTCCAGCTTCCGTTACCACCACGTCACGCGACCTTCCGCTGCGATTGCCAGAGTGTGACAGTGGATATAAAGATTGTTATGTTCTGATATTCAAAAATCCATGATAATGTAACCATCCCGGTAGCATGCGGTCTGTTTTTTTAAAATATAATCAATTTCAGTTTTATAAGATCCCGCCATACTGTCAAAAATCAAAGTTAATGTCATATATATATATATATAATATATATATATATATATATAATATATATATATATGATATTTAAATAAATAAATATTAAACTAATAATTGAAATATAGTATTACTTGTTATATATTGTAACACTTCATCTTAACAATCTATTTTTAACAAAATCCAATGTTTTCTTAACGCAATCGGAATTGTCTGTTAATAAAAACACAAAAATAATAAACAATAAGAACAAGTAATAAATTAAGTAATACTGACAAAATTATGACAAAAAAATTAATAATACCTTCTCTTTAGTACGCATCCCAGAAACAAAAGACAATATGATTTAAATCAAAAAATAATTATGTGTTATTTATATAATAATAAAAATTATTACATATTAATATAAACACGATAATATCTTCTCCATACTAGGTCCAGTAGTAAAAGGAGATCCAAACATTTGAGGTGTGAAATTTACAAATTGACTGTTATTAAACAAAAACACAAAGATATATATATATATATATATATATATATATATATATATATATATATATATATATATATATCATTATTAATAAATAAAATCTTACTATACACTTACCTCTTTTAAATTTTCTTTAAACGCTTCATTCGGAGTATGTGTTTCTGGATTTTCTTTTTTAAATAGTTATCCTTCAAAAAAAACATTTAATCAACACATTTTGTTAACATATGTATGAAACATAATAATAAATGATATGATTAATAATTACAAGTAATTTGTGCACGATCTCTTCAATGCTTTTCGGGTCACAACAGTGACTATTATTTTGTTTTTGTGGTTGCTCCGAATACTTATTTTGATTTCAAAAACAATCATAAACGTATGGCATATTATTTCCATCAGGGTCAGGATGTTCAAATATTATTTCTTTCTGTTTGGGGGGAATTTCACCCCAATAGAGACAACTTATTCTGTATGATTGGAGTGACTGATCAACGGTGTTGAAACAATATTTAATGGTAGATAATAACCCTGAAAATTTATGAAAAATTATCATTAAATTAATAAAATATATTACTGTAATTTGTGAAAAAAAATAACGTACCTCTTTTGAATTATTTAAAATAGATAACACTTATTCCCAGGTTATTAAACTCATACGGGGCAAATCAATAGTCCTTGGCACGTACCCACGTCATTTCTCATTATTATTCATTATCGGAAACACTTCGTAAATCCAAATCTATAACAAATAAAATATTTATTAAAAATAAAAAATATAATTAGACTTTTCAAATTTAAAATCTACCTTAAGTGCCCAAACAAATCCTTTAATACTATATCTTAGCTTTTTTTCATTTTTCTCTTTCGTTTTAATAAAGAGCATTATAAATATAAGAGTAAGTATGATTCCAAAGATATGTATTCCACGAGAATTCATTCCATGCTCCTAAATCATTATCTAAATTTAAAAGTTGACTTGTCAAATTTTGTTTGCCTTCTAATCTCATAAAACCTTGTTGAACAAGTAATAATAAACAAACTTTTATAACGGTTACATTAGCTAACATGTGTAACCTGTTATCAAAAACTTCTCTTAAACCATCTAATGTAGGTTTAATTATTTTATTTTTGTGAAAAACGGTACGAAGAAAATTGTTGTCGATGGATGAATTTGACGTGTCATTTCATCAAATTCAAAGCCGGTAATGATACAAAATTCTTTACGACCAAATTGTAGATTTTTTCAATTAATTGAAAAGTTAATACTGTTCTCCGGATTTTCGGTATGAACTTGCATTTGTAATATTAAATAAATAAGTGATGCATCATTACTAATACATTCACATAATAACCATTTTGCAAAATAGAAGTCGTTAAACATTAAAAGTTAATCAGGATTATCTTTTAATTTATTATAAATTTGTTTTGCAACTTTGACATTACATCTAATAGTAATACTATTAGATGCATAAAAACCCTGCATAAAAATAATAAACAACTTCATATAAAAAATAAAAAGAAATATAATAGTATAAATAGAAAGTAATAAACAAAAACTAAACTCGTGCTCCATTATCACAATTTTTTAATATCAGAAAAATTTTGAAACAATTTTTGTAAGGTTAAATGATTTTTTTACAATTTTCGGAGTCCCACATATGGTCCCCCAAACCCGAATTTATATACCTCGCTCCTCGCCTCGAAAATTGAGACCTCGCTGACATGGGCAAGGGGGATATCACATCCCTCGTCTCGTTTGACAGGTCCCTCGTCTCGTTTGATAGGTCCCTCGCCTAGATAAACATGCTCTGCAGCCTTTTTCTTTCACCACTCACCGAGGGGGATGTCACATCCCTCGCTTAAAAAGTTGCACCCCTCACCTCGAATTTTGTACCCCTCCCTGACATTGATGCTCCCCTCGCTGACTTGGGCGAGGGATAGGTCAAATCCCTCGCCTAGATTAATGTGCCCCTCGATTTTTTTTAAAACCGAATACCTACGTGGGCGAGGGATTTAGGGGAGATTTCATGTATTTTTCTCGCCTATGGGCGAGGGTCAAAGTCAAAATTCCATTTTCGTAAAGAAAATGATCAATGGTTAGTTTCGTAAATCAATTTAGTCAATTGACTAGTTTGATAATTTTCCCTTCTTGTTAACTCCCCTTAAACATGTATAACATGTATTGCCTCCTACGTATTGAATTGAAATGGTCTAACACTGATAGGTTAATGACTTAGTAACTCTTATTTATTTGTTTATTTGTTTATTTTTATTTTTAATGACAACTATATTAAAAACTTTCATTAATGGACCATACCAAATGTTATTGTTGTGTGTGATTGTAACATTTAATAAAGTTCTTTATTGAATGGCCTTAAAAGACAATTAATGTTCCTTAATTCACATGTTATGTTACAAATGATTAAAGTCATGAAAATACTTTTATTTTAAAATTACTTCATGTTAAATTATTTTCTACGTTTGAACCCAATAACTTTTTTTCAAAAGGACAAGTACTTGATATAGTAAACTACAAATGGTTATTTTGTTACAAGCTAATGGTATATTTTATTTTAATAAATCGACTAAATAAATATAAATAAACGGTTACAAACAAACAGAAAAACTCAACAGACTAATGAGTGAAAAAACTTATTTGACCTATAAACCTCATATAATTGTTCATACGATATGGGACAAGTCTCATATATTGTAATGGTTTTGGTCCATAACATTTATCACTCCTAATAGGCGAGGAAACATATTTTGTTTATAAACATCGTATCAATTACCCACACAATAAATGTGAAACGAGTCACATGCCTTATAATAGTTTCAATCAATAACATAAACATAGAGATTTTTTTAGTGAATTGAATAAAATTATCGTAAAACCATTGACTTTTCTCTCTTTTCACTATTTAACTAATGAAAATAAGACTAAACCGAAAAATGACTTATCATAGTATTTCACTATCAACCGGCTTTTAAGAGGAGTGTGTCATGTTGAAGTACCAAAGTCAGTGGACTGAACAATCGTTTTACATATTATATTGTCTGAATATATATTTATATTATAATATTTTGGAGGAACCATACACTTTAAATCGTCCATTAGTTTTCGAGACCACGATGTTTAGGATGAGTTTTAAGGATTTGCCAAATATGCCCCGTTGTTATTAAAGAGTACGTTCTTTTCCTTTTTATATTGCACTACCTTTAGTAAACCCGTGTATTACACGGGTTGAATAAATTAAATATTAATATAATAAATTTATTAATTATAAAATGATATTTTATATGATATGACTGAAATTACGTATCAGAAATGACTATAAATAATAAAACAATGATATCAACTTTTTATTTTTTTAAAAATAAATATTTTAATTTTAAAACAACCCATATAAAAATGTTATTTTTTAAAAAAAAATTTTTATTACAACTCCCAAATTTGATTATTTTTTAAAAATAAATTGACTTATTAAAAATATTAATTTATTTAGAAATAACCTTAATAAATAAATTTCTTTCTTAATTTATTATATATATTAAAATGTATTAAAATAATTTTATTAGTAATTAAGGTAATTATTTAATAGGAGAAAGAGACGGAGGAAAATTGATGAAAATGATTGTGGTGCTGACACGTGACACCCCCATTTACCATTTTATTAGAGTAGTAAGATAAGATTTGTGTCATGCAATACAAGTTCACATGTGATTTTCCGCTACGGCCTACGGGGATTCATTAATAAATTTACATAGATGTCGTTGAACATGTTGCACGGTGCATTCGATATTTCGATGGACAGATTGATTGGCGCCTCACAATTCATTCGAAAAATTACCAAGAACTCACTTCTATAACAATTGGTTTTTTTGTACACTGGCGCTTATCGAGTCCTCGGATATGTGGACTTAAACCTTTACCTAGGCCAATTCATCCTTAGGGTTCCATTTTTTACGGCCTCGTTATGTCGTGCCCGTTGGAATTGGAATGGGATCATCTCCTTTGTTGGACTCCTTTTCGTTATTCGATTTCTCGTCTTCATCATCGTCTTCATCATCGTCGTCAAATTTGGGGGATTAATGGTAGTGTTGTGTTTAGGGAGCAAATGGTTGGGTTAGCAGTTGGGTATTACTTTGTTGTATCGGGGAATACAATTGAGCGTATGTCGTTTGAAATTGAGATTGATATTAAAAAGGCAGGAGTTAACAAATTGCTTTGATTGAGTATTGGGTTTTGAGCTTCGAGAAAATTACTTTGTTTTACATAGCTACCAATGGGTGTGAGCTTCTCGCTTTGTGAGATAGAAAATAGACTAAGGCCCAAATGATCATACATCTATGACTTTATGAGGCTTGGTTCATTAGCAAGTTTGATGGTAGTTTTCTCATTTGTCAAAATACATTTCTTTAACTTATTGTTTAATTTTAAAACTTATCTTTAGAGAAGTTGCTTTCAAAGAGAAAAATTTTTAGATAATGTTTTTTCTAAATCGTCTCATTTTCTTAAATTGATTACAAAAATAGTAATCAATTTATATATAATATAATAAATAAATAATTAGGTTTGTTATGTGTTTCTTATTAGGCATCTTAAAATTAATTATTCCGTCTAAAAGGGTATTCTAGTAATTCGATTACTCATATTATTTTACTATGTTAGAACCTATGTATTTATTGGTGGAATAAATAAAATATATCAAAATCATTAATTTTATAAAAAATAGTATCTTCTAGATGTTATTAGTCATTGATGAAATAAAAATATAATGAATATTAAAATTTTATAACAAATAATGACACTAGAAATTATTACTCTATATTTAAAGATAAAATATGTTTGAAATCATATAATTTAGTATACATTAATAAATTATTAAAATAATAATATTTATATTTTAGATGTTTAATAATTTAGTTTACTTATTTAAATAATTATCATTTAATATGAGAGAGATAAAAACATAAATATAGATATATTTTTTAAACATATTTTAATGAATAAAAAAAGAAAATTCGAACTGATTGGTTTTATAATTTTCATTTTTATTATCAAAAGAGGCACGAAAATAAATTTTAATATGATAAAATGATAACACGTGTCATTTGATATACTAAAACGATGACGCGTGTCTAAAATAAACCTTCTTTTTGTTATATGTTAAAGATTTATCTTTTTAAAAGCCAATATAATTAATTATTACACTTCCCCTTCTCTTAAAATAAATAGATTTCTAAAATAATAAAAAACAAATCTTTTTATTAAAAATAAGCAATTAAAAAAAATGAGATTTATATAAAATATGAGATTTTTCTATAACATCGACCTTTCTTAAAAATATTAAACCTTTTAAAACAATCTTTCTTTTAAAACAATAACTTTAACTAATAACAAAATCTTTGTAAAATATAATTTTAAACTATTATCATTACTAACTATTTAATATTTTATTCACTCAACTTGTGTGATACTAAGAGGTTATAGCCTATTATTTATACTAGAATGATGCCGACGTAATGCAACAGAGCGTCATTTTACAACTTGTAATAGTTTTACAAAAAGTCTATTATGTTTTTTCTAAGCTAAAATTTAAAACACCAAATAAATAAGTTATGTAAGATTACTTGTACATATATTAACTTATTGTACCTCACAAAATACAGATCTGTTTAACAAAAATTTTGCACCAAAACGTTTAAAAAAACACAGGTTAAGTTGTAGTTTCAAATTTTTTTTAAATATGATAAATTAAAAGATATAGCTAAAGATTTTAAACATATTAAGTTTATTTGGTTTATAGGTTAATAATATATTATTTTATGCAAGTGTTAGTAAATATAAGGTTATTATGTAACTAATTGTAAGAGGTAATTTATAAATAATGTTATAAATACTACTTTATCCTCAAAAATGGTTGTATTTTATGCGTTGAATATAATAAGCGTTATTAATTTTATGGTATCTTAAAATATTCTTCTTATATGTTTTATATATAGTATAGATAAATATCAATTTAGTTTTTTTACTTAAATTATTGATTACACTTATTATTAAACCGATGGGTTTGCTTTAACTCCTTGATAGCAAAGCAAGCTTGAGTGACAAATAATCCGTTACAAATAACACACATCTTTCGATTTCACTTGACTACTTAACTACTTGTTTGTTTGGGTATATTGCTAACACCTTACAAAGCGGATTGGTTATATTTGTTACCCCTAGTATCACAATCCCATTTAGTAGTTCAAGTAGGTATATACAAAAAAAAAAAAGAAAAAAGGAAAAAGACATTTTAGGAAAGAAAAACATATGGAGCCTTTATCACACTAGGAGCACCACCCCCAGGCGTGATAGGAGACAGGATGCACTAAGCTGTATTGTGATCAATAGGAAAGAAAAACATTTTTCTATATTTTAATTTTCATCAACCACCACTGGTCCACAAGATTACATCTCATCCTCTATCAAAAATCATATTTATAATTTCACACACACACACCATTATACCTCTTAATATGATAGAATCATTATCTATGTGACCGCCTACATAACACTTTTTTTATCACTATAACTATCTATTACGGATGGTCTAACTTCATATGTTTTTATAATAAATAATCAAACTTGATTCACAGAATGTTAAGAAAGAATGACTTGGAACTAAATCCAATAGAAATTTCTATGAAATTTTGTTTTAAATTTATAGATAGAAATAAAATACTAAAAGGTTAAAATCATGAAATTGCCTCGACAAAAATGATTCTCTCACTTAAATCACTGTGGCTTCGTCGTCAAATCAAAGGTTGTTTCTAGCGTTGATTCTTGTTATTCCTGACGAACAAAGGGAAACCCAAGCCTGTTTCTATTTCGATGAACAACGAACGATTGTTGAAGAACAATGAACTTAACAATAGAATAGGAATTGGTGAATTTTGAAGAATGTATTTAGGGAACGGCAATCTGATCATTCGAATTCATTGCCACCAATCTTTTTGCGAAAAAACTGAGACTCTTTAAAGCTCATATTAATGAGGTCTTTTTTATCACATTCAGAAGAAATGTGATATCAAATTTAATTTGCGGGTCAGAAGTTGCATGCATGCATGTGTTTAATTGATTTATTCTTTTCTTATTTGAATAAAGAGTAACGGCTAAGTTGTTAGGGTTGTTAGGGTTATCTAGTTTTTAGGGTTGTTCCTCATTTCTCTATTTCCTTTGAGTATTCATATATGTAAGTCTAGTATGCATTTGATGTATCCATCAAACTTTATTTATTGAATAATATTTAGCTTCTGATCATAAGCTTATTCTCTAATTATTCTTCCTTTATTAGTTCATTTATCCATCACATTTGGTATCAGAGTTATGCTCTCTACCTTTCTTGTTTCATTTTAACCCTCTTCCATGGCCGATCCAACGATGACTAGTATCTCACATACCCTACTCATACCAGTGTTCAAAGGAGAAGGGAACATTGGAGCTTGCGTATGAAAACCATTTTAAGATCAAATGAACTCCGGGATGTTGTGTTCTTAGGCATAACAGCCCTTGGAGATGGATCTATTGATAACTGGGAGGCAAAGAAAAAGTATGCTCAAGCTCTAAAGATTATCCAACAAGGTATCATGACTTTTTATTTTCTCGAATTGCCTCTACGGGATATGCAAAGAGGGCTTAGGACACCTTGAGAGTAGAATTTCAAAGCGACTCCTAAATTCAATCTATCAAACTTCAAGGACTCCAAAAGACCTTCGAGAAACTAAACATAAAAGACGGTGAAATTGTGGGAGATTACTTCTCACATATCATGAACAATGTTGGCCAACAAAGATCTTACGGTGATGAGCTATCCGCTCAAAAGATGGTTGAGAAGGTTCTTAGGAGTTTAGCTCCTAACTTCGATTATGTCATTCCATCTATTGAGGTGGTGTTTGACTTATCTGAAATCACACCGATAAAATTCATAGGATTGCTACAATCCCAAGAAGAAACAATCAATAGAAGAACCTCCCTCGAAAAAGCAAGCAATCCAACCGAAAGACAAGACGATCAAGCTCTACAAGTATTTTAAGATCAAAGAGCACCATATGGAAAAGGGACGAGGCATGTCATCATTTAGAAGAAGAGGGTTTGGTCGTGGTAGAGGGGGACCCGATCGCAGCAAGGTTCCTCAAGTCAGTGTTGCAAGAAGTTTGGCCACCTCAAACATGACTGCTCGTACAATGATATGGCATAAGTCAATGTCACAGAGAATGAAGAAAATGAGGAAGATGTCGAGGCTTTTGAGGACCATCACTTACTAATTGCTGCTACTATCTAGAAACATGAAAATTATGTGCTTATGACTAACTCTCAATTATGTGGTAATACTTCACGCTTATGGTTGTTAGATTCTAGATGTTCTAACCATATGACGTGATGAGAAGCAGCTTTGGGAGCCTAGATGAGTCTTTCAGATTAGGGGTTAGAGTGGGCGATAAGAATAAACTTAATGTGGAAGGAAAAGGAATAGTTAAAATTCTCACAGCTCAACACTCATTCGAATTCTTAGAGCATGTGTACTATGCTCCTAAGGTTGAATATAATTTGTTGAGTGTTGGTCAATTGATGCAAAAAAGGTTGTTCGCTCATGTTTGATGATGATAAATGCTCCATCGTCAATAAAGCTTCTTGTCAAGTGCTCTTGGAAGTAAATATGACAGACAATAACATGTTTGTCTTTATGCCATTAATCTTCTTATCATACATGAGCCTCAATCAGAGGATAAAGAGTCCATAAATGGCACCATAGGTATGGTCACCTATACGTTGAAGGAAAGAAACTAATACATGACAAAAGTAAGGTGATTGGACTACCTAAGTTGAGAAGCCCCATTACCTGTGATGTGACACTCCGTATTTTTAGGTTCACACCGCCAAATCAATCTTCGTGAATTCTACGTACACCCGCAATTTACTTAATTATTTAATTTTGTTATAAAACAAATTTGTATAAAGTAAATTGATTTTAGTTATGTAAGGCCCCGTTCCCGGAACGCTCACAGCTGGTCGATCATCGCACTTAAAACATATAAATACATTTGTCTTTCATAAAACATCGCAACGGAATTACCAAAATATACATCTCATTTCATTATAAAAGCTTTTGCAAAATAATACATAGTTAACAACTTACAAAATACATGTTGCATTACATCACAAAAGCATTATAAAAATGGATGCCATCCAAAAAAGCTGAGTAGCCGCCCCCTGCCATCCTCAGCAATCATTACCTGCCAATTGGAAACACATAAAAGTCAGCGTTGCTGAGTGAGTTCTAGTTTTGTAATAAAATATACTTTTCTTTCGTTAAAACCGTTCTTTACATTCATGCGATCATACATTATACGTACACATAGATAATATCATTATTATCTTCATCATTCATTCGTGAACTTCTGTTCATTCTTCATACATCATTAACTTTCATATTCTTTCATCATTACATCTTTTCTTTCCTTCAAACCATAAACTTTACCCTTTTGTTTCCTGGTACTGGACCTAGGCCTATCATAGACCTTCTATAACGATGCTTCGCACCTCTGGTCACAGCACCTAGGATAGAGTTTAGGTGTACCATTGCCATGTGCAATGCCCTTCTGTCCCTGATACTGGACCTAGGCCTATCATAGACCTTCTATAACGGTGCACCGCACCTCTAGTCACAGTACCTAGGGTATGCAGTAATGGTTCTATACAAATGGTCAATCACAAAGAAAGACCACGATGTGCATCCTCTCGGGGTATCGAACCCACACACCGTTGGGATAACACCTTTTAATGGCGTGTCCCGACATACAAGGCTTGCAAGACTTTCTTTACTTTCATCATTCATTAATGCATGCATTTATCATGTTCTTCTTTCATTATCTTTCACTTTACGTTACATAATACTTTCATTTTATTCATTAACATTTAACGTAAAGTCAACATCATAACAAGGAACATAACACACACAGTCAACATCATCATACAGGGCAACATCATACATACATAACATACATCATGCATAATCATGCAACATCATCATCATGCCAACATAACCTCTAATGCCATAACAGTCATCTTACATGAACTTACGGGAATCTTCCATGTCAAAACTTACATTTGCACTTTCCCCGAAAGTCAGTACATAAACTACGTTTTCCTCTGGTACACCAGCCCTAGGGCGTATGGGCACCCTTCAGTCGCATGGCCTTCAGGTGACTGAACATCATGCGAATGGACCAATGCGGGTGAACCCCTATGCAAATGAAAACCCATGCGAATGGACCTAATGTGGATGAACTCAATGCGGATGAGTCCTATGCGAATGGAACTAATGCAGATGGACACTTATGCGAATGAAACCAATGCGGATGAGAACTTATGCGAATGGGCCCTCAGTCGCATGACTCCCCATGCGACTGGCCCCCAATCATACGAATGAATCCTCAATCGTGCGAATGAACCCTCAATCATGCAAATGAACCCTCAATCGGTCGTATGGCCTCCATTCGGTCGCCTAGCCCTAGCTGATGCAAAATGCAGTTCATCTTGAACCTAATCTGCCATTTTCGACCTCCAAGCTCATCCAAACCCATTCTAAGCCCAAATCAACCATCCTAAACCTTAGGAATGCATACCACAACACCATTCAAGCACGCACAAGCCCGGAAACAAACCCCAAACGCATCCACACAACCACATACAAATGGGTCAAACACACACACATACAAAACGGGTTTTTAGATGTGTTCCAGCCCTAAAATTGACCAAAAACGTTTAAAAGAAGGGTCCTAGAACTCACACAAACCACACCCAGAGGTAGAGCTTCGATTGGACCCGCTACACGATGATTTTTCACACTTGAATCCACTCGAACCAACCTTTCTCTTCTTTTTCTCCCCTTCTCTTCTCCCTTTCTCTCTTTAGCTGAATTTTGAGTGTGGGGAGAGGGTAAGGGCTGCCCTCTCCCTTCAAATACCTCCACTCACCCAACTTTCTCTTGTTAGTGAGTTTGGTCCCTCGACTTTGGACTTTATTTCTTTTCTTCTTTCGTCGGCTTCAAAGAAAATATCCGGGCGTTACAAGTCCACCCCCTTATATAGGTTTCGTCCCCGAAACCTGTTATTCCTCGAACAAACAAGGGTAATACTGCTTCATTTCTTCTTCAGTCTCCCAAGTTGACTCGGATCCCTTCCTGTGCTTCCACTGTACACGCACAAGAGGAACCACTTTATTTCTCAGCCTCTTCTCTTTTCGATCGATGATTGCCACTGGTTGCTCTACATAATTGAGCCATTCGTCTACATTGATATCCTCCAATGGAAAAATCATACCTTCATCCGTCAAGCACTTTCTCAGATGAGATACATGGAATGTTGGGTGAATTCCACTTAACTCATCTGGTAACTCTAGTCTATAGGCCACCTCTCCTACTCGATCGATGATTCAGAAAGGCCCTATATACCTTGGGCTCAACTTGCCCCGCTTCCTGAATCAGATGATCCCCTTCCAAGGTGAGACCTTTAACATAACCCGGCCACCCACCTGGAACTCAATCGGTCTGCATCGTTTATCAGCATACACTTCTGTCTATCTTTGGCTTCCTTCATGAAGGCCTTGATCTTTTCAAGATTCTCAGTTGTAGCCTCGATCACCTCGACGCTCCTTAGTTCTTTTTGACCAATATCACCCCAACAGACGGGTGTTCTACATCTCCTACCGTATAGCATCTCATAAGGTGGCATACCAATGTTGGCATGATAACTGTTCTTGTATGAGAATTCAGCTCACGGTAAGTGGTCATCCCAACTTCCCCCAAAATAGATAACATATGCCCGAAGCATGTCCTCTAATGTTTGAATGGTCCTCTCTGACTGACCATCAGTCTGGGGATGGTAAGCCGTGCTAATGTGTGACCTCGTCCCCATAACATCGTGGAATTTCTTCCAAAATTTGGATGTAAACCGAGTGTCACGATCAGACACAATAGATACCGGCACACCATGACGAGTTACAATCTCTTTGATGAAAAGATCCACTAACCTCTCAGATGAATATGTCTCGCGGATCGGTAGGAAGTGAGCACTATTCGTCAAGCGGCCAACAATCACCCATATAGCATCATACCCTTTCGGAGTACGTGGTAGCTTCGTAATAAAATCCATGGTGATGTCCTCCCACTTCCATTCTGGTATATCCAAAGGTTGAATCTTCCCATACGGCTTCTGATGCTCGACCTTCACCTGTAGACAAGTAAGGCATTTACTCAGATACTCCACCATGTCATGTTTCATACCCGGCCACCAATAATCCTTCTTCATGTCTTGACACATCTTTGTGGCACCTGGATGAATGGAGTATCGAGTCTTGTGAGCCTCATCCATGATCCTCATGCGTAGATCCCCGAAACGAGGAATCCACACTCGTCCAAATCGGGTTTTAGCACCAAGTGTGTTTTCACCCAATTCCACAACTAGACCTCTCATTCTTTTCGAGTTAAGATAATCTTCCTTCAATGCCTCATCTTGAAACTCTTTAACTTGCTTCATCACGTCAGAGGTCATGATTAGCTGATACTTTCACCCGAATCGGCTCGGGCCTCTCATTTCGGCTAAAGGCATCAGCCACCACGTTGGTTTTGCTCGGATGGTAATGGATCTCGCAATCATAGTCTTTATGAGCTCCAACCATCTTCTCTGCCTCATGTTCAGGTCCTTCTGCTCAAAGAAGTACTTCAGGCTCTTTTGGTCAGTGAATATGGTGCACCTCATCCTGTAAAGGTAGTGCCTCCAAATTTTTAATGCAAAGACCACAGCTGCTAGCTCCAAATCATGAGTAGGATAATTGACCTCATGAACCTTCAACTGTCGAGATGCATAGGCTATCACTATTCCTCTCTGCATTAACAGGCAGCCCAAACCCGAGTAGGAAGCATCAGAATAAACCCCCAGATATTCACTTCCATAGGGTAATGACAAAACAAGAGCTTGAGTCAATCTCGTCTTCAATTCGTCGAACGCCTTTTTTTGAGCTTGACCCCATACAAACTTTACATCTTTCCACGTCAACTTAGTTAGTGGAGAAGCGATCTTGGAGAAGTCTTGAATGAATCTTCTGTAGTAACCCACCAAACCCAAGAAACTACGAATCTTGGATGGCATCTTTGGAGACTTCCATTGCATCACCACCTCCACCTTTGCCGGGTCCGTCATAATCCCGTCAGGATTCACCACATGGCCCAAGAATTGAACCTCGTACAACTAGAACGTGCACTTGGAGAACTTAGCGTACAACTTCTCCTTTCTCAACGTCTCCAAAACCTCCCGAATGTGGTCGGCATGCTTAATCTTGCTCTTTGAATAAGTTAGGATATCATCAATAAACACAATCACTGATTTATCCAACATCGGCCGACACACTCGATTCATCAGATCCATAAAAGCAGCTGGCGCATTGGTCAAACCAAAAGACATGACAAGAAACTCATAGTGACCATAACGCATACTAAAAGCTGTTTTAGGAATATCCTGCTCCTTCACCTTTAGCTGATGGTAGCCGGATCGAAGGTCTATTCTTGAAAACCAACTGGCACCTTGAAGCTGATCGAAAAAATAATTGATTCTCGGTAAATTGTTCAGCTCACGGTAGTCGATACACTCCTCATACTACCATCTTTCTTCATCACAAACAGGACTGGAGCACCCAAAGGAGAGATACTCGATCAAACCCCTTATCAAGTAGCTCTTGCAACTGCTCCATCAATTCTTTCATCTCCGTCAGAGCCAACCGATACAGTGCCTTGGCAACAGGTTGGGCACCTGGTATCAGATCAATCTAAAACTCGACCTCTCTGTCAGGTGGCACTCCTGGTAAATCTTCTGGGAACACGTCTGGAAAGTCACACACAACCGGTACATCGGATAGTTGTGGTGTTGGCGTATCACATCCTTTACATAAGCCAAGTAAGCGCTACATCCACGCCTCATACACTTTCCCGCCACCGCCATTGAGATTACTTTCGGGATCGTCGTGACCCGATCCCCATAAACAGTTACTGAACTCCCGTCAGGCGGTGTCAGACAAATCATCTTCTTGCGACACACAATGCTTGCCTCGAAGTCCGCTAACCAATCCATCCCAAGAACCAAATCGAAACCACCTAAGGTCATCACGAACGATCTAACAAGAAACTTGTGACCTTCTAGTTCCACATCACAATCCTCTATCATCTCAGAAATCCTGGTAGGTTTACCTATGGCAGTTTCTACATCAAAAGGCGCATCAACACGTCTACTACTAACAGGCAGCTTAGCACAGAAAGCAGCAGAAATAAAACTTTTACTGGCACCCGAATCAAATAACACAGAAGCTAAAATTTGGTTCACTAGAAACGTATTGGACACAACATCAGGGTCCGTTCTAGCTTCCTCCTGTGTCATAGTGAATGCCCTGGCGCTCGCCCTTGGTCTTTCACTTCCCGTATTCTTTACCCCGAACCTTCGGCTCTCAGCTTCTTACAATCCCTACTTATATGGCCCTCCATGCCACAGTTAAAGCACCAAACCGTACGATAGTCCTTGGCTATATGCCCCGCCTTCCTACATTTGAAGCACACGTTCGATCCCAACCTGCATTCCCCACTATGTTCTCTCCCACACCTGCCACACTTCCTCATACCCGCACCCGACGTGACCACACGGCGGTCGTCCACCCGTGCCTTCTTGTTACCCGTCGAGGCATCACCCCGACCAAACTTCTTCCCATTCTAGTTTCAATCACCACCACCCCTCTTGGTACCTTCAATCACCACCACCCGTCTCTCATCATACAGTCTCCCCGCCAAATCCACCGCCGACCTAAACGTGCTCGGTCGGGCAGCGATCATGTGCCTGCGAATATCCGCTGGCAAACCCTGAATATACCTCTTGATCTTTCGAGATAGAGGTGTCACCTGATCTGGCACCAGACGTGCCATTTCGTTGAACTTCGTGGTGTATTGCTGATGTGTCATGGTTCCCGCCTCTAGTTGCAGGAACTCTCTCTCAACTTTATCCATTTGTCTATGAGGACAGAACTCCTCGATCACCAACTTATTCAGTTCAGACCATCTCATTCTGCCAATGGCCCTACTACCCTTGGGTTGGACTATATTGTCCCACTAGCACAGAGCCGAGTCCACAAAAGAATAGGCAGCAAACTTTACCAACTGGTCCTCCCGGCACTCGCTGATATTTAAGACGGCTTCCATTTCTCTCACCCACCGGTGAGCAGCAGCAGCAGTGTCGTTACCATCAAAAGTAGGGGGCTTGCATCGTTGGAACGCCCCATAATTACAGCCTTGTGTCACCTAATGCACGGGCTCTTCTTCTTCCTCCTCATCATTACAGAGAATCGTTTCAGTCTCCAGTTACTCCATCCTCCTGAGGACCTATTCCTTTCTTGTCTCTTCCCTTCCCGTACTGCCTTGATAACTTTGGTCACTACAGACAGTAAGATCGTCTGCATGACCTGATGGACTTCTTCAACAACAGCCTCCTTTCCTAAGGCTCTCATATTGGCGCTCTCGTCGCCACCCTCCGGATGAGGGGTCTCTAGTTCTTCGTGAACCACCTTTTCCATTCTAGGTCTTCCCATCTTGGGTCGCGGTTTAGCACCACAATCTCCACCACGTGAAGCTTTCGAAGATCTACCACCGGCCATTCACATGCACACTGAAAGATTCAAACACCAACATGGTCATTCAAGGAAACAGCTCAATTTATGTCAAGTATAGTAAGTCCCTAATTAGAGTGGCCAGTTGTGATTAGCCACTTACTTTACTCTTCATGCCCCAAGCATTACCTGTCCTGACTACATCAGTATTTAAATTTACGAGCAACACATAAACCACATAACATGCACACATAATACCGGTTAACATTACGAAATACCTGATGGCACGCAGCTACTCAGATTGGCATCCCTTCTCCATCCATTCTTAGTTTAAGTTAAGGTTTATTTTGAAAATTTACCAATTTCACTTAAACTTTGGCTCTGATACCAACTTGTAAGGCATCGTTCCCGGGACTCTCACAGCTGGTCGATCATCACACTTAAAACATATAAATACATTTGTCTTTCATAAAACATCGTAGCGAAATTACCAAAATATACATCTCATTTCATTATAAAAGCTTTTGCAAAATAATACATCGTTAACAAGTTACAAAATACATGTTGCATTACATCACAAAAGCATTATAAAAATGGATGCCATCCAAAAGAGCTGAGTAGCCGCCCCGTGCCATCCTCAGCAATCATTACATGCCAACTGGAAACACTAAAAGTTAGCGTTGTTGAGTGAGTTCTAGTTTTGTAATAAAATATACTTTTCTTTCGTTAAAACAGTTCTTTACATTCATACGATCATACATCATACGTACACATAGATAATATCATTATTATCTTCATTATTCATTTGTTAACTTCTGTTCATTCATCGTACGTCATTAACTTTCACATTCTTTCATCACTACATCTTTTCTTTCCTTCAAACCATAAAAATTACCCTTCTGTTTCCTGGCATTGGACCTAGCCCTATCATAGACCTTCTATAATGGTGTTCCACACCTCTGGTCATAGCACCTAGGGTAGATTTAGTTGTACCATTGCCATGTGCAATGCCCTTCTATTCCTGGTACTAGATCTAGGCCTATCATAGACCTTCTATAACGGTGCACCGTACCTCTGGTCACAGTACCTAGGGTATGTAGCAATGGTTCTATACAAATGGTCAATCACAAAGAAAGACCCCGATGTTCATCCTCCCAGGTAGCGAACCCACACACCGTTGGGCTAACACCTTTTAATGGCGTGTCCCGACATACAAGGTGTCACACCCCAACCGATGGCGGAAACATCGGGGTGCGAGAAGTGATAGATTGTTCAAAGACATCATAGAACTAAAGTGACAATAAATTAAGATTAAATTTCATTTCCATTAATCAACATAACATTACAATGCTTCAAATAAACATACAAAAATTTTAAGAAATACAAGTCTAAAACAAGCATAACAAAATAATAGATTTGGTGTGTTTCTAAGTCCACCTAATTGAGTTTCTTGATAAAACATCAAGCATTTCCTGCAACATGTATAAACTATAGGTCAACATATGAATATGTTGGTGAGCATACAAGTTTGAATGCATAGTATCATAGTGAATAAATCTCAATTGAACACGAGTAAAGTATACTAAAGTTTGTACATCGCTAGCATGCAAAGACGATAATCAAACCAAAGTGTCCATTAGCGTAATCTTAGCATTAAAAATGACCAAGACCGTAAATATTGAATAACTTAACATAGACCCATCATAATAGGGCAGATGTGCTAGTCCTATAGCGCTATACATGTTAAGGGAGGTTTAGATTGCTTGCAAGATAATGTATTCTAGAATGTATTCACAAATAGTATAACAAGTAAGTATATTTGTATGAATTGAGTTTTACAATGATTTTGATTGAATGAATAACTGAGTGAATTTGGTAATTGATACATGTTGCAACCCAAATAGTGTTAAAACAAAATGGGTGAAGTATGACTCACAGTTTGGCGATTAGAATTCATAAGAATAGATGATTGAGTTTAAATGATTCACCAAAGTCACCCTAAAAGGTAAATGAAAGTGTGTAAGTTTAGGATTCAAAGTTTGATATTTTAGCAATTGGAAAGTATACAAAAATTACAAAAACAAGAGTAAATGAAAGTATATACTACTTAGAAACTTATTTTGACACCATGTATTATGTGTGTTCTTTATGAGTTTTAGTCACTCATTGGAAGTCCAAAATAAGAATCATAAGATTAGTATAATGCCTACCTTAACACAACATTCAACCATGGTTGATTGATATTATGGTTTGGTTTTGACTAAGTATTATGTAGATATAAATATAAGTCATGGATTAGAGGTAGGGTAATCCACAAACATCAAGTGTTATATTCATATAGGTCATGTATTGTAGGAATATCCACAAACCTCAAGATTGTCACCATTGCACAAAATCTCCACATAAGGGTGATTCGGATGGTCATGAGTATATAAATGAAAATACTAAAGTAAATTGACTAGTTTGACTAAGTGTTCAAGTGGGGTATGGTGGATAAATTAGTTGTAGAACCAAGTTCAACATCACCATTTCATACCATAACACAAGCCTTTCAACATTGGTTGGAAGCTCGTTTTGGTTTCATCCACTTCTTGATTTGTAGATCACTTAGTGTTTTGTAAAAATGAAAGAATAGAGTGTAAAAGACTTAAAATTTCATAAATATAACTTCAACACAAGCCTTCCAACATTGAAGCTGTTGGTAACTTGGTTTAGTATGTAAAAGGTTTAAAAATAAAACAAGAAAACATGTATGAAAGAATCAAGTATAATATTTCCAACTTAGACCTCAAAATGGGGGTTACCATACTTGTGTCACCTTGGTGACTAAGTGATTATGTCCTAGAGATTATTCCAAGTGGTAGAGAAAATGAAGAAGAAAGTAAGAAAGAAGTATAAATATATAAATAAATAAATAATTAATTAAAACTCACAAGTTGTTCTTGAATATTTCTTGCTAAAAAGATGAAGTTCTTGGATGGATTGAGAGAGTTTAGAGAGAGCTTAGAGTGGTGAAAGTGATTAGAGAGTGATTTGAGTTAGTATTTATAGATAAAAATTATGGTTGGACATTAATGAAAGTAGTTGGGGAGACGAGTGGAAGTAAATTCAATAGTTTCAAATTTAACCCTTCAACTTATGTTATTTATCAATTTGCATCATAAACTAATGATTAAATATATTTTGGGTATTTTAATATATGAACCATAAAAGAAACCTTATATATAATTATCCAAAAAATAAGTCTCGATAAATTGCTTGGTTTTGCATTAAAATGTGTATTCGTAATTGTTTAATTGTTAAACAAGCATATAATGAACAAGAATAATATAAAATAAATATTTCCACTATGATCAAGTCTTAACATTACAAGGATTGAAGAAAGAGGAGGATTACAATAAAAAAAATAAATGAAAACTACGGAACGTTACACAAGGCTTGCAAGACTTTCTTTACTTTCATCATTCATTAATGCATGCATTTATCATGTTCCTCTTTCATTATCTTTCACTTTACGTTACATAATACTTTCATTTCATTCATTAACGTTCAACGTAAAGTCACGGGAATGATAAACATACATCATAACAAGGAATATAACACACACAGTCAACATCATTGTTAGGGACCGTGTACTGGACGACGTACTAACTGATTTACGTGTATACCAACTCAAATGGTACGGAATCCTATTTGATTGGCGATCCAATCAGTGAGAACGTTAACCCGATCGATATAAATATAAACTAAACGTTAAGAACGAATAGGAATTGGTCAAGAACGATCTATGAACTTGGACTGGCTTTCTTGGACGTTCTGGACGGCTAGGGTACGAGTAGAAATCGAATTCTTTAAAGTGTTATGTTTTCCCACGAATTAAGTGGTATTTATAGGTTAGGGTTAGTCAATCGTACGACTGGACCATTAGCATGGTTCAGTCGTGCGACTAAAGCATGTGACTGAGTCAATCACATGACTGAAGGTTCAGTCGTGTGACTGAGTCATCCGTATGTCTCAGTCGTGCGACTGATCCAGTCTCCTGGTTTAGTCGTGCGACTGGTCCATTAGCTTGAAGTATTCATGCGTATGGTCCATTAGCATGGTCCATTCGCATGAAAACTTCATACGACTAAGTTTGAATATGTTTCTCAATCATTACTTGACTAAGATATATTCAAACAACCACAAACCTATATAATTGGTTCAATATGCGTTAATAAGTAATAAACATTATAACATACATTGAAACATTAAACATTAAGATCAACAACCACATATTATGTTTCATTCAACTCATTCGTTTCATTACATTTAGGACATGACAGACATATTACATTAAGATCGTAAAGTAGGAACATATGGATCAACAATCATCATACAGGGCAACATCATACATACATAACATACATCATGCATAATCATGCAACATCGTCATCATGCCCAACATAACCTCTAAGGCCACAACAGTCATCTTACATGAACTTACGGGAATCTTCCACGTCAAAACTTACATCTGCACTTTCCCCCGAAAGTCAGTACATAAACTACGTTTTCCTGGGTACACAGCCTACTTGGGCGTATGGGCACCCTTCAGTCGCATGGCCTTCAGGCAACTAAACATCATGCGAATGGACCAATGCGAGTGAACCCCTATGCGAATGAAACACCATGTGAATGGACCTAATGCGGATGAACTCAATGCGGATGAGTCTCATGCGAATGGAACTAATGTGGATGGACACTTATGCGAATGAAACTAATGCGGATGAGAACTTATGCGAATGGGCCCTCAGTTGCATGACTCCCCATGCGACTGGCCCCCAATTGTACGAATGAATCCTCAATCGTGCGAATGAACCCTCAATCGTGCGAATGAACCCTCAATCGCACCTCAATTCAGTCGCCTAGCCCTAGCTGATGCAGAATGCAGTTCATCCCGAATCCAATCTGCCATTTTTGACCTCCAAGCTCATCCAAACCCATTCTAAGCCCAAATCAAGCATCCTAAACCTTAGCAATGCCTACCACAACACCATTCAAGCACGCACAAGCCCGGAAACAAACCCCAAACGCATCACACAACCACATACAAATGGGTCAAACATACACACATACAAAATGGGTTTTTAGATGTGTTCCAGCCCCAAAATCGACCAAAAACGTTTAAAAGAGGGGTCCTAGAACTCACACAAACCACACCGAGAAGTAAAGCTTCGATTGGACCCACTACACGACGATTTTGCACACTTGAATCCACTCGAACCAACCTTTCTCTTCTTTTTCTCCCCTTCTCTTCTCCCTTTCTCTCTTTAGCTAAATTTTGGGTGTGGGGAGAGGGTAAGGGTTGCCTCTCCCTTCAAATACCTCCACTCACCCAACTTTCTCTCGTTAGCGAGTTTGGTCCCTCGACTTTGAACTTTATTTCTTTTCTTCTTTCGTCGGCTTCAAAGAAAATATCCGGGTGTTACAAGTTAATTATATTAACTTGAAGTTTATGGTGCAAATTGAGAAACAAAAGAACTTGAGGATCATTATGAAAATTAAGGGACAAGAGGGATTACATGGTCATTAAGCAAAGTTACATAACTTGTAATAACCACCCGAAACCCCCATGCATTCCTCACTTACAAAACATCAACCATAGCAATCCCCCTTCGACGACAATTTTTCTTCCTTCACGGCTAAACCCCTTCGACAAACACTCCAACGGCGCAACCTTTCACTCGTGACTCGGTACCTTTGACATCTCCTTGGCTTACAACCGCGAACTCTTACCAACCGTAATCGTCTCTAATAACTTCCTTCAACAACCAAAAAACCCCGTTCGGTATGATTCTCCTCTTCATCGTTTGCGGTCGTTTAGTTTCGTGTATGGTTCTCCCATGTTCACAATTTCATTGCGGTGATGGTTTCAGGTTGTTGTGTTTGTGTTGTGTTCGGTTATTTTCACATGATTTTATGTGTATTACAGTTGTTGATAGGCTGCTACCGGTGTTGTTAATTGTATTCTTGATTGGTTCGCGGTGGTTAATCTTATGCGTGTGTTGTGTATGTGGGCTATGGGGATGGGCTGCGATCGGCAGGTATCCTTGTGTGTGTAAGGATGTGTATATATGTATATAGTGTGTGTGTGTGTTGTGTGATTAGTTGTATATGTGTGTTATTATTATTATTATTGCATTATATACATATATATATATATATATGTTTATATGTGTGGTTATTGATTTTGTTTTATTTGTGTTGTCATGTGTGTGTGAAAGTGATGTGTGGATGGTGGGCTCGATTAATGGAGTTTAATAAAGTTTAGTTTAGGTGCACATGTACTAGAGGTGTACAAACCGGTTTTCGGGCCCAAACTGATTTGAGGTCCAAAACGAAACCGGTTTGGTCAAAGTTGGTCAAAACCAGTTCGGGTTGGAACCGGTTCCAACCCAAAATTCCCAACCCTATCAAACCGGTTGGGTCGGTTTGGAAACCAGTTTTTTTGAGAAATTTGGTGTTTTTTATATTCAAAGAAAACTTTCAAATTTTTGTTAAAACATTTAAAACATAAAACATATATATAATTTAAAATAAGTAAAACAATTACACAATTTAAATTTTAAACAATTTAAAACATTTATACAAGTAAAACAATTATACAATTTAAAACATTTATAAACATATATATACAATTTTAAATACAAATAAAGTATATAAAACATTTATAAAATTTTAAAAACATACAAGGGTAAATAATAAATTTTAAAACTAAACATTTAGCATAGTCGTTTCTTCGTTTGTCTGTATTATACTTGTACGTTTATTCCTCGCCACCAGAACCGGCACTGTTACGAAGGTATCAACATATGTCGCTTCATCATCGGTCATTCCTGGTGTCAATCCACTCTCTACCTCGTCCTCGTATAATTCTGCTTTGTATTGCAGTTCTCCTTCAAGCAAGCGTTTATCTTGTACTCTTTCCACGACATCCATAAAATCTTTCAAGCAAATTGACATTTCAACCGCTTGTGGAGTGAGTCATGGATTCCGAAGCTACCGAGGAAGCTTGGACGGTTAGTAAATCTCGGGCCATGGTGGATAGGATGAGAAATTGATTTTCCTTACCTTTCTACCAAGCCAACAAGTCAAAAATTTTAAAATCTTGTGGAGTCTTGGTCGATAAAAAGTTTGTAAGACCATACCTTCCGAGTTCACTACTTGGAGTGTTACCATGTTGACTTTTATTACATTCATCCCTTAAAGTATTATATAAATCAAACATTGGATCATTCAAACTTTTGACATTTGCCGCATTCCTTAAAGCCTCATGGATTTATGATGTTTTCCTGTATTTTAATAAATAAATATCATATATTTGTTCTAACTGTTTATTAAATGTAGCTTTTAAAGTTTTATTATACGTTGAGTTACCAACTTCTAAATCCAAATTAAAATAATTTTATCAAGTAAAGTTTCGACCCCCTACAAATTTAAACAAGGGTTTAAAGCAGCGACACATGTAATAACCGGAGACATTTCTTTAAAATACTTTATAAGTTTTTCTTTCATTGGGGGTATCATATCGGAATAAGGTCTACCCCTACACAACATTTCATTTAATTTTGAAGTCATTAAATAAATTTGGTGAAGTACTAACAGACTCGTTGGGTAATAAACTCTAGAAAAACACGTAGTTGCATTTTTAAAATTTTGAAGCATTTTTGTTATTTTTTCGATAATGGCCCAACCCGATGGATGGTAAGAATTTGCCTTTCCCCAACTTACCAAACTATTATGAAAGGCTATTAAAATTTATGTTTGTTCAATAGCCTTTTCAAACATGTTACAAGTGGAATTCCATCGTGTTGGTGCGTCCCAATTCGGGCCTAAACATTTGGTATTTGCGTCTTTACAAAACTTGCGATATTTAGTATATCTTTGGTTATTACTAAAAATATCACGTAACATTCTTTTAAAACAATTTTTAATTGTTTTAATCGTTTTTAAACTGTCTTGAGCAGCTAAGTTTATGATGTGCGCAACACGTCAGCTATGGAAAAACACACCCTCACACATTGGTTTATATTTTAATTTCAAATGATCTATCGCAAGAGTGTTATTTGGCGCATTATCAAAAGATATAGAAAATATTTTGTTTTCTAATTTATACGTTTGAATAACTTTATCAATAAGATAAAAAAATATTGTGGTCGGTGTGAGGATAATCAAACAATTCAAACGCAACCGTACATTTCATCATTTGTCACGAATCGGGTTCAACCCAATGGGCGGTGACACAAATGTACGAGTCTAGTGAACCGTAAGGTGTCGACCAAACATCACAAGTTAAGTTAACACCGGTTTGTAAATTTTCAAAATAAGATATTAATTCATTTTAGCTTTTTCCACATTTTTGAACAATCTCTTCGAATAGTGGCACAACTTACATTGGTGTAACGTGATTGGAGAGTTCGTTGAATGAGTCGAGTCAAACGTTCGTTGTCGAAATGTTTGAATGGCAAGTTTTTTTGAATTATAAAATGTGTCATTTGCTCCTGAACTGCATTAACGTTATAAGCCCAAATATTTCATTCGTTTGTCATCGAAGCTTGACCTTGAGAAGGTTCACCTTTCAACGCTTTATAATATTTATTTGAAATATGGTTTTTCAACGTTGTGTTTGCATGTTTCTTGAAAAACCTATGACAAAATTTGCAACGAGCCTTGTTTGGACCGCTAGCCATTTGACTTAAATCGTAATTGCACCATACTTCAGGGTTCCTATTCGTAGGAAGGATTGCTACCATCACATTGCTTGAAGACGCTTCACAACCAATGGATGATTGAGCACTTGATGAAGCCATTTGAGAGATTTTTGATGAGAGCGTTTAAAACGAAAGTATTTGTGAGAGATTTTTTGAGATTTTTGAGAGTAGAGAGTGATATAAGTTGTTGTGATTCAACCAAAACATCCAATACATATATATATACTAACCTAATGGGAGTATAATAATAAACAAATCTCAAAAAAACGATCAAAAATGGGTACAAACGGCTATATAGCCGTTATCCAACGGTTATATTTTGAAAACCGGTTTGGTGACCGGGTTATCAACCGGTTTGAAAACTGGGTTAGGAATCGGTTTACCGGGTTAGGAACCGGTTTAGAACCGGTTCGGTTCAGAAACCGGTTTTAAACCTGAAAATCTCAAATCGAGGAGGAACCGATCGGTTAGGGTCGGGTTCAAACCGGTTTGGGCCTCAAACCGGTTTTGGCTTTTCCGGCCAAACCGGTTCCCGAACCAGTTTTTTTGCCCATGTCTAAAATGTATATTAATAAGGTGGTGAATTATCACCCTATAAATGTGCAATTAAAAAGGTGGTGAAATATAAATTACCTAAAGCATGTTGTGTTTAGTCGGTATGAATTATTATATGGGTTGGGTACTAAGGAACTTATATAGTTTTAATATGTAAAGTAATGAAATTTAAATATTTGACGCGTATCTTATTGCATGACTTCACATTGGTAAGAATAATTGAGTCTCATGCTTGTGTGAGTTTGTGTATGTTTGTATTTGCTGGTGAATGGTGAGTTAACCGATAGCCGACATCGCATCCGAGTCATGAGATGCGAAACCGTACGATTTCTTGTGTTAGTATTTAATGACTAATGTTATATATATATATATATATATATATATATATATATATATATATATATATATATATTGAAATTCAGGTTAATCAGGGCCCTTATCTTTTGTGCTTACATTTACGTGTGGCTATGCATTCAATGTGAGTTCTCAGCCTCATTTTGCCTACTTTATTTTGGGCTGAAAGAAACATTTGTTCTAAATGTATTTTCATTTTATCAGTATTACTGTAATATTTTGGTTTTGAAATAAGTTGATGTAAGAAATATAGAAATATTACTACTTGTTTTACAAGTACCCTAAAGTGGTTTCATTATGGTATTTTTCTAAAATTTACTAAAGCACTCACAGTGATTCCTGAATACAAGCCAAATGCTCTCTTAATGTGTATATTAATATATATAGAAATGCATACCATCCTTTGCTCGCTGGGAGAAGCATATGCAAGGGCGGAAGCTAAAGCACAAATAGGAATTGGTTGTGGGATTGTAACATCTCTCAAAATAACGACTCCCCTCATATCATTACGGAAGAGATACCATGCCTCCATCTCCAATGCCAGTCATGGAAGGATCTATGCTTTATGTCCGCGGGATATTAGTACATCCTCTCATGTGGCATCATCCGGTTGATGTAAAGAATGGAAGCAATTAAACACTTTTGCATAGAAATAACATAGACATTAACATGCTATTATAATTTGACACATGACAGAGCAAGTTGACATCAATAAGTATCCATATATGGAGTCTATGGGTAAATCCACTAAATTTCTTTTCAATTTAGAGGAACAAGATGTAACAGTTAGGAAATCATATCGGATATAGTCCGCTACTTGAGGAGAATACCCCCATCATTGGTTTAAAACGAGTCCGATAGGGGAAGGTATCCAACCCCTTATAAAGAGACTTTTGTTCTCATTCCCAAAAAATGTGGGATGTTACATCCTCTCCCACTTGGGAGATTAGCATCCTCGCTGGTGTCACACCCCGACCGACTGCAAAATCATTGATGCGGACAAATGTGAAATAATTGTTCATAGCTCATGGAATTAAATAAGTTGAAATAATATTAAAAGCCATTTTTCATTGAATAGTACTAGACAATTAAGTCATTATACTACAACAAAAAATTAACAACAACATAAGATATTTAATTAAACTAAGTCCAAGTCCTATATGAGCAAAAAGAAAATTTCACAAGTAGCAATCTTAAAACATGCTAAAATAAAAGATCAACTTTTGAAAGTTTGTGAGTTTCCATGGGTTAAGCATACATATATATAAAAAGATTTACAAGTAGCAATTCATGTCAATGGTTATAAATTATGTAAGCTTATAGAATACTCATGGGTGCGGATAGTATATATATTTTGATAAATATTTTACACACAGATTCAGTTTTAATTGGTTATTACAAGTACTAAACCACACACAAAAGAGACAAGTGTACCTGTCGTGTGCTAATATAGTGTTGGTAAGAACCGAGTATCAATGTGTGGACACACCTAGCCTACTCAACAAACTTGACGTTAGACTATCAGATTTGGTTTTTGTTAAAGAAAATGATAAGTTGCATTGGACAGAATTTTAGGGTTTAAAAACAATGATAAAAATAAAGTAACTAAGATTTGAAGCGTTTGGATTTAAAACCAGGGAATAAAAGTTATCATCCTAATTAGACTCCACTTATGTAACTGTGATGAATTAGTTGTGTAATTTAAAGATACGGATTAATGTAATTATGTCAATGTTTATAAAGATGAGCTGGCGCGATTTCTCGTCTATCCCGTTGCCGTAGTGACTAGGATTATGTTAGGTTGAGTTTTACTGCTTAGATCAAAGCCCTAGTAATGTAGGTAATATTTAGTGACCTATTTGACATATGATTTCTGAAAACATAACTAAATGTTAAAAAGAGAGTTTATGAAGTTCCTCCTAACATACCATTAATTTTAGAAAACCATAACAATTACTGAAGATTTCTCAAACTAATAAAAGGGAACCCGCAAATGATCAGAAAGTTAAGGTGATATGATTTCTAATAACCATTTCTAGTTCATTAGCTATGGATTTATTATAAAGACCGGTTTCGCGAATGAAAGTTAATCATACGGTTTTCAACCTTGTATGACAATCACAATCACAAACCATAAATTTATAACTTTCCGTTCAAATGTAGATGCTACCCATCAATAGTTTTCTCAAGACCACCATAACATTAACATAATATTTATTACACCATTAGTTCATCATAAATTACATATGTTTCATCCGATTAGGATGACAAAAACGAGTTTAGCTCATAATGAGCTTGAACATAACAACAGATAACAAAGAAGATAGATATGTAATCATCGGTGAAATGGAACAATCAAACCGATAATCTATAATGGATGACGTTTAGACGATCCCGAGCTTCTTCCAAGTGTTGTATGCACCTCCCGAGCCTCCAAATGACCTTGAAGTCTTGATTCCCGAGAGAATTCTGCAGAGTAACTCTCCCACCAAAGCTTGCCAAAAATGGTGAACTTAGGCTTCTATTTATAGGCTTTCTGGAGTGTTTAAGCACGACCCCATGCCTAAAAGGCATGGCCCCGTGCTAGTACAATGCTTACGAAAATTGGTCGACATGTACATGCAGGTTGTGTCGGGCACGGCCCCGTGCTAAATGGGGCACGACCCCGTGTTGGAGGTGGGGCACGGCCCTATGCCTCATGGGGCACGACCCCGTATCTACTTTAAGGGGACAACACTTTTTGTCCTGTAAGATGTCCAAGCACAAGGGTGTGTTAATTTAGCACGGAGGTGTGTTTCTGGCAAGGCATTGGGGCGTGCTTAATGAGGTACAACCCTATGCGTGGACTTCAAAGCTCGGATTACTTTAATTTCTTGTTAAATATGCTTCTTTTGTCCATCTTGCCCTTTCAAATGCCTAAAAACATAATTTAACATTTTAAGTACATTTTCATCATTTTAAGGAAGATATTAAGGAACAATTGATGTGCTTTTGATAGGATTTTTATGTATAATTGGAGCACATCAAACATCCCCACACTTGAACTTTGCTTGTCCTCAAGCAAAAATCACTTAAAATGACAAGTCCATCAAAAACCAAATAAATCAAATTATAAACATATGTTTACAAAAATATGCAAGTAAACATTATTTTCATCCAAATATAAATATTCTAAGCATATGTAAAATGATATCCTAGCAAGCAATAGATTGGTTAGTAAAGATTATTATCATGTAAAAATCCACACTTTTCACAAGATGCACTCACACTCGGCTAAATATATGGAGTCATAATCAAGATTAAGTATGACTAATACACTCAATTGCCTAGTATGAATACGTGTGAAATCATATGCTTGTTAAGGGACCAAATCTCCACCTATTTAAACATTTACTTGCATAAATCATTAGGTCTTTGACGGGTTGTAACTTGGCTCGGCTCGGGTATGGAATATTTGGAAAAAGTGGCTATTTGCTAAAGACGACGGTCTTGGCTTATTTTTCTAACATAAACTACAAGGAAAGCAATAAAAGGTTCCCTATACAATACTTCAAGCTAGAAGGGATATGCTAACTTGAGGCCTTGTTTAAGGTCAAATTGTCAAGACTGTATTTTGCTTTCAAGAACCGTACTTCATCTTTTACCTGAAGATACACAAAACTTTCCTTTCTCAAGGATCGTTTGGATTGAAGCCTAATAGCACCCAATTGGATTAGTTCTGTGTATTCGTATTGAGATTCAGTTTGATTCTTTTTGCATTTTCCATTACGGGACCAATTTCCACAGTTCGGGCATCTTTCATATCTTTTTGCTCGTCTCTTTATAGCACTTTTTGAAATCCCACAAAATGACGGAACTTGTTTCTTTTTTCACCATTTCTTTCTTGCGTCGAACGTGAGATTGAAAATTTGTTCGCCGATTTCCGGGGGAACTCCCGATTTTGTGTGATGAATGCAACAAAGTAAATTGAACTCCGGTTAAGTGACTTGGAGGTTCGGGTGATTAAAAGATAAAAACGTTTAAGCTCAACGGGGCTAACTAGGGTTAACATTCAGGTTAGGAAAATTAAAGAAAATGGTTAGGGCTCGAATGGTTAAGGTTACCTAGTGCCTAACTCATTTTTATGCAACAAATACTAATTAAGGTCTTGAAATCACACGTATCATATGTCACCCTCAATTAAATTCAAAATGAAAGTAGAATTGCAATTTGAAAAAGTTGTTTAAGGCTCAAAAATAAACTCACATACGGATGGAATTGGGTAAAAGTGTTTCATTTTACATTATTAAATATTTTATTAAATTATTGCTTTTAAGGATATCACAAAAAAAATTCAATTTTATTTGGACGTCATGAATTTACTTCTTTATTTCTCGAAAAACGTATATTTATAATTTGGTTTATCAAAAATTATATTGAATTTTTGGTTTCTTGTCACAAAAATTACTTGCTAAGTGATATTTTCCTAAAATTTCTAAATTTGGACCTTTTTAGCAAAGTCAATGCATTACTCCCATCCCCACACTTAAGATTCACATTGTCCTCAATATGATTAACATAATCGAGATCGAGAAAGGGTAATGAAATAACTCCCCTAAAAATGATAAATTTGTCACTTGTGTCTTGTTTGCCCTCGAGTTGGTAGAATCTTCGGGATCACCTGAAATGTCACCAATTTATTGAAAGCATTAAAATCCTAAACACACAAAACAAAATGACATAAATTAAAAGATAGACTGGCACGAAACAACTATACCGGGGCCCTGAAAAATGATACGGCTTTCAAGGGCTTTGTGCTGGGATATCCCCCACTCATGGTACATTCGGTTCCTGATGTACGTGACATCGTTGCTTAGATCATCGACTCAGGAATGTAGATTTTCTACTCGATTGAAGGCCCGTTGGGCATATTCAAATGATCGCCTTGCATGGTCGCTGGTGGTTTGGATTGACTCATAAAGGTCTAACATGGTTGGGAATTCCCTTGTACGTGAACTCGAAGATCCAGCTCCGGCTCCTTTTGGCTGTATTGGCATGTCGAGGTCCATAATTATTTCTTCGGGATCCACCGAATCCCAGATTTGTCCATTCTTATCCATGAATCTCGGTTTCCCATTTGGTAGGCTTGTCACCATGTACATACTTGTGCAAATGCTCAAGCCTAACAGTCCCGGCATCACTCCTTCAGTTCCCTCAGTGTTACAACCATAGCTCTCGTATAAGTTCACAATCCAGCTTCCTCCAAACATGGGTGTTGGAGCACCTACAATCGCATTTCTGGCAAAAAGATTACAAAAAAATACCTAATATTACATGGCAACTGATTAACCATACAATATAAAATGAACAAGTCCCTCAAATTAACAACTCCCTCGCTTTGACCACGAGCTGTTATGGAATGACTAAGTAACCGATGAATGTATTGCAACAGCGGGTCTCGTATCTGACTGCTTTTTGTTTTACTCGAGTTGAACCCTCTGGTTCCAATCCCCTCCCAAAATGCTTTCCTCATTGTACCACTTTCCGCGTCTTTACTTTCCTTGTCCGGGAAGGTATGGTACGCCGACATTCCAGATATTGCTTCCTCCTCCATTTCTTGTTCCGTGTAGATTTCGAGATGGACACCGAACAAGTCTAAATGAAACTGTACTATCATCCCAAGGGTCAGAGTCTTTCATGCTAAATCTGAAAGATGTTAAAAATTCAAGAGTTAGTTCATAAACGGAAGGTCTATTTTGTGAGAATAAACGCTTCCAATGAACACTTAATAATTTATTATATCTTTCTAGCTGTCCGACAACCGCTAGTGTTTCTTCATCTACTTGTAAGTGGGATCTTTCGACCCTTTGTAGTAGTCTTTGAAGTCTATCATGACACCATCTCTCGCGACTCCCTTCAAATGTAAGTAGGGATGATTCATGATCCTGAAATTTTAAAAATAAGTTAATCTATACAAAATAAATTTCTTGATTAGTTTCATGATGGTAGTGAAAACCATGTGTTTTTCAAGACATAACATCAAAATTATTCAACTCATGTTCAAAAATAGTTGAAAATTTATCATCCAAGGAAAAAATTTGTTGAACATGGGGGGTGCGTTTTGTGAAACGTGAGGGTGCGGTTAACATGGTTAGGCATAAAGTCTTGACTCAAGCACGCGTGAGTTTGTTTGTAAACCTTTGATTAAGCATGGGTTTAACATCCTCTTGCTTTAAAAATCAAAGATTATACGTTTAACATTTTTAATCACTTGTTAATAATTCAAGATACTCAAAAAATATATATAGTGTTTAACACCACTTGTCAATTCTTGCAACTTGAACATGTTTAACAAAGATTTTACCACAAATTATGAAGATAGTCTTGTTAACAATAAAAGAAAACAAACTAATGAACTAAACAAACATACAAAATAACACTAATCTACTACAAGAACAAACATGAACAAGTAGGTTAAAAGCATTCATCATTCCATAATACGTTTAAGAACAAGTCTTTACACATAATTGTTAGGATTTCGGTTGTTTAGAGACCTAATCACCTAAATACATGTAAATGACTATCATAATCATAGGAATTAGCATACTAACCTCTTGATCAAATACTCTTGAAAAGATGAAAGAAAAATGGAAAATAAGGTGAAAATGGAAGTGGATACGAACTTTGCAAGCAATAAACTCGGTTTTTAACATGCAAAATTGATGGGGAACAAGACAAAGGCTGAAAATTGTCAGGTGGTGTCATCTTTTGTCGATCCTTAGGCACGGGGGCGTGCTCATGTGATGTTGTTCGGTTTCAGTTTTTTGTTGTTCCGTTTTTTAGTTTCGCGCATTACCTAATTTTCCCGGTTAAGTTTTATCACTTACCAAATCATCAGAAAAGATATGAAAATAGTCCTAGAGTTAAATAACACAAGCCAAATTGAAAACTACATTTCCTAGAGTCCTACGGTTACACGATACATTAAAAGCAGAGAATCTGAAACAGCAAAACCAGACTCTTTAACGCGCATAAGCGCACTTAGCACGTCATGAAATGCTTCTAAAAGAAGCCTCCACACATTTCATGTGGAAGGTTCGGGATGGGATAGTGAGAAGTGCGGTTGCTTAATTCCGCAAGCTGATGGCTAATGGAAACGAGTTCCTCGCCCATCTGTTGAACTTTTTGGATACTTCATTTAGTCAATTTCTTGATAAGTTCATGTAGCTTAAAGAAGTATTCTTGCGTTGTTGGCTCTCGCGTTTCAGAACGCGGTTTTTTCGCAGGATTCCAGTTGGAACTTCCGTGACTTGATTCTTTCATTTTTTTCAGACATTTTAAAACAGGAATGGGAGTGATGAAAGAATGGAACAAGTGTGGTATTTATATACAGGTCGTGGAAAGTGAACATGGGGGCGTGCTTGGCTAAGCACGGCCCCGTGCTTGTCAGAATTCGTCTTAAATTCGACATGCAACGTTCCAGAGTCGTTTGCGAAGATCGTGGAAAAAAAATTCAGAGACACGGGGGCATGCTTCAAGAGGCACGATCCCGTGCTTATGCTTGTGAAGTCCTAAAAATTATAAAAAATTAAGAAAAATTTATGTACAGGTGTCGCGTTTAAGTTTCGGGTCTTCGGCACGACCCTTCCCCACAATTAGTTTTCGTCGGGGCAGAGGTGTAATTCCTCTGAGGGAATCTTGGTTGGTCCATCATTGTACGGTTTCAAACGATGACCATTCACTTTGAAACTTAACCCTTCATGGTTATAAATTTCAATGGCACCATTCAGAAACACGTTTTTGATCGTGTAAGGTCCAGACCAACGTGATTTCAGTTTTCCGGGAAACAAACGTAAATGAGAGTTGTACAGTAAGACACGTTCTTCCATATGAAATCATTTTGTGTTCTTTAATCGAGTGTCATGGAATTTCCTTGTCTTTTCTTTGTAAACCCTAGCATTTTCGTACGCTTGTTCTTTCAATTCCTCCAATTCGTGAATTTGTAGGAATCGATTCTTTCCCGCAAGGTCTTGGTCCAGGTTTGCTGCTTTAACTGCCTAAAAAGCCTGGTGCTCTAGTTCCACAGGTAGATGACACGACTTCCCATAGACTAGTTTGAAGGTGTTGTGCCGATGGGAGTCTTATAGGCTGTTCGAAAAGCCCATAATGCGTCATCTAACTTGGTAGACCAGTCCTTCTGGCTTTGACCTACAGTTTTTTCAAGGATTCCTTTGATGCCTCGATTAGTGACTTCGGCTTGCCCATTCGCTGTGGATGGTAAGCAGTTGTAAAGCGATGGTGAACTCCATAACGCGCCATCGCTCGTTCGAGCTGATTGTTACAGAAATGAGTTCCTCGGTCACTAATTAGAGCTTTGGGGGCACCAAAACAAGAGAATAGTTTCTTAAGGAATTTGACAATGTTTCTGGCATCATTAGTAGGCAGGGCTTAAGCTTCAGCCCATTTTGAAACGTAATCAACTGCTACCAAGATGTAACGATTGCCAAATGACACCGGGAATGGCCCTATGAAATCAATACCCCATATATCAAATACCTCGCATACTTGAAATGGTTTCTGAGGCATCTCATCTCGTGTTGAGATATTGGTTGCACTTTGACATGTATCACAGGTGCGTACCATGTTGTGAGCATCTTTGAAGAACGTGGGCCAGTAAAATCTAGAGTCAAATACTTTCTTGGTTGTTAAGGTTGCTCCATGGTATCCTCCTGTGGGTCCTTCATGACAGTTCCTTAGGATTTGTTCTGCTTCACTTCTGTATACGCATCTTCGAATGAGTTGGTCTGCACCGATTCTGAACAGATACGGGTCTTCCTAATAGTAATGTTTGATATCAGTAAAGAATTTTTTCTTTTGCTGATAAGTCATTCCTTTGAGAAGGATTGCGCTTGCTAAGTAATTTGCAAAATCAGCGAACCAAGGATGTTCATCGACTGAGGATTGAATGTGCATAAGGAATTCGTGAGGAAAATTGTCGTTTATTATGGCTTCCTCAGTTTGTGAAGGACTTGAATCCTCAAGATGCGAGAGATGATCAACCACTAGATTTTCCTCTCCTTCTTATCACGAATTTCGATGTCAAATTCTTGAAGCAGAAGAATCCAACGAATCAATCTCGGCTTTGCATATTGTTTGTTGAACAAATAACGAAGGGCTGCATGATCGGTGTAAACAATTGTTTTTAAAGGATTAGATACGAGAGTAATTTGTCAAATGCAAAAAATACCGCAAGAAGTTCTTTTTCGGTGGTGGTGTAGTTTCCTTGTGCGTCGTTTAGGGTTTTGCTCGCATAATGAATTGGGTGAAATTGCTTGTCTTTCCTCTGTCTTAATACGACTCCTACTGCGAAATCACTTGCGTCGCACATGAGTTCAAATGGTAGCGTCCAATCTGGGGAAACCATGATTGGAGCGGTTACCAATATCTCCTTAAGCAATTTGAATGCACTAATGCATTCATCTAGAAAATACGAATTGAGCGTCTTTCTCAAGAAGTTGAGTCATTTTTCGAGCGATTTTTGAGAAATCTTTGATGAAAAGACGGTAGAATCCTGCATGACCTAGGAAACTTGTGATATCTTTCACGGTTGTGGGATGTGGAAGTTTAGAAATAGTGTCGACTTTGGCTTAATCGACTTCAAGCCCTGCTCGAGAGATTTTGTGTCCTAACACTATTCCTTCCGTAACCATGAAGTGGCACTTTTCCTAATTTAAAACAAGGTTAGAGTCTTCACATCTAACCAGCATCTTTTCCAGATTTTCAAGACATTGCTCAAATGAGTTTCCAAAGATTGAGAAATCATCCATGAAAACTTCCATTGAGTGTTCAATCATGTCATGAAAAATTGCTACCATGCATATTTAAAATGTAGCAGGAGCATTACACAATCCAAAGGGCATTCGCCGATAAGAAAATATGCCATATGAACATGTGATTGTCATCTTCTCTTGATCTTCAGGAGCAATAGGGATTTGAAAATAACCTAAGAAACCATCCAGGAAACAATAGAACATTTTTCCGAATATTCTCTCAAGAATTTGGTCGATGAAAGGAAGAGGGAAGTGATCTTTCCTTGTGGCATCATGAGTTTGCGATAGCCTATGCAAACTCTCCATCTTGTAACCGTACGAGTGGGAATAAGCTCATTCTTGTCGTTAGTTACAACAGTCATTCCTCTTTTCTTTGGAACAACTTGGACGGGGCTGACCCAAGGCGAATCAGAATTAGGGTAAATCAAACCGGCATCTAGCAGTTTGATTACTTCTTTCTTCACTACCTCTTGCATGCTCGGGTTTAAACGTCTTTGAAGTTGAATGACGGATTTGAAGTTTTCCTCCATCAATATTTTATGAGTGCAAAAGTACGGATTGATTCCCTTGATGTCCATGATTTTCCATGCAATTGCTCGTTTGTGTGCCTTAAGCACATTGAGCAACTTGTTCTTCTCATCAATTGATAAGGCAGATGAGATTATGATAGGAAGTTGAGATGTCTTTTCAAGAAAAGCATATTCGAGATGAGATGGAAGTTCTTTGAGCTCTAAATCTGGAGGGTCTTCGATAGAAGTTTGGCTTTCGGTTCTAGATCTTGCTTAATGATCTCAAAGGCTTCTTGATGAAATGATGTTTCATCAACTTCAAGTTCTGGAATGATTTGGTTCTCACATATGGGTTCGGTGATTTGGACCTCTATTAATTGAGTGTTGCAAGCTTCATTTTGAAGAGTTTTCTTCAAATGACAGCTTATGATCGAATCGCAAGCATCAACGTAATAGAGTGAGTCATCATGATGTTGAGGGTGTTTCATGGATTGGCCTATATCATAAGTTACTTCCTCCTCATCTACTCTAAGCGTGAGTTTGCCTATACAAACATCAATGAGGGCTCGAGCAGTCGCTAAGAAAGGTCGACCAAGGATAAGAGGAACATTTTTGTCCTCATCCATGTCAAGGATCACAAAATCAAGGGGAAATACGAATTTTTCAATTTTAACTAAGAGATTTTCAATGATGCCCCTCGGATATTTGACAGAATGGTCAGCTAACTGGATGCTCATACGGGTAGGTCCAGGTTCACCTAAGTTTAATTTTTCAAAAACCGCATAAGGCATAAGGTTAATGCTTGCACCTAAATCAGCTAACGCGTTACTGACAGAAAGATTTCCTATTAGGCAAGGTATGGTGAAACTTCCTGGATCAGTCATCTTTTGAGGTAGTTTGTTTTGAAGAATTGCAGAGCATTCCTCATTCAAAACTATGTGTGATAACTCTTCCAGTTTCTTTTTGTTTGACAAGACACCTTTTAGAAACTTAGCATAGTTTGGCATTTGTACTAAGGCCTCCACTAAGGGCAGATTGTTGTGGAGTTGCTTGAACAACCCAAGGAATTTGCCATATTGTGTCTCCATTCTTTGTTGTCTCAAATGACCTGGATATGGAGGTGGTGGAACATAGGGTGGTGGTGGAACGTATTTCTTGGCTGGTTCTTCAATAACAATAGGTTGCTTTTGCTTATCACTCGCATTACTTGGAGTTTCAGTTCCTACTTCTTCAAGGATGGGTTGTAATGCGGGGGCATCACCTTGAGTGTTTTTGCCACTCCTGGTGGTGATGGCTTTGACTTGAGCATTAGGGTTTGTCATAGTGTTGCTCGGCAAAGCTCCTTGAGGTCTTTCAGATAGTTGTTGTGCTATTTGACCTACTTGGTGCTCTATGGTTTGCAATGATGCTTTGTTGCTTTTGATGTCAGCTTCGTTTCTTTGGAACCTCTCCTTATTTCTTCGATCAGATTTCCGGATGTACTCATCTATGGCTTGTGTGGTTAACAACAACTGCTGCAATAAGTCTTCCATTGATGATGCTCCATGGTCTTGGTTGCTTGGCCTTGGTATGGTGGTTTCTGTTGTTGGTAAGGTGGCCTTCGGTTGAATCCAGATGATTGTTGGTTATTACCAGCATCTCTGTAATTCGAGTTGCTTCTCCAATTTAAGTTGTTGTTGTATGAGTTGTTTGGGCCTCCTACGTAGTCAACATCTTCAACTACCATAATGCCTTGTGGGCATTCGTTGATCTTGTGTGAACTTCCACATGTGTTGCATCATGTTGGAGTTTTTTTTAGCTCGCTTTGCAATGTTCGAATTTTTGGTTAGAGCTTCTAATTGGGCTGGAATTAGGGTTTAAGAGTCTACTTGATGAATACCTTTAGAACTGGGTTTGGCCCTTAAGGATTGTAAGCAAAGCTCTTCTTAGCTGCTCTTTCTAAGGCTTGGTATGCTTTTGTTGGTGTGACACTTCCAAAATCTCCTCCCGCACTTTGGTCTACCACTTGCTTATGGGCTCCGCTGATTGCATCGTAAAAGGTCTGACACTGCAGCCACAGATCAAGTCCGTGATGTAGGCGTCTCCAAAGGAGACTTTTATATCTCTCCCATGCTGCGTGTAACGATTCATCGTCGTCTTGGCAAAAACTTGTGATGTTGCTTCTTAGTTTGGCAGTGCGATCGGGTGGAAAGTATTTCAAAAGGAATTGTTCAGCCATTTCCACCCACATGGTGATGGAACCAGGCGGAAGTGAATCAAGCCAGTCGATGGCTCGGCCTCGAAGTGGAAATGGAAAAAGTCTTAGTCGAATGGCGTCGTCTGAACAGTTGTTGATTTTGAAGGTAGCACAGATACGAAGGAATCGTGAGATGTGAGCATTAGGATCTTCGTCTTGTAACCCATGGAACTGAACAGAGTTTTCTACGAGTTGGGTAATACTAGACTAAATCTCGAAATTTTTGGCCACTATTGCTGGTTGGACAACACTAGACTCATAACCATCTATTGATGGTGTGGCATAGTGTGTCATCTTCATTTCCTCATCTTGGTTAGCCATGTCTTTTTCTGATGGTGTACCTTCCAAAATATATTCTTCAATGACTAGTGCTGCTTGTTGTGATCTTTTGCACAATCTTTGACGGAAAAGTCGTCCGGGTTTCAAAAGAGGCGAAACAAGTTTAGGACTAGACGAGTGGGACATACACTAACTTAAAGAAGCATAAACTAACTAAGGCTTAAAATGAATCAAGAAAATGTAGCTAAACTAACTAAGGCAAACTACCTAACAAAAATAAAATGAAGTTTGAACAAAAATATATTAACAAGTTATATACAAGATAGTCAAAATTTTAGTTTGTCTTTCAAACTGTTGTGTGTCCCCGAAAACGGCGCCAAAAACTTGATGGGTGCAGATAGTATATATACTTTGATAAATATTTTACGCACAGCTTCAGTTTTAATTGGTTATTAGAAGTACTAAACCACACTCACAAAAGGCAAGTGTACCTGTCGTGTGGTAATATAGTGTTGGTAAGAACCGAGTATCAATCCGTGGACACACCTAGCCTACTCAACAAACTTGAGGTTTGACTATCAGATTTGGTTTTTTTAAAGAAAATGATAAGTTGCATTGGATAGATTTTTAGGGTTCAAAAACAATGATAAAAATAAAGTCACTAAGATTTGAAGCGTTTGGATTTAAAACCAGGGAATAAAAGTTATCATCCTAATTAGACTTCACTTATGTAACTGTGATGATTGGTGGTGTGATTTAAAGATATGGATTAATGTAATTATGTCAATGTTTATAAGATGAGCTGGCGCGATTTCTCGTCTATCATGCTGCCGTAGTGACTAGGATCATGTCAGGTTGAGTTTTACTGATTAGATAAAAGCCCTAGTAATGTAGGTAAATATTTTATGACCTATTTGACATATGATTTCTGAAAACATAACTTAATGTTAAAAAGAGAGTTTATCAAGTTCCTCAACATACCATTAATTTTAGAGAACCATAACAATTACTGAAGATTTCTCAAACTAATAAAATGGAACCCGCAAATGATCTGAAAGTTAAGGTGATATGATTTCTAATAACCATTTCTAGTTCATTAGCCATGGATTTATTATAAAGATCGGTTTCGCGAATGAAAGTTAATCATACGGTTTTCAACCTTGTATGACAATCACAATCACAAACCATAAATTTATAACTTTCCATTCAAATGTAGATGCTACCCATCAATAGTTTTTCAAAAACTACCATAACATTAACATAATATTTATCATACCATTAGTTCATCATAAATTACATAAGTTTCATCCGATTAGGATGATAAAAAGAAGTTTAGCTCATAATGAGCTTGAACATAACAACAGATAACAAAGAAGATAGATATGTAATCATCGGTGAAATGGAACAATCAAACCAATAATCCACAATGGATGACATTTAGATGATCCCGAGCTTCTTCCAAGTGTTGTATGCACCTCTTGAGCCTCCAAATGACCTTGAAGTCTTGATTCCCGAGAGAATTCTGCAGAGTAACTCTCCCACCAAAGCTTGCCAAAAATGGTGAACTTAGGCTTCTATTTATAGGCTTTCTGGAGTGTTTAAGCACGGCCCCGTGCTAGTACAATGCTTACGAAAGTTAATTGGCTCGTACATGCAGGTTGTGTCGGGCCCCGTGCCTCATGGGGCACGGCCCCGTGTCTACTTTTAGGGGACAATACTTTTTGTCTTGTCAGATGTCCAAGCACGGGGGTGTGTTAATTTAGCATGGGGGTGTGTTTCTAGCAAGGCATGGGGGTGTTCTTAATGAGGCACGGCCCCATGCTTGGACTCCAAAGCTCGGATTACTTCAATTTCTTTTTAAATATGCTTCTTTTGTACAACTTGCCCTTTCAAACACCTGAAAACATAATTTAACATTTTAAGTACATTTTTATCATTTTAAGGAAGATATTAAGGAATAATTGATGTGCTTTTGATAGTATTTTTATGTATAATTTGGAGCACATCAAATACATATAGCTACAATCAAACCTTGACCAAGATTAAGATTACAAGTTTATAACGATTAGCTAAGTGTACTTGGTTCCCATGATGAACAGTCATACGTCATCAGGAGCCGGCAATACATCGACTTTAGCATCAAATAGGCTTGTCAGGATCATAGATCTATGATGTCGCCAGGCTAGAAATAGTTGATGGTTGTGAACATATAATGTATCTCATATAACACTCACAATAATACCAATAACCATGACAAAATGGTAAAGAAGAATTGCGTGCGCATTTACAAGTATCAAGATGTTTACAAGTGTAAGTTTATAAAGTTAACATGTTTCACCCTAAAATGTGTGAAATAAAATAAAAAGATGCATGGAAAATTCACATGGAAAACTCACATGGAAAACTCACAAGTATAATAATGGTTGTAGAGTACATAAGAAAGCTTGGATGTCAAGAGTCAAATGTGATCTCCTAAATGATAAAAAAACAATAACTTGAGGTTGGAATTCATTACAAGAAGTTAGGCCAAATAGAGAATGCCAAAAAGTGAAAGGTAGATTGCCAAAAGGATTATTGAATCAATTTTAGATTCTGGACAAAATATTTGGTATGTGTTTGAACAGGTTTAAAAAATAGCAAATTGTTTCATAAATTATAACAGTTTATAGTTGACTAGTTTAAAGTCTCTCGGATAACTTTCATTCCGAAACATTTCTATGCAAAGATCTGTAAGTAGGTCAAAACAACAACACAATACAGAATATGGTGAAATGCGCACTTATCTTATGAAGGCTATTGTTGACTCGCTTGATTGAGTTTGAAGATAAACTATCGTTAAAAAGGTAATTCAATAAACTTAATTTTGGAGTCTGATGTTAGTCAAATTTAGTTTGTTATGATCAAGTTATGGTTAGTTAAAGTCAGACTATATTCTGCCAAATATGTAGTAAGACACTTATGTGCACTTCTAAAATTATTAAAGCATAAAATGGGTTAGAACAAATTTATTATGTTGATATATGGTATATTAGACTTCATTTGATTTATAAAAAATAGTCCAATACTTCGTCATAGCATTACTTAGAGAAATAATCTTTTGGAATAACCGAATGTGGCGGCATAACAGTCCATATGCAAATGGATTTTTTTTGTTTATTTTAGTGTATTGTTAGCTTGATTTAGGAATGTTAATGATTGTTATAAGGTTAGTGAATATTAAAAATTTAATGATCAAATGATAATGATTAAAATAAAAAGAGATTTGGTAGAAGAAACAATAAAAGTAAGAACATGAGAACAGTTGATGTTAGGATGATTGAAAATATAGAAATGCATAATATAAAATCAATATAAGATTACCTTAGTCTTAGAAACTTCTTGAGATTACTTGTAAAAGAAAAGTCTTGAGTTTGTTTAAAACCAATGAATGAAAAAAAGATTTGTTAGAGAGATTTTTAGAGAATGAACAAATAAAAAGTGATGCCTAAACCTTAAATTTATAGTTGAGGTTAGGAGGAGGTTATGAATAGTGTTAACGGTAAGTTATAAGTCTTTTAAAAGGGGTTATGATTAGAATTTAAAATAAGTATAAAATTAAATAAATTAAACAAAAAAATCATAATTACAATTTAAAGACTTTATAGACTTTATAAATTTCATAAGAACTTGTAATTTGATTATTTATTTTAGTTGAATATTTTAAAATCTTATAGATATTAATAACCTTTTAGCATTTATAAAATTTATTTTATAAATTATAGAATTCAAATTAAATTGTTTAAGTGATACGTTTATTGTTTTTGGAATATAAAAATAAATAAAATGACTAAATAATAGTTTTGATTTATAAGATTGACTCAAATGGATTTGGATTTGAATTTATATATTGAAAATAGACGAATGTTATAACTGGCACGTGAGCTCCACCCTGGCTCTGATGCCAAATGTAAGTATGTAGACAAAGTGAATGGAATGGAAGGAAGAAAGGAAAACTTCCTCCCATATCTCAAAAGGAAGTGAAGAAAAGAATTGTAATTAGGTTTTTTGGATAACAAATCAATGTATTTTGTCATTTGTACTTTTTAAAGCATTGTATCTTTTAAGAACATCAGAGTCATTAAAAGATGGTTTTGTGTAATGTGTGATTTTTTAGTCCATAAATTCAACATATTTTATATCAAGTTGAGGATTTGACATTATTTATGAATCTAATTTATTTATACATAAGATTAAAACTTTTTATATAAGATTATCATGTTTAACCCATTTTTTACAATTAAAATGAGGCAAAGACATATTTTAATGACTTCGTATTTATACCCCCTTTTTCCTCCTCGCCCCCCCTTAATGACAAATATACCCCTTCTGAAAAGGGCATAACTATAGAAGGGTTAATCTATCAATTGTTATTATATTTTCTTATCCACCGCATATTGCTTAAAAAATAAGGCATGCCCAAGCTAATCACATATATGTGTTTTAGTTATGTGAATCATAACTCTAGCACGCCTCTTTATTTTGGAAAGTAAATTCATCAATCATTGTTTAATCTTGCCCCAAACCATATAGAAAGTCTACAGGGTATGCCCCGAGTAGGTCACGCTATAACTAAGAAAAACAAAATAACTTCAGTTAAGTTGTGAATCACAATTCGCCATCTTTACCGCTAAGCACTCTAACCAGACCGATACCAAAATTACCTATAATTCTATAAGTACTTAAACAAAATGATGGTGTACGCGGTTCTTGGCCTAACATACCAGTGTGATTCGATCTTAAAACTTTGTTATTTAGGACAAAGTAATTCCCATAAATGGACAAGAGAAAGAGGCAAGACAAGACTCGAACTACAAATTCAAAGGATAATTTAACATTAAAATTTAATAATATTTTCATTTACAAATAACCCATAAACCAGTCTAATAAAATTTTGTAGCATGAAATTAAGTAATGCAATTATATATAAGCTCGTTTATATATATTAACTTTATAAAGCTAAATTTTTTTTAAATGTCGATTCAGAAAAATTAAGTATAAAATAAAATTAAATTTGTAGGAAGTGAAGCTCAAACAGTTCTATTTGTAGTAGCAAGTAAATGGGGATGATAGCATAAATAACCATAACTTTTAAGAGCCAATGTATAAAGAATCAAATACAGAGGACTCACAAGCAAATAATAAATTCCTTGTGGAGTCCACGTATTGGTTAAACTCATCGTCACTCCACGTCGCCGCACATCGAAATCGAATTACTGCCGTCACCGGAAACCGTCAATCGTCACCGTTAGCAGCTCTTCTCCGCCGGAAGCCTTCATCTGATGCTAGTTAATTCAGTAAGCATCGAGCTAACCCTGTGTTTTTGCTGTTGTTTTCGTTGTATATCTCCGTCGATTTCACATATCTGAAGAAGTTAGATGCCAATTTCGAGTGAGTGAAATATGCTTGTTTGATTCTATTCGTCTATTATCAATTGTTTGCATATCAGAAGAAAGTTGTAAGCCGAATTTGCTAGGAGACTTTTAGATCTGAATATTGGGGAAAATATACCAGTGATCCTGTCAATAAATTGAAGTACTGCAATTGTTATCGTTTGAGGAATTAATTTCAATACAACTCAGTAACTTGGAATTTGAGGGTTTTATTTGATTACTATGTTGTATGTACGTATGTATATGCCAGTTTTGCCGTTTAAGTTAAACAAGAACATCTTATTCATCTGAAGTAATCATTATCTCGATACATTCTGAAATCCATAAAAATTTTTGAACTATGAAAGCTCTAAACCAAATAGTTTTACTATCCGCTGTTACACTGTTTAGATTATATGCTCACTTGGTGGAAACAATGTTCCTGCACCTTAAATCAGCTCTCTACTTGGGTGATTTAAATAACTGTTTTTCTTAATCCAGTTTATTCTAAGAGTTCATTGTAAGGTCCTCTTTGTTGAGTTTGCACACTACCAAAGTAGGAAATAGTTACCTAAGAGGCTGTTTGGCAGCCTCTTAATCAGCATCCTAACGGTTCAGATGTCTGAATGGTTCAACACTTAATGATTTAGACTGATTGTTTCGCGAGCAAATGTTTGAATGGTTTAGACATTTGCCTTTAAATGGTTAAGCATTATACTAATGTTGAATGGTTAAAAGTTCTAAAAGGTTAATACGTCTTATCTGAATTGGTCAGACATTTGCCTTTGAACAGTTAAGCGATATACTAGCTCTTGATGGTTCAAACCTCTTAATGGTTCAACACTTAATGGTTCAGACCTCTTTAATGGTTCAGACCTCTTATTGGTTCAGCATTTAATCATTCAGACATTGCCAAACAACCTCTAAGTCTGATCTCAATTCTCATATATGAATGTTGATTTTGCTTGTGATAATATCTCATGACCCTAATGAACTAGAGGGAACCCTTGATCAGTTACCGGTTGCCTTATTGCATGATATCTAAGATAAGTCCATCATGTATGTTAGTTAAGATGGTCTTAATTGTGGAAGACCGAAGACTTGATGGTTTTTAACATCAAAACAAGAAAACCCCACTTTCACTCTCTCTTTGACTTGTAAATATTTGACTTATTTCGATTCCCATAACCCTTCAATTTCCATGATTTTTTCAAACCACAATATAACCCTTAAATGAAATGAAATTTATTCATCCATATAAACATATATTTCTAATAAACTATTACTATTGGAGCTTGGTACATTAGAATATTCTAGCCTGATGAAGATGAATGAACTCAATTATAGTTTTGTCTCCACTACCATATGGTATTGACACAATCATATTATTTCATATATGCAAACATGGATTTACATAAATTGTAAGATATTTAGGTAGGGTTACATGCATGATTTGTCATCAAGCATTAGTTTAGTTCTCATAACATCTTGCAGGTAGCAATCTCTAAACCAATAAGTGTTGAACTAGTAAGAGGTCTGACTATGTAAGATAGTCTAAGCCAGTAAATGTTGAGCTAGTAAGAATTGTTTGGTAGGATCTCTGAATAATTATGCAAAATGACTATTTTACCCCTCTGAACTATCATAAACTAGAAACATCCAACCGTTAACAACCACAAATAATTAACCCTATTGGCCCGTAACATTTTCATGCATCAAGGATACAATATTAAACATTGTGATATACAAGCAAATAATTAAACGTTGCAGTGGCGAGGGTTGGTGATGCAGGTTGTCGATGGAGAGATGAAAAAAGGATAGATGGAACGATGAATAAGGTTTTTATTTGGGTGAGGGGTAAACTTGTCACATATTTGATTACACACCTTGTCATCACAAAACCATGAAAAGCTGAATGAAATTATTAAAATGTAGCTTTTTTGTGAACCAAACACATTAAAATCTTACCAATTCTGAGGTAGCCTCTTAATGGTTTTATTATAAGGCTGCCAGACAGCCCTTTCGATAGCCAATTGTACTAGGAAATTTATTTTAAACCGTAACAACCTTGTTTGGATGCTCTTGTTTTGATTTGATAACAAGTCAAGGTAAAACTGTTATCTAACAAATGATCATTAAATTGTTGTTGGATATTTGGGAAATATATGGTTTCATTTATACCAACTATAGCTACGACGTGCTAAATTATGAACACGACCTAAAAATTTTGAATAGACAAATACCTTTTGTGAAGTGCGAGCATGCTTTAGGTTAAAATGGTTGTCTTCTAAAAAATCAATATATTATTGCCATCCAAGCATTTTGTTGGTCGGAATTGCTAGAAATGAAACCTGACCTATATAGTAATCCATTATACAGGCGGCCTTAATAAAAACAAGTTGAGTACTTGGATGTTATGCATATACATTTCCTTATATTATCTTATATGCATAGGCTAATGCATACCTAGGCCATCTAAGTATTCAAAGTTATTCGCTAAGGCCACTCAAGTATCAATTTGGTTTCATTTATGTTGTTTTTGACAAACAACTTCCTAGGATTGTATAATAAACCCCCAAGTTTGATTCTTTTGTCACATCTAATGTTGTAACATGACAAATTTATCCTGAATCTATACAAAAGTATCAACCATAGATCTTTTGTCAGAATACATTTGAGTAGATTCACCGGCGTTATCATTTACAGACTTTCCATTAAAGCACTTGTTATGAAACCAAGTCGATAACCAGGTGGCCTTAAGTTGTTTTAATACTTGGGTATCCTTAGTTAAAATTTTTGAATACCTAAGTGACCTTAATGAAAACTTTTGAATCCCTGGGTGGCTATGTATACATTATTATAACTAGAAGTTATGATACAAAAAGTCATTGAGGATTTATTTAGTCCGCATTAAAAAAAAAGACCGTTATAGTTGTGGTTGAAGAAAGATGCACTTACATGCTTACTTGTCTGCTTATGTTAAAGGGGTAAAAGGAAAAATGGATATTGAATCTGCAAAGCCACACGTGGATCTAGAAGCTTCTATTGCTGTAGATAGTGGACGTGATAATGTTTCACAAAATGCATCATCAATGTTCTCTGCTTCTAGCCTAAGCACATGGGCCAAAAGTTTTAAACTTCCTCAACCTTTGGGGGGCACACAAGCTGAATCTTCGACTGAAAATACTGGAAAATCATCATTTGCTCGTTTGACTGGTGGCTTTGGGTTGCGCTCATCTCCAAAGGCTTCCCAACAAATTGATGATCCTGTTGAAGCTTCAGAAACCTCACAAGTAGGCTTCATTGGGACCCTCACTAAAGGGTTTGTTGACACGTCTAAAAGTGCAGCGAAGGCTGTGCAAATAAAGGCTCGTCATGTTGTATCACAAAACAAAAGAAGATATCAGGTACTCTGTTTATGTTACTGAATTCCTGAATATAAGATTATCATTTTCTTTCTAAATCTTGTAGCTTAAATAATCAAATCAAGGTTTATTCTATATGGCCAAATGCTCAGAAAGAAAATCTTGTTAGTCAACTCTTTTGGTTATACTGATTTAGGCGGTAAGTGAAGGAAACAGTAGACATGTGACATGTCACCTAGTATTATTACATATATAAAAAGAACTCTGGTTGGTTCACTTTAGTTAGTTGGGAGGTGACTTGTACACTTGCTCTTTTAGCAATAAACCACTAAATTAAATGTTATCGACTATTTTACCCATCATCACACTCTTTCTTTTTACAAGTTCAAATTGGTCAAGGGTAACATGCTCCAACTGTTAGACTAGTGGTTTATGGGTAAAAGAGGTGGTGTACAAATCATCTCATTAGATAATTATATCGATTTAGGCTATTAGAGAAAAAAACAGAACGTGTACCATTTGGACATATTTATAAAGGTGATAAATGTACTATTCATTTCAATCTTCGTGGCAAATTTATATAAAGGTAGATCTATATATGATACCTTCAAACTGCTTTAGAAATTATTGTTATGTTTTTTATTTATTTTGTTTTTTTATCATTTTCATAGATTATATAACGTTCATCTCATCAAAGAAGTATTTGTTACTAGATTATTTATTTGATTGTTTTTACTTTTGGTTTCAGGAAGGAGGATTTGATTTGGATATGACGTATATTACCGAGAATATAATTGCAATGGGATTCCCTGCAGGTGATATGAGTTCAGGTTTCTTTGGATACGTTGAGGTGAACTGCATGCAATACTTTTGTGAAACAAGTCATTACTATAGTTGAGATTTAAAACTCTTTTTTTATAATTATTCATTGAAACTTTTAATATTCTTTTTGTAGGGATTTTACCGTAATCACATGGAGGAAGTTATCAAGTTCTTTGAAACCAAGCACAAGGTAGCAAACATTTTCTTATGTGTTTTATCTTTTAATCTCTAATCATATTATGGTTTTATAACGGCACAGGTATTGGTAAACTCAAGTTTTTGTAAATTCAATGATAATTGGGTGAACTGCACAAACATACAAACAATTACGCTTTTTCCCTCAAATTTTACGACCAACTTTAGACATCCAACATGCAATTTGTTACCGGTTTTAGTAAGCAACCCATTTATCTGGTTTTCACCATGTAATATCAATAAAATTTGGGCAACCTGCACGGAATTGAAACAAACCTGATAATAGCAACCAACTTTAAATCACGTGAATAATAGAAATAAACTTGCAATTTGTTACACACTCTTTCAATCAGCATAGTTTAACCGATTTTCCCTATAGATGCAGCATTGGTTTACTTGATCCCTGCCTCCGTATTAGATTCCACATGTGAAAAAACTTCTTATGTGCAAATAAATAAAAAAATGTTTTTATATAAGTTAAAAAAAATACATTTTTCTGAAATCATCACACTCAGCAATATTCCACTCATAGTAGTCTAGAAAGGGTGGGATGAGGGCAAACATTTCCTCCATCCTTGGGGATATAGAGGCTGCTCATCCAAAAACCGTATTACGTGTATCAAAGTTGCATCTAAAAATTAATTAAATTTGAAATCACGCATCACATAAATTTTGGTGAAGTCAAGGTACTCAAACAAGGTTCTTTATAAGAAAAGAAAGGGATAATGTTATATTAGACTTGTGAATTTTAATAACAATCTTAGGCGACATAACTTTTCCTCCTTCCATTTTTGCATATGCTATAAAAGTTATTCATAGGTAAGGAATTCCCCAGTTTGAAACAAAAGTCCACTTTCATGCTAATAAGGTTACCAACTTGACGAAAATCTCCCTGAACTTAAACTAATATTTCAGGACAAGTACAAGGTGTACAATCTATGCTCTGAAAGGCTATATGATGCATCACTGTTTGAAGGGAAGGTATGTTAACCTACGATATTCACATGTACATGTTTTTGTTGATGAATTCATGTAATTTTACTAGCTTATAATATACTTTAAAGTAAAGATAAAATATTATCTGTTGCTAACTGTAGTTGGTCAACTCACTAATACTAGTCTTTAATCTCACAGCCTCTATAGGTAGAAAATGTAACTTGGTTAACTCATTGAGTCATTGTACACTCAAGATTAAGAATTTAAGTATTGTTTAGAAGAAAAAGATATCAGAGGTTTATAGAGGTGATTGTTTTCTCACTTGTGTTCAAATTTTACCATTCTACTACTAAAATAGCTAACTCGTTAAATCATGCCCCTTATATCCGTATCTTTAGTTTAATAGACAACTAAGGTAATTAAATATTATTAAAATCTTGTTCAAGCAAAACACATTGTGGAAGTCTATTTGACCTGTTTCACTTTTAGTCAAAATTTTAAACTTACACATTGGAGACACCAATTGGCTCACTTTTAGTTGAATGAGTCATAATTGCTACCTCTATTTTTAAATTATATTTAATGACTAGCTAATAGCAGTGGAAGTATATCTCCGGTTCTCTATCTCCACTTTGAGAAAACATCCTTAGTTTTTTATAACTGTACAACTAAACACACCTTTAACTTTTTGTGATTCTCATTTATCTGATTTGTGGATAAGCAAGGACAGGGCCTACAGTGTCTTTGAAAAATGAAATTAGTTTTTGTGTGTAACTAGTGATAATATTATCATTTACTGTATCAAATAATGTTTTTTTTTGTTTTAAATCTCAGCTTGCTAGCTTCCCATTTGATGACCACAACTGTCCTCCAATTCAACTTATTATATCATTTTGTCATAGTGCCTACTCATGGTTAAAAGAGGATATAGATAATGTTGTGGTAGTTCATTGTAAGGCTGGAATGGCAAGAACAGGCTTAATGATCACAAGTCTGCTTTTATATCTAAAGGTCTTGTTAAGTATCTCATTGTTTATTTACCTTTTGAGGTACCAATGTAAAATAATATATTACATTTTATTTCAGTTTTTTCCCACTGCTGAGGAATCTATAGATTATTACAACCAAAAAAGATGTATTGATGGCAAGGGACTTGTTCTCCCAAGTCAAATTGTAAGTTTTTTTGGGGTTTGTATAATGGTCTGAGAGACTTTCTTCTAAGTTTATCTGAAAGGCCACTGTTTTATATGATATAGAGGTACGTCAAATATTTTGAACGTGTTTTAACACACTTCAATGGAGAAGATCAGCCTGGGCGCAGGTATGGCTTTTGCTTCATCTATGAAACTTTACCACTACATAAATAATTTTTTATGTTGAACTTAGAAGTCATAAATCAAAGGATTAAACTTATGATGAAAGTTAGTTTAGGTTATGCTTGATTGTTTATGAGTTTAATATCATCTCACTGCTTGTAGGTGTATGCTTAGAGGAATCCGTCTTCATAGGTGCCCTTATTGGATCAGACCATCTATTACTGTCTCAGATCATAATGGTAATGCTATAAGGGCATAAGGCTTGGTTTTGGTTTTCTACAATTTCCTACATGTTGCATTAGTATCACATCAACGATCTTCCCAACTCTCCATTTCCCCAAAATGGTCACCATTTTCCCCAAGCTTACCAAACTATTTTCTCAATTTTGATTTGGCTCAATTTATATATGATAAAGCAATAGAAAAATTAATACCTTATTCAGGAGATGCTTCAGGGGCTCACTACCAATTCAATGATTTTTTTCTCGGCCCCAAACCAACCGGGGTGGTGTTCTTGTTCGGCCCCATTGGTTCCAAGCCCTCCCTGAGCTCCACTCCATAATGCCCTAATGTTAATGCAATTGTTTAGTCATAATAATGGGCTAAATTTAAAAATGGTTTATGGACTTTTTCTAATTTCACACATATGTCCCTGAACTTAATACTTGCATGATTAAGTCCCTAAAGTTGTAATAACTCAATGAATAGGTCCTTTTTGCATGAATGGACTTTCTCGTTGAGTTTTGATAGGTTTATGGAGTTGCTCCTGCAAAAAAGAACAATTTAAAGTCCCTTGCATGATTAAGTTCGTGAAGTTGTAATAACTCAACAAATATGTCTTTTTTGCATAAATGGACTTTCTCGTTGAGTTTCTATAGGTTTATGGACTTGTTCATGCAAAAAAGAACATATTTGTTAGAAATAAAGTCTGAGGACCTTTCGTTGTGTTTTTAAGAGCTTAAGGATTTGATAGTGTGAAAATAAAGTCTATGGATTTATGTGCAATTTCAGCAGAAGTCCATAGTGTTCGTTTTTGACATTTTCCTTATAATTATGTGTGTTATTCTTCAACAAAACGCATGATATTTATTCTAGTGATCTTTCTTTTCATACAGGTGTTCTTTTTTCAACCAAAAAGCATCCTAGAACCAAGGATTTGTCAGTATGTATCTTCTACAAATATTTATTGCAGCAACTATGTTTAACTCCCAAATTTGAGTCTCATTTGTATTCCTTGAATCACATTTCAGTATGTAAATAAAAAAATGATGGTTCATTTGGGATTTTACTTATTAAAGTAACAGCAGTTACACTAATCACAAAAAGGATCTTAAAACTGCATCTACATCTGGCCATACGTCTGTATGATAATCTGCCATAAAAAGCGCTGTGTGTGTGTGTGTTTGTCCTCTTGTTCCTTTAGTGTTTCAATAAATTTAAGTGTAAGTTCTTATGTTAATTCTTGATTTTGTCAATCGGATGTTAATGTTTGAATGTTATGAACTAAATGATTGACTATACGAGTACAATGACAATGATCAAGATCACTGATTTCAACTGTTTTTATGATTTTGTTCACCTGTGCAGCCTGAAGACTATTGGTTTGCTGCACCTAGAAAGGGCATAATGGTCTTTGCACTACCTGGGGAGCCTGGTTTGACTGAATTATCGGGTGATTTTAAGATTCACTTTCATGATCGTCAAGGAGACTTCTACTGGTATGTCAAAGTCAAATCTAACCTTCCACAAAGATTCGGTTTTTGCATTAAACATACCTATGTGCTTTTACCATTCTCTTGTTTAATCCTTGTACTTTCTTTTTGTACATTTGAGTCCTGGCTTTTGTCCATTTGGTTCACTATACAAACTCTTTTACCATTTTGGTTAATATGTGGATTTGATGTAAAAAATTTTGACCTGTTTGGATCATCATTAGAATACCTTATATTGACAACCAAACCAGGACTAAAAAACTTCTTCAATGACTCAAATGTACAAAACAATGTACAATGACTAGAACGTGAGAAAACTCATAGTATGTTGCTGTTTAAAGCAAAAAATCCCCAAAAAATTCATGTTTCTGCAACAATGGGTAATTTGCGCACACGGCAATGTGAATAATTATAATATGACTGTCCAAAAATTATCTTATATATTTCGTATTTATTGCCATCCTCATTATTTTTTAATTGTCGTTTCTGTAGCTGGTTAAACACAACAATGATCGAGAACAGGACAATCCTTACCACCAGTGATCTTGATGGGTTTGACAAGGTACCCAATAAGGCAATAACTGATCATCCAATAAAATATTTAAATAATTTTCTTGTGTAAATAAATTTTGCCCATGCGAATCTAGAATTAGAAGGGTCCTAATAACCAGAGATAGCAAAATGGGCAGGTCTGCCGGGTTAAATTTGGTTACAAAAATTATATCACTAGAATAATAATACAATTTTGTTAATTAGTTAAATCTTTTAAGAGGATGGTACATTGGTAAATACTTGAGTCCCTCTAGCAGATGTCTGCTTTGAACCCATCTTCGTTTTTTCTCTTTAACCCCTTTGAAGGTTACCTTCACTCTTTTACCTAATCTCATTGGTTAGCAGTTTATTAGCAGGGTCCTTGAGTTTATTGGTTGTTGGTTCTTAGTTTCTCACAGTTACTAAAAAATGTTATGTTAATTAAGAGATTCCAGAGATTGTATGTATTAACACACTTTTAGAGACATTCAAACTCGTTTGATCCTTTCCCTTTCTGACATTCAGATATTTTATTTGTGTTATCTGCAGAGGAAGCTTCCATCCCCAGGATTTCAAGTGGAGGTCGTGGTTGTCGACTACAACCCCGCCGCCGTTCAAGCAACAACGCAGACGGAAAGTACAACTAAACCAGCTGAGAGTACAACACCAAATCCTCCCTCTGAAACCTCAACCATTCCTAAAGATTCTGGCACAATTGAAAATCTATCAAATGAAACCAAAAATCTCTCTCTGGGAAGTTCAGGGTCCAAGCAGATCGATAGCACCAGTGAGCCGAAACAGGGTTCTACAACCAGTGCTGTAACATTGGGCTCGGGCCTTGCTGGCTCGAGCCCAGTTGGGGAGGTAAGTGATTTTAAGGCAATGGCTGCCGATGCATCTGTATTCACTTTTGGAGATGATGAAGACTTTGAAAGTGACCAAGAATAAGCTATTCCTACATGTACTTGTGGCTTTGATACTTGTACATAAGGTGAATTTTAGAGACCTTAATTTAATGGTTTACCGTTTATTTGTTCGTTTTGAGACATCATAGCATAAGTGGGATGTATCTTGTTGTATGTTAAGAACATAAACTGACCTGAAATCTTTGATGTGTTTGTATGATTTACAGTTGAATAACGTTAGGAATATTCTGTTGGGAGATTAACATTTGGTTGTACTTTCATTGATTGTTTAATCTTTAACACGTTCGTTTGTTCGTATAGCTATAAGACATCCGTAGCCGAAGATGGGAAGGCGCCTCCACCCTTGGCACTACTTGTGTTGTGTGTAGTGTTAGTAAAAATTATCAGGCGCTAGTCGGGCTGTGCGTTACCGATTAACGATTAATTGAGATTAGTTGGTTTTGAACTTTTGTATATAATTTTCAAATCTTTATTTATATACCCACATGTTTATATGTATTTCTAATAAAAATGTTAGCTTTATATATGGATTTCTACAAAACGGCCTTCCTCTCCCATGGGTGCGCCCTTATGCATGCGGCCACTACCCATTCTCCTAGCCATGTTTGTAGGTGGTCCGCCTCTCTCTTTTACCTCATCCTAGAGTTTTGACACCTTGTCTCTTGTGTCTTGTTAGGATGGTTAAAAGTTGAAACTACTTCATCAAAATTAGTTTAGAAGGTTATACATTTAGCACTTATATTTTTTACCAACTTTTTTATAAAATATAATAATATCAAAATCATTGTCTCTTACTCTTTAAAAGATAAATAGTATTAGACACCCGCGTTGCGACGTAAACCGTGAAAAACTAACGCCAAAATGTTGCGTTGAATCGTTCATAAAAACAAGCACGGCACAACCGAAAGAAAACATTGATATAATTAAGTACTTACGTATTCCGGTTATATAAAATGTCATATCTTAATAGTTGTAGGAAGAAAAGAAAAATATTCGCTAAAAAATCAAAACGTTGAATAATTTTTGACAGATTGTACAATAATAATTTAACAACTTATATATTATATCACACAAATTCATGTTTAATCAGCATTACACCGAAACGTTAATAAAAATGAACACGTCCAATTGATATATTTAAACTTTTATTAAAAATGAACACGTCCAATTGATATATTTAAAATTTTATAAGAAATTCAGTTTTAGGTTATAAGAGAAAAAAAACTGATAATCTGGTAAAAAACAAATAGATAAATATTGGGCTCAAGATGTACTTATAACTAAATTTTAGGGGTAAAAAAGTAAATTTTGAGGGTCAAAAATAAAACTTTAAACTTATAAATAGGAATAAAAAACCTTAAGATTTGAGTAAATTACCTTTTTACCATTAAAAAAATATGCATTAAGTGCTTGTACTTGATGCATAAATGAATTTCATTTTGCTTTTAAAGTATTAGTAACGTGTAACTATTGATAAATATTTTGAAAATCAAACTCAAAAGATTTAGAGTCTGATTGGTAATTTCTGAATAATTAAGTGTTGAACCAATAACATATCTGAATCATTAAGTGTTGAATCATTAATTGTTAAATCATTAAAAGATTCGAACCATTAAAAACTAGTATATCGCTTAACTATTTAAGACAAATGTTTAACCAATTCAAATAAAAACTTTTAACCATTTAACATTAGTATAATGCTTAACTATTCAAAGACAAATGTTTAAACCATTCAGATATTTGCTCGCGAAACAAACAGTTTGAACCATTCAGGCATTTAAACCACTAAAAGTCTGAAACAAATAGTCCCTTATATTGTTATGTTGTTAATGTTTAAAATTAAAATAAAAATATTTTTAGAAAAGAAAAAAAATCTGAAGAGATTAATAGAGAGGAGGCTTTTAGATATAGCTACTCACGAAACAATACTAGTTTCTTCTCTGATTAGTTGGTAACACCGAGCACATAACACATTAAAAATTACTTCAGATGAAAGGCAATATAGTCGTTCAGTTGTTTTTATGTCGTTTGATCGAACTCTATCTACACAAAAATAGTTGTGTAATGAAGTGTTTAATCTTGACTTTACATGTTTTACATAAAATTTTGATTATAAAATATCTAGTTATTTAATAACAGTGTGTTAGATCTGATGAGCACTATCTTCAAGTGCTTATATGATTCTTGTTGTATTCTAATTAAAATTGATTTTGTGTTAAATACTAGGGTGTTTATCAAATCAGTTTTCAGGTAATTTGCATCATGTTATTTAAGGTTTAGTTATTGAATAATTAAATTCAATAGGTATTAGAAATCGAGAGGCAATTTGGATTTTATTAATTAAAACTATTACTTATTGGTTAACAATAATCCGTAATATTAATTTTGCTAATAATAATCTCAACATTTATTTTTATCACCAACAATAGTCTTAGTAGTATAATTTTCATACATTCACACTTGATTTTTACTTATTTTAGGCTCGATTTAGCTTTTGTATGTTTTTCATTTCGTTAATATTTATTATTATGAACGAAATCGAGTTGAAATCAAATGTAAATTTTTTATAATTATTTTATTAGGATTGTTGTTGGTAATAAAATTAAAGTTGGGATTGTTACCGGACAAATCAATAGTATGGATTATTATCGGCCAATGAGTAATAGTTTAGATTATTAAAATCTAATTTGCCAGTTCGGAAAAATAATTCAAAAAATTCGACTTGATTCAAATCATATGCATCTATAAAACACGTGTATGCTTTTTAGCTACATCATACATTTTTAAAATCTAACTAATTTTATGTTACATCTATATATGATATTATATGTATATGTATTCTGGGAAAAAATATATTAACTCAAATAAGACTAGGTTTTAAATTTAGAATCCGAATTAGGAAAACATAAATGTAACCTAGAAAGTATATTATTCGGCCAGCTATTTCATACTTCTCTAAAAAATAAAATTGAAATGTTGTGAGCAAGAAATAACACAACTCACACACGTATGACGTATATACGTAGAGTTATTACGTAAGGCAAAAAATTCCTAATGACGTAATTATTAGTTAAGTTATATTTAATTAGGCATTTAATTTATAGTTGTACACGTTTCACATTGCACACATCAAGGCCTATTGTTTCCCGTCTCATGTGGAATAGAAAGTTGTTAGCCATTTTATATTATCCACCTCATCTTTACTTGCAATTTTTTTTAATTTATAAGTAACGATGTATAAATACTTTATATATTATAAAATAGTGGGTTGGTGACAGGATATATGACTTTGCTTATAATTCTTTTAGATTTGTAATTAACAAATATTGTTTTTAAACAAAAAAATAAGAATTAATAATGTGATTTATAACTTCAAATCACCTACCACCAACAATCAAGGTGGTTATGCTCTACTTATTTAAATACAATTAATTATTAATTTCTTTTTGCATATTAGTGTGGTATATTATGTTTTTTATACATGTATATTATGTTATTAGATTTAGTAAATCTGGGTATTACATGGGTTGAATAAATAAAATATTAATATAATAAAAGAATATAAATAATAAAATAATAATATCAACTTTTTAAAATCTTATTTATAAATTTTTTATTAAAAAATAAACAATTTGTTCTAAAATAAACCGTATAAAAATATCATTTTTAAAAATTTTCTTATTACAACTCCCAAATTTAATTATTTTTTTCTTTTTAAAAATTGACTTTTTAAAATTATCAATTTATTTAAAAATAACCTTAATAAATAGATTAATTTCTTAATTTATTAAATATTAAAAAGTATTAAAATAATAACCGCAAGGAGGGGGATGCCGAAGGCAGGGCTAGTGACTAGAGTGAAGTCGTAACAAGGTAGCCGTACTGGAAGGTGCGGCTGGATCACCTCCTTTTCAAGTTATTAATAATTAAGGTAATTATTTAATAGTAGAGAGAAGTAGAAAATTTTTGATGAGGATGATTGTGATGTTAACACGTGACATCATATTTACTTTTTTATTAGTGTATGAAGGTGAAGATTAAGATGAAAATATGGAGATTTCTATACATAAAAATAGGAAGCTTTCTTAGTTAATACACCCCTCTACTTTTAATAAACTTATAAAAATAGGAAGCTTTCTTAGTTAATACACCCCTCTACTTTTAATAAACTTGCTTTTTTTAATCTTTTTTAACTAATATATAGCTCACCCCTTGTAATTTAACCAACTTTTTTTTCTTTTTTTAACCAATCTATATTTATATCAATAAATTTAATAAAGTTATCACATAACAAATCTTGATTTAATATCTTTGTTAATTGGTGTTTATAAAGTTCATTTTGACATAAGGTTTCGATATTTAAAACGATCCACTTTTAAAACCAAACACCCCTATCATTCTTTCTCACCACAACATGTGTTCCCATTGCATCGTGAGAGTCATTAACTAGTTATTACTAATTCAGAAAATGATTTATGTCTTCAATGGGACATTCTGGTGGTAATGTGTCTCACTTTCATCCAAACGGTAGATGATTTAAATTTTACATAGATGCATGTATATGTGATTAATAAGAGTAGATTAATACTTTTTTAATTTAAACAAATATGATTTATGTTTTTTATTTCACATGATGACAGAAGGTTATATTATTCATTTTTCAATTTATTTCTTTAATTTGGGTTTTTGGATTAGCAAAGTTTTGAAGTAAAAAGGGTGAATCTTCCATTAATATAAATAATTCGAGCCCCGCTTATGATGTATTGATCTAAATCATTTTATGTTTGGACAATTGATATTTGAATTTGTTTTATTTTAGGATGGTTAATGTTTAACCCTTCAACTTGTTTGAACTTATTTCTATACTTTGAGCTTTTCTGGCTTATTATATATTATGACCTGTATTTAAAACCAATCCAACAGTAATGTTCACTTTCCAAAGCATTATATGCTCCAAATTTCATATTTAACTCAAACTAGTGGTTTTTTGTGGTTTTCAGAAATAGAAATATTTACCTAAGTTTAAAAAAATATGTGTTTAGTTTACTATATTAAAGAAAAACGTTTTTTTGTATGCATCAAATATGAATAATCATAATAGTTTAGCTCAAAGTAGTTCCCGCCTTGAAATTGTTGGGATACACAACTAACAACCGTGTGGTTTTTATTTATTAAATGGAAATCACATCTCTGATTTAGATCTCATTAATATCATTAACTCGTTTTATAGTACTTAGTATCAGATTTAAATATTAAATTTGCGAATTAGTATCATAGAGAGCTCCAATACAATGTAAAGATTACTTCTTAATCACATGATTGTCTCCTAAACATAAAAGGATTATGTTAGCCCTTTTATAATATAGCACTTGACCCACCTGATATCTTCTTACCAATTTTTTTTATATATAATTAACATTGTCACATGATGTTCAAATAAGTTATGTTATATACATTATACAATTTTCAGATTCCTGTCAAACAAAACGGCAAAATAAAAATATGATTTTTCACTTTTTCTCATAATTATTCTAAGAATGTTAAAATCTTCTATACACAATAATTTTGTGATGTAATATATGACTTTGAACAATCAATCTATGATCCACTTAAAAGAAATGAGTAGAAAAGTGAAAAAGAGGTTTTTTTTTCTTTTTCCTTTTTTTTCTTTGGATAAGAAATCAAAATTGTGACGCATATAGATTTGTACTCGCCCATCCAACGGGCCAAAACGTCGATCGACAAAAAGCTGACTCGTACACTAAAACACACCGGCTTGCACCCATGTTGTCGATTATTAAATCTTGCCTTAGCCTTCTCTTTAGAACTTGTTTTTGTTACATAAAAGAAATAAAAAAAACAAATTGGTTGGACAAATAGGACTTTGTCAAGTTTCTTTATTTGTGAATGGTTTTTGGTTATGGGTAAAAGAAACAAGAAGAAATGAAAGGTCGTTATCATGGGGTCCAAATGTAGGTTTCACCCCGCCAAAGAAACTCACACCAAAACCACACCCATTGACTACTCACCCCCTTAATTGCTATCTCAAATGTTATAATCAAAATAAAGCTAACTAAATCTTAATAATTCAAGTTATATTGTCAATACTCACTTATTAAAAAATGGGTGGGTTGGGTTGGGTCGGGTGGCGTGTCAAGATGAGTTCAGGTCAGGTCGGTTCGGATCAAAATGGGTTCATGTTAGGAACGGGTCAGGACGGGGTCCGGTTAGAATGGGTTCGGATCAAGACGGGGCGGGTCGGATCGAAAAAAATACAAAGTTCTTCATTTCCAACAAAATCATACATTTGATCACAACTGGCAAAACGGGTGGGTCGGGTCGGGCAAAGTGTTGGGTTAGAAATAATTCGGGTCAAGATGAGTAGTGCGGTCAAGATGAGTCAATTTTATTTGTTTGCATTATCATTAGTATAATTTGATCGATGGACATAGTCGTACACAAAATAGATTATTTGGAATCATAACTTTTGCTTTTATGGCGTTTTGTTTGTGCTTTTACGTGATGAATGTAGCATCCACACCATTTTTTTTCTCTCTCTCAATTTAACGATGTTACGCAGTAGGCGGGCAGCGGCGGCGTCGGTGGTCGGGAGTGTAGGCGGTGATTGGAAGGTTGTAGTCGTGACTCGTGAGTAGTGAGTTTTGACCACGTTATGATGTTAAAAGCGGATTAAGATAGCAACCGAGCAAAATGTTAGGTTGTTCGACAAACCACCTTACAATCCGTTGCGATCCATTTCTAGTTTTAATTCAGCCTATCTTGATGCGTTGTAAATATCACTTGTTTTAATTCAACTCATTTTGATCTATTCTTAAATTTCCTCATGTTCAACATGACCCATGAGGTCATTATGAAAGATTCATATGAATCAAAAAATTAGTATACGGATTAGCTTTGTTAGGTATATCACTTATCATCAATAATTCATAATGATCGGATGAAAATAACACTCCTAATTTTTATTTTACTTGAAAAAAACAACCTAAGGAACATAAATCATACTTACATTAACATTTTTACTTGACAGTTTAATAACGAATATATATTAAAAGTTACCTAATTACAAGAAACTTGTCGGGGACAAAACTAATTAAATGACAAGAAGATGATTTTTCATCCAATCCAGCCAATTAATTCTACCTTACGGTATCTATTAGCAAATTAAAGAAAAGTATAATCAACAATCGTATTAAAGCTACTCTTCTTCGACTATAATGGCATAAATGACATCCCTACGGCCATTGGATAACACCAAGGCTCATCCATGGCCATTGTGAAACTCTATGTAAATATTTGATTTTTATTCTATTAAAATTGGTCTGAATAATAAAAGTGAAAGTTAAAATTGTTATTGGTTAAATTGTTATTATTTAAATAATGCTATTTTTCAACTTATATGTATATTTCTTTTTTTCTTTTGTTTTAAAATCAAAACTTTTATATATTTTCAATTTGACTTCTACAAAATCTCACTTTTAACTTTAGTCCCTAATATTTTCATTTTTTATAAATTTTCGATTTACAGTCTAAATTTTAAGAGTTAATGCGTTGTAACGTGCACGTATGGTTCAACGTCGTTACGTTTATTTTTTCCCATTTAACATCTCCGTTGTAACGTGCAGGTCGCAGATCGACTTAGTTATTGTTTTTAATGTTTTATGTTTCACATGCGTGGTTCAACGTTTTTATCTACTTTCCGTTTAGTTTTATTTTTTTCGCTCTTATTTTTTTAATACGAGTTTTTTCAGTGTTGACAGTCACTAACGGTGTGTGACATTAATGATATTTAACATGGTTTTATGTCCTCACATCAACTCGAGGGGCTTGATATTTGTTAATTTCTATAAGTCAATGAGTAATATTTTTTTATTTTTAAAATCTAACTTGCTTAATAAAAAACAGTATTTTCAATAATTATAACCAATCTCTTTTCTAGTAAATTGATTAATGTGATTTATGTGCCAAAAATCAAAATACAATTTGAAGACTTCAGATTTATAGTATATACCATCTTAAAACTTACTATTCGTTAAGAAATAAATATTGTATAAAATAAACTTAAAACGTATATCTTTTACTTACGAGTTTGTTATCTTTAATCGAAATTGAGATTTGATTTCAATTTTCAGTTTTATATTTCATAATTCATATTGTCATAAATGCGTTATACGGTACTCTATAATAAAATATATATTAATTACTAGATTATACAGTAATATTTTAAAATATAGTTAAAATAAAAAATGAGATAAAAAAAGTCGGGCAAGCGATCCGATCCTGAACCACTTTTATAGTGACATGTTCTAAATTTATGGAAAACAACAAAAATTGGAAAATAAATTCAACGGCTTTTTAAAAATATATTCCAATTTAAAAAGCCACAAAAGTAAAAATAGGCATAAAGAAAAAGTGGAAAATTATTCATGGATTTCGTTCTATTAAAACTTTTCATGAATTAACTATATGTATGTACATATATATATATATATGGGAAGGGATCCTTAGAAAACCACATTTTTTTAAGAAAACTAAGAAAACCACATTTAACCAATCAAATAATTTATAACTATTTTTAATTTGTTTTTATTTAAAGGGTATATTAGTAAAATATCAATCCATTATTTTTGGTATCTTTTTAATTTAAACTATATGATTCTCTCTCTTTTTTTCATTTATCTTTTCCAACCTTCATCTAAAAACTCTAAAAGTAATCAAATCATAAAGGTCACTCAAATCCACATACGAAGAAGATGGACCATGATGAAGACGATGAAGACGATGAACCGAGTTGAAGATGATAACCGAGATGAAGATGATAACCGAGATGAAGATGGTGATTCAAGATGAATATGATTACGAACTCGAGATGAAGATGATGATTCGAGATGAAGTGAACTTGAGATGAAGATAATTATGATCTGTAGATAAAGATAATGGTTAGAGATGAATATGATTATGAAATCAAGACGAAGATTATTATGAACTTGATGAACAATATGAAAATGATGATGAAAAAGAAGAAATCGGTCCAAAAAAGAACATATTCTTCATCCATCTTTGGTTTCACAGAAAGATAACATCTTCATCTTTCACATTCTTCCCTTTTTTTTAATTTTTACATTTGTATATTTTATAGTAATTTAGTTGCATATATGCACACCATCTCCTCTTTATTTTTGTTCAATGACACACATATGTAAGTTACATATACGTAACACTTAAATATGATATCAGCTATTGTTTTATACATATTTGATATTTTTTGTTCATCTTCATCATTGTCGAGGTACATATACGTAAACAGATTTATATATGGTTGTACATTTATTCACTGTAATTTTCTTTAGATTCCACTGTACTTTTTAGTGTTATGTATATGTAACTTATCAAGTTACACATAACGCAGTATATGTATAAATCAAGTTACATATACGTAATCACGTCAAAATATGGGTCAATTTCCGAGTTTAATAAAATGTTTTACACTTGTTATATGTGTTATACTTAAATATACTAAATGGAAATGGTGGTATATATAGTATAGTTTATCAATGTGAATCAGTAAACAGAAGATTTAAAATTCAATTTGTTGATGAATGTAAAGCTTGATAGGTTATGTACACATAACATAGTGTTTAATAATCATGCAACACAGTGTTACATATACGTATCACAGTGTTACTTATTAAAAGTGAATGTTGGTTAACGTGATTACATATACGTAACTTAACTGGTGTTCATTGTTTTTCTCACTCTATTTATATCTAGTTCTTCCAATAGATAAAATTTAGTATAATTTAGTGTTTAAATTATTATAATATGTTGGTGAATAGGAGAAGTTAAAGAATTTTGGTTTAAATTGAGAGAGATGAGAGAGAGTGTGAGTGATTTTAGGGATTTAATTAACTAAATGAAAGTTTTCATATAATTTATAAATATGTTTTACCTATTATACCCTTATGAGCTTGTAATTAATTCTTTTAAACATCATTTATTTACAATATTACCATTGTATAATCTAAACCATAGATTACATAAATCAATGATGGATAAATAGTTTTTTGGTTTTTTTATAAAAATGGTTTTCTTAGGAACCCTCCCCATATATATATATATATATATGGTGAGGTTCCTAAGAAAACCATTTTGATTTTAGTGTAGATTATATTGTGATTTTAGTGCAATAAGATTATTGTAGGTAATTGGTTTCTTTAAGGACAAAATGAAAAATTAAAACATACATTTATAGAAGTTTGGAGGTGGAGAGTAGATGTATTTAACGAATCGAATTTTAATTCTTCAATTAATAGAATCTACCATTACAAATTTAATTTATTATTATACAACATTAGGAAAAGCTATTTTAACATATATTAAATAGATATAATAAAAAAATATCTCAATCATACAACAATGTTTGTGATGTGGACCTAAGTGTAGATAAGCAAGTTTTATTCTTTTTGAATGCATAAGATTGCTTATCAAACGGGGCTTTACTGAAATGATCATAACTTGGGTTAGAAGTCTTCGTTTTAGGCCCGGGACCAGTCAAAACGACCGTTTGGGTCATCGTTTCGGCCCAAAAAAGGCTTATTTTAAGTGTTATTTCAATTTTTGTCTTATTTTTACATTTTGTTGGACTTTGCGTTTCGCCCAGTTTTTAGCCCGTTTATTTTTGTGGCCTATTCGACTTTAGTTTTGTTTTTCTATATGTTTGTAAGAAACTGATGAAATATCATTGAAGTTTATGAAAAAATCTGTTTTTCTCTTTATCACGGTTTGTGTTAGTGTAAACCCTGATTATCGGTATTCTTTGTGAATCAACGATAGTTAAAAGAATTGTTTTTGGTATTCTTGTAAATCAACAGGTTCCACTATCTATCTTTTTATTTCCGACTACATCAGTTTGTTTAGTGTGACATGACACCAAACCTTACATGTATTTCATGAGATAAAAAAACATGCTTCTAGAAAAACCTTTTTGTGACAAACCAAGTTTTCGGGTTATTATTGTTACCGTCATCTAAATTTTATCACAATCAACTTTATTATTAATAAACGACAATGATTTTTATTGGATGACAAATAATTATTATTATAATTATTATTAGTAGATAACTTACTATTTAAATAATTTGACACTAATGTTAATATGTAAACTAGAAGGACCAAAATGAAACATCCCTTCCAAACACCTATATAAACCCGTAACCCTCCCTCCCGGCATTCACACCTCATAAACCCTAGCAGTTACTCGACAGCAGCCCCCTATCATAATGGTGACCTCCGGCAACCCTTTCGTATGCGATCAAACAGTCCCAACAACCTCGCTCGCTACTGGAGAACTCTGTTAGCATCTTTCACACGTTCCAACTCGGTAGATCTTCTATCTTTTCTTATTTGTTTTATTTTGTGGCGATTCTGATTTCGTCTCGGTTGATAGTTCACGATAACGGGTTTCGCTTTCTCATGTGCACGTGTATGCATATATGATCCGGTTGTGTGCATGTTTGCATGCGTTCGGTTGTGTACGTGCGGTGATTGTGTACTCCGTTGCTCAAGTTTATTGTATGCCCATGTTGTATATGATCGGCTTCATGTTACTTCTTCATATACTCGATGATAGGTTTCTGTTTATGAATGTTGATTGTATGTCCGATTCTGTGTATATCATATTCGTACGCGTGTTAGTTTGCATGCGTGTAGTTGTATATATATATATTTGTTCAAATGTACGTGTTCTCTTTGTATATATATTCTGCAATATATGTGTGTATAGGTTCGTTCGAGGGTTGGGTGTGTCTTTGGGTGCGAGTGTTTATGCATGTGGATGTGTGTTATGTGATGTGTGTGTTCTACGTGTAATGAATGTGTGTGTTCTTGACTTGTGTGTGTGTGTGAATGCATGAGGCACATGGGAGTGTGTTTGGTTCGATGGTTAGGTACTGCTCAAATGATTCTATGAATGCATTTGATTATGTGGTAATATATGTTTATGCTATACGTATGTTATTTATGTGTGATTGGTGTGGGTGTAGGCATGTGTGGGGTAGGGTGAACCATCTACAAGGGAACCATCTACAAATGGGCAGCTAAGAGGAATCATCATTTCAAACACTTAAGCACAGACTCTGCAGTGCGCCGATCCCAGCTTTTCCAGAAGGAACTGACGACTTCGTTGTTTATTGTGATGCATCCATCCAGGGTTTTGGATGTGTACTGATGCAACGTAACAATGTCATAGCTTATGCGTTTAGACAACTCAAGGTACATGAGAAGAACTATACAACACATGATCTAGAACTAGGAGTTGTAGTGTTTGCCTGGAATATCTCGAGGCACTACTTATATGGAACAAGGTCCATGATCTATATAGATCACAAGAGCCTGCAACACATATATGATAAAAAAGAGCTGAATATGCACCAACGACGATGGATAGAATTGCTCAAATATTATGACTGTGCCATCAAGTACCACCCATGTAAGGTTAAATTGGTATCCGATGCTCTCAGCCAAAAGGAAACACCCAAACCTCATCAGGTATACGCATTGCAAATAACCATCCACTCCGATCTGACAGTGCAAATCAAGGTTGTCCAATCTGAGGCCTTGAAAGTTGAGAATCTAAAGGTAGAATTCATGCGAGGCATGGAGAAACAATTAGAGACCATGGCTGATGGAATCCGTTATTTCATGGAACACATCTGGGTACCACAGTATGGGAATTTATGAAAACTGGTAATGGATGAAGCTCACATGTCACGTTACTTAATTCATTCGGGTTCAGACAAGATATACTGAGATCTGAAGGACTTTTACTAGTGGCCAAGCATGAAAGCTGAGATTGCCACCTACGTAGCCAGATGCCTAGGACTTCCAGCGGATGTGATACCATTTGGGTTATAGTTATCGCTTAACAAATTCTGCGCACTTTCTAACAATCCGGAAGACTAACCGAATGGAGAAGTTGACATGAATTTATTTAAGAGAAATTGTCTCTTAGCATGGTGTACCAATATCTATCATATATGATCATGACGCTCGATTCACTTCTTATTTCTAGCAATCTTTGCAAATGATCATTCAGAATGCGGCTAGACATGAGCACTGCGTATCATTCACAAACTGATGATCAGAGTGAGCGTACGATCCAGACACTTGAAGATATGTTGCACACTTATGTGAATGATTTTGGCAACAATTAGGAAACCTATTTACCATAGGTTAAGTTCTCCTACAATAATAGTTATCACACTTCAATCACGGCCGCACCATTTGAAGCATTGTATGTATGTACGTGCCGATAACCTATCTGTTGGAAAGAAGTTGGAGAAAGCCGAATTACGGGTCTTGAGCTTGTGCACGAGACGACTAAGAATATTGTGCAAATTCGTAACCGTATGGCAGCGGCATCTGATCGGCAGAAGGGTTACGCTGATAAACGTCGTAAACCATTAGAATTTCATATTGGTGACAATGTACTCCTAAAAGTCTCACCTTGGAAAGGCGTGATATGTTTTGGAAAGCATGGAAAACTAAACCCTAGGTATGTTTCAATGTTTACAGAATCGGATCGGACGTCAAACCGGATGCCTTACTGGTTTGGTGGTCGGACCGGTTGGACCGGATTTAACTATATTTTAATTATATTTATATATGTAATTAAATATAAGTAATTTATATATGATTTATATATTTTTTATAGTTATATATAAAACTTAACTATATTTGTATATCCGACGTACTAATTTTTGGTTTAACACACTGTTTTTACCCATTGAAATTAAAAAAACGAAAACCGGTCCGGTTTCCCGGTCCGACTAGCGGTTCGGGACGAACCGGCCGGTTTGACCCTTTCAAAACGATTCATACCAGATCGGAACGGACCAACCACCGATTCGCGGTCGAACCAGTCGAACCGTCCGGTCCGATCCGGTCTCAACAACATTGGTATGTTGGATCGTTTGAGGTTGTCAGGTCTGGTAGCCTATCAACTGAATTTACCTGAAGAACTTAGTGGTATATATAACGTGTTTCACGTGTCAAACCAGAGGAAGTGTTTATCTAACGAATCACTTTTCGTTCCATTAGAGGAACTGGAAATTGATGAACAACTTTGTTTTGTTTAACAACCAGCAGAAATTATGGATCGAGAAGTCAAAACCTTAAAGCGTAGTAAGATTCCCATTATGCGCGTTAGGTGGAATTTAAAGCGTGGACTCGAGTTTACCTAGGAACGAGAGGATCAAATGAAGAAGAAGTGTCCATACCTATTCAAAGATCAGACATCCACTCCTTAAGGTATCCTTCAAGGCTTCTAGTGATATTTTTTCTTTAAATTTTAAGACAAAATTCCTTCAACAAAAGGATGATGTCATAGCCGAGAATTTGTAAAATCCTTTTCTTTCGAGTTGTCTCATATTGCTCAGAAAACTCTATTCTATTCATGGCAGATCGCTAAATCTGGTGCTACTTGTTAGACATGATGTTCTAATTTTCGGGACGAAAATTCTTTCAACAAGGGGATGATGTGACAAACCGAGTTTTTCGGGTTATTATCATACCGTCATCTAACTTTTATCAAAATCAATTTTATTATATTAATGACAATGATTTTTATTGGATGACAAGTAATTATTATTCTAATTATTATTAGTAGATAACTTACTATTTAAATAATTTGACATTAATGTTAATATGTAAACTAGGAGGACCAAAATGAAACATCCCTTCCAAACACCTATATGAAACATGTAACCCCCCTCTCGGCATTCACACCTCACAACCCTTAGTAGTTACTCGACAGCAGCCCTCTATCGCAACGGTGACCTCCGGCAACCCTTTCATACACGGTCAAACAGTCTCCACAACCTCGCTCGCGACCAGAGAACTTTGTTAGCATCTTTCGCAGGTTCCAACTCGGTAGGTCTTCTATCTTTTCTTTTTTGTTTTATTTTGTTGTAGTACTGGTTTCGTCTCAATTGATCATTCACGATAATGGGTTTTGCTTTCTCGTGTGCATGTGTATGCATATATGATCCGATTGTGTGCATGTTTGCGTGCGTTCGGTTGTGTACATGCGGTGATTGTGTATTCCGTTGCTCAAGCTTATTGTATGCCCATGTTGTATATGATCGGCTTCATGTTACTTTTGCATATACTCGATGATAGGTTTATGTTTATGTATTTTGATTGTAAATCCGGTGTCGTGTATATCAGATTCCTACGCGTGTTAGTTTGTATGCGTGTAGTTGTATATATCTATTTGTTCGAATGTATGTGTTCTATTTGTATATATATTCTGCAATATATGTATGTATAGGTTCGTTCGAGGGTTTGGTGTGTCTTTGGGTGCGAGTGTTTATGCATGTGAGTGTGTGTTTATGCATGGGGTGGGGGATGTGTGTGTCTTCTGCGCGTGATGAATGTGTGTGTTCTTGATTTGTGTGTGTGTGTATGCATAGTCATTGATCGACCACTACATGATTTGATAAACATATGATGCAAATAAGTTTAAAAATACATAATTTTTTCAGAGTTGAATTGCGGAAGCAATAGAGCTAATGTAATTGTTTTCAAAACATGACAAGTACAACAATAAATTTCCCAAAGAGCATGAATGGCCCTAAATGCGACGTGGAGCAAGCTAGCTTAACTTGATGCAAATGTCAAATACTTGAGAAAACATGCATGAAAGTATGTCAACATAATGGACCACAAGTCTTTCCATGATTTGATTGTCAACCATACAATACTACAATATTATATAAGCACCGCAACTGAAGCTAGACTGTAATGTAATAAATTGCCCCTACCGTGCCTACCGTAAGCGCGGGTTTAATAATGCACCCGTTTAGACCACCAGTCTAGGTTAGGGTAATTAACCCGGGTGGGGGTAGTTAAACCCAATAGTACTATCAATGATTACCTCGCTTTGGGAAATAAACTAACGGTCCGATAACAGGGGACTTTATACAGTAAGTAAACAACTTATATAACATGGTGAAATCATTGACAAGTAAATGTATCCAAGAAAATAGTAATTTGCATGTAATCTCCCCCAAAAGGAAAATAAGTAAAATGGGGCCGTGAAATTCACCTATGAAGTGAGTCGGGTGTGAAATCTGAAAGTACCCAAAGTGCTCGGGAAAATCCAAACTAAGTTCGCCCTAGAACAATCAAAGCAACTTATATCTAAGTATTAGCTCCTACGTGTAATATGAACATGTAACTATTTCATCCACACATTTGATAATAAAGTGTTTAAATCGATGACTCGTTAGTGACACAAAATGAATATGTGTGAAATATATATATTGCCAAAAGAATGTTAATAAATTATACTACACTTGAAAGTGTTTAAAAACATTTGTATCTTAAAGTTGACATATTATTTGAGAAAGTAAGTATCGTTTCGACTCGACCCGAGACGTGACTCGAGTGTTTAGTAATTAGTTATTTAATTTACATATGAAACTATAGAATCTAGGGTTTTGAAATAATCTTATTTTCTTAAGTATAATAGTGTTTACCTTATATCATTTTACTTGTAAATTTTAAAATGTTAACATCCAAGTAAAATCACTAGTTTTCTTATTTTACCATCCATGTATAAATAAATATATGTATATATTTGTCCCTAAAATAATTATTTAATTATTTTCTTAGTAGTATTATTCTTTTATTTTGTCTAGTTCTTGACATATATTAAATTAGGGTTTCTTTAATTTGTTAAGTAACTTTGGTATATTATAAAATAAGTCCTTTCAATAAATTAATTAATCAATTTACTAACTTGTCCTAACCCATCTTTTAAGTAACCAAATAGTTAATATTATATGGTCCATATATTTACATTGTAAGTCTCATGTTAACTAAGCAACAAAATCATGTGCCATCCTTGTTGAAAGTCATCTACTAACCATCTTTTTAAACTAACATAATATATAGTCATGGAGTTCATATTGTTCTCTTTTAAGGTTTTACGTTTATATATATATATATATATATATATAATATATATATATATATTATATATATATATATATATATATATATATATAACCACACTTGTAAATTTGGTCAAATTGTCATCAAGTATAACCAAACTTTTGTAATAATATATTTACACTCACTAACTAATTATAACTTGTATAAAAATCACCAAATAGTAATTTTGTCACACATGGATTTATGAACATTTACTTTTTTAAAGACAAAGTCATTACTTAATTCATGTTAAAATATTTTGTGAAGTATTATTCTTGAAATACCTTGTTGGTAAAACATCATTTTTAACATGGAAGACCTTTTTGATGAAGATATTTACATGTCATCTAATAAATGGATGATCATGATGAACACAAAAAGATATGTAAACAAGAAGGGAGTGTTCTTACTTAAATAGACAAAGAAGATGGAAATGATGTTGTTGGATGTTTGGAAACTTTAAGATCACTTGATCTTCAAAAATGACTCTTGAATCATCAAAGATTGTAGAAGACAAAATGGAAAGAAGATGAGATGGTGATGGGGAGTCTTTGGCCGAAATTTTAGAAAGGGAGAGGAGTAGAAGAGATGTTGGGTGGTGATGGTGCATAATGCACACTTATAAGGCCAAGTCTTGCATTTGATCAATCTCTCTTGGTGTCTTGCTAGACACCAATGGTCAAGAGGATGAAGAATGGAGATGGCCATTCATGGAAATGCAACTTGATGTTTTCAACAAAAGCAAAAATTGTTACACCAAAATGGAATGTCTATACCTTCAAGTCAAACAAGAAACTTTCATCTCTTTTGAGGTTGTATGGGGAAGAGAAGAAAGGGGGGTGGGGACGGCCAAGGGGGTTGTTTTCAATTTTTTTTTGTTTTTAGTACGTATTTGGGTGGTATTTCTTGTATTATGGTCATTTTTATATATTTTTATATTTTTACTTGTTACACTTTAAAATACATAAAAATTATTATAATAAATCATATAAGGTCACATATTATAATATTGATAATATGTAAATAATAACTCGTGTATGTAGTAGTGCGTTATACGCGTTTTATCCGGGTAAATATTAGTTTACGCGTTAAGGTTTATTTTAAGTTTTTCCAATGTATTTAATTTGGAGTCTAAAATACTTTGAAACAATAGAATTAAAATACTTTGAAACACTTTAAATTATTTATTAGTACACATATATTAATTATCACCGACGTTCGTGTGTGCCGGTTGTATTGCGTGTAAAAAAATTGGTATTACGCCGAATCACCGATGCATGAAGTGTAATGCATGAAATTTTTGCAATGCATAAAATGACTTCAATAATTGGAGTTCTGTTTAAAATCAAGTATATAGGTGTAATTATAACTAAGTAAAGGTCGGGTATTGACCTGAAATTGCCGGTTGTCACAGCATGTGATTATGTGGTAATATGTGTTGCTGCTACACGTATGTTTATTCATGTGTGGTTGGTGTGGGTGTAGGAATGTGGGGGTTGGGTGAATGATTTATGATCATGTGTGAATGTTGAATTAAATTCATGGTATGCATGTTATGTAGGCGTGTTAAATGTGCAATATATATACGTATATTATTAGTGTGTATGAGTTTACATGTAAATATATATAAATTACCGTGTGTGGTTAGGTATGCAATAATATGCGTTATGGCGCATAATTGTTTTAGATATCTTTACGCGGTGGAAATAAACACACTGTTATACACACACACACACGAGAATTTATAGTGGTTCGGTCAAGATGGCATACGTCCACTCTCTACAACTAGGTATTTTATTAAACTCAAGGGACAAGATTACAATACAATGACATGAACTATATATAGAGATAATTAGGGTTTTAAGAAGCTTCAATGGGCCATGCCCATAACTTCACCCAAAAGCCCAAAGGCCTTCACCCCTCCACAATCTCCCACTTGAAGGTCTTGCGAATACTCTAGCTAGCCATCTAAGTCAAAGCAACCCTGTCATCAGTAATCTTCAAGTAACATAAATCTTCCAAGCCTTCAATTCCAAAAACAAGCTAAGATTTCAATCCAAATCCCCTAGTTGTAGAGACCCCTTTCATCAATTACTTAAAAGGGCCTGTTGAAGCTCCCCCGAGCTCCAACCTAATCGTAGCAGATTCCACCAACAATCCATCCTCTGTCTCAACTGGCTTACATGATCCACCAGATTCAGAGATACACTAAGAACCACTAACACTCTCCAAATTCAACAAACAATCACCAGTAGAGATTTTTCTAGTCGTAGTCTTCAAAACCCAACGATTCTTCTTGACTGTATCTGGAACATGCCTCGCGCTCCCACTATAACAAAATCCTCTGACTGGTTTAGACTTATGACCCCATTAAGCTACAATCTTTGCTCCACACTTCATGTTTGCAAAATGAACTCTCTTAACAGCAGATTTAACAAACCGACTTTGACTTGCTTAACCGGGTTGATCAGTCTCTTAGCAGGCACATCCATCATGTACAATGACCCATGCTTATCACCATGAGCAATCGTCCAGTTCCCATTGATTACCCTCCATTTACCACCACCAAACTTGACTTCCAGTCCTTGTTTATCCAATTTACTAACATAAATTAATTTTTCTTCAAACCTGGAATCACCTTGACATTCTTCAAGTTCCATATAGTTCCCAATGGAGTCACCAAATCAATATCACCCATGCCCACTACATGAAGCATTCTGCCATCAGCGAGACGTACCTTCCCAAAATCGCCAGTTTTCATATTCACCAACATTTCACCACTTTGTACGGCGTGAAACAAAGAACCAGAATCCATGATCCAAGAGTCCACACTATTTTCAGCCTCAAGAATTAACACATCACCATCATTGACATCCTCAGCAACAATGTTCAAACTTTTTTTTGGACATTGACTCTTAACATGTCCATCCTCGTTGCAGATTCAGCACCTCACATTTTTACAAGTCTGAGTTGAAATCTTTCCCCGACTCCCATTGGCTCGGCTATTTTCCCTTCCCCTGCCAACATGTAACATCTCAGAAGATGATCCAACATTTGCACTTTTCAGACGTGTTTCTTCACCTATCACAATGCATCAGATCTTTTCAAATGTCATGTTGTTAGCACCCATAGAATTTGTAACAACAGTTATAGTCCCGGACCAACTATTAGGCAGTGAAGATAGCAACACCAAAGCTCAAGTCTTATTATGAATTTTATTCCACTAATTCTAATATGGTAAGAATAGACATCATATCATTAATGTGGGAGGTGACTGAGCTTCCCTCTTTCATTCTCATCATGAATGATTCCCTCATCAAGAACACCTTGTTAGCTGCAGATGACTTTTCATATATATTTGATAGAGCCAACATCATACCACTTGTCGTGGTTTCTTTCATGATGTCAAAAGCAACGCTCTTCGTCAAAGATAACATAATAACAACTCTAGCTTTCTTGTCCTTGGAATTCCAAACTGCTCCCTTAGCTTTCTTCATACTCTCCGATTTCTTTTTCAATGCCATATCCAAATCCTTTTGAAATAGTAATGCCCCTATTTGCATATTCCACCAACCAAAATTAGTGCATGTAGAGATTAATGAAGAGGCTGATGCAACTCAAACATCCAAAGTCTATTCTGCATGCTGCACAAGTGCATTAAAGAAGAATGCTTAGGATGTTTCACACATGCAACTGAAATATTCTAAGTATGAAATCTTCCGAAGCCAAGACCAATATCTTCCTAAGCCAATGATGAAGTCTTCCGAAGCCTTAGAGACAAAGTCTTCCAAAGTTTCAACTCATGAAGACAGATTTCTTCTAAAGACTTTTGACACATGCTTTATCTGATGTACTTTTCCATAAAGCTGGACACCTTTCCGCTGCATCTTTGTAATGTCACCAACTTACATGAGTTGGTGAAAAGGTCCATGCTTTTGGTAACTGTACATTGAGGTCTTGAGTCTGTAACTTTCTACTTCATGTATTTTATCTTTTTTATAGTAGATAAGGATGTGAGCTATGGCATGTCATAGTCACTAGTCAAAAGGCAATATGCCTTTTGACTCTACAATTGATTTTGTTTGTGTCTAGTCAATTGTATCCAGCTGGCTTTCAAAGTATAGCCGGCTGTAGAATGTAGTATAAGTATCTCATGTTCTTGTATATTTCTAATATGCTTTGTAACACTTGTAATAGAACATAGAGAAAGCAATATACTGCATTCTTGAAAACCATACACTAGTGTTTTATTGTTCTGTCTCTTATATTACTTGTGTTTTTAGTGTCTCATTTGTGGTTAATCCAGTTTACTTTTGATTAAGTTTGGTTAATCTCCACTTTGTTGTGTTGTGTTGTAAGTGACCCCCTTCACCGGTCCTGCATTTGGTATCAGAGCATTCCAGGATCTTGATATAAGATCTCACCATCTTAAAATCCCTCACATACACAAATACTCAACTTTTCAAATGGCAGCCATTTCTAAGACTAATATGAAAACTGGAACCATGAACAAGTCCCCACTGATCACTCTTGATGAGTTTGATACCTGGTGTTTGAGAATGGAAGGTTTCATCAGGTCTCTTGATTCAAGAATGTGGGAGTCTGTTGAAAATTGACCTTTCATACCTAGCAACCCCTCTGCTACTGGTGCTGGTATGATCCCCAAGGATGTGGCTAACTACTCTGATGAAGATAGGAAGAGAGTAGAGATTGACAGAAAAGCCATGACTGCCCTTTAAATTGCCCTTCCAAACTCTGTGTATAAAGGTTTCAAGAAGTGCAAAATAGCTAAGCAGCTGTGGGATGCACTGAAACTGATGTATGAGGGTTCCTCTGAAGCCAAGGAGAACAAGAAAGATCTCCTGAAGCAACAGTTTGAAAACTTCACCTTCAAAATAGGTGAAACCATGACTCAACAATACTTTAGGTATGTTGAGATTGTGGATACCCTTGTGGATGGAGGAGTTTCTCTTGAGAACAGAGACATTGTAAGGAAGTTCATGTCCTCACTTCCTAGGCAGTGGACATACTACTGTGTGGTGATCAAGAGGACTGGAAATCTCAAAACTCTTAACAGAGTTATATGGGATTCTCAGTGGCTACCAGATGGAGATGAACATGCAAGGTTCATCTGGCAACTCCAACAATCAAATGGGTTCAGCCCTACATGTGGTTGAAAGGGATAGCATAGAACCCAAACATCATCTCATATGCTATCTTGACAACTCATCAAAGGGTCCTTTCATCACCTTCCCAGAGACACCAAGGGAGAACTACACTCAAGGAAGCCCATTCCAAGAGACAAGCTCTTCTCAAGCTTTTTTGTCTTCTGATGAAAGTTGTGGCAACTCTCTTTTCACTCTTGAAGACCTGGACTGTATTAATCAAGATGATCCGGAATACAAAGAAATAGTCCAGCAGATGGCTCTTCTCACTCACAGAGCCAAGAAGTTCTACAAGAGGACTGGAAGGAAGTTTCCAAGCAATGCAACCAGTGGAAAGTTTGGCCTGGACAAAGGCAAATTCAAGTGTTACAACTGTAACTTGATGGGCCGCTTTTACAGAGAGTGTAAGGCATCCAAAACAAGTGGTGGCCAAACACAGTCCAAACCTAACTACACTAACAAATCTCTCCAGAATGAGAAGTCAAAGCAGCAGGCTGTTGTTGTTGTTGAAGAAGGAGGCTTTAACTGGAGGTTTCAAGTGGAAGATGCTTCTCCAAACCAAGCATTGATGGCAGATCATGATAAAGCCAAGGTATTGGAACATCTCTGTACTCCTGAATGTATTGCTAAAGTCAAATACAACTCCGTTAACTTGGAGATGAGATCTAATCATGAGTCCTTAAACATTTTAAAATCTAATTTTAGAAAGTCTGAAAATGATTATAAACTGAAGATAGAGGACCTAGAGAAAACCATTTCAGTTCTAAAACATGAACACATAGATTTTAGGACTCAAATCAAAGATCTCATAACCAAGTTGGCTGAGTGTCATGCTAAGCTTGTGATCAGCAAAGCTATGGCAGAAAAGAGTGTTCTTGAAGAAGAGACTTTCAAGAACATGATATCCTCATCTCTGCACAACAAGGTGTGCTATCAAAACAGGCAGGGACTGGGATCAGATAAGATAGCTCCTCCACACACATCTTGTCTGTAAGACCTCCTAGGTGTGGAACTTATGAAGATGAGCTTCCTCTCATAGATCCTATGAGTGAAGACGATGAAGAAGAGATAGTGAAGAAGTCCATGAGAAAGAACTTGATTAGAAAGAGCAAAAGAAAAGCAAGGAAGGCTCAAGAGATCAAGGCTACTTTTGACTCTAAGCAGAGACAAGTTTTCATCTCTGCAGGATTTGAAGTAGTAAGGACTGAAGACATCAACCAAAACTCTTCTGCTAAGAGTTCTAGTTCTTGTTCAAATCATCTTAGTAGCAAGAAGAAGACTGATCTGTTGTGTACCACTGCTGCATAGCCTGGACCATCAAACTCCAAGAACAGTTCCCAACCCAAAAGGACTATCTCAGCATCTGCAAAGATGAAGGTGGAGAAGGGATGTGACCAAAGACAGTCTTGTTCCCAGCAGAAGACTCTTGTGAAAAAAATAGTGTGTGTCATGTGTGAAAGTACCACTCACATTGCTAAGGATTGTCCATACAATCCTAAAGGTACTGTCCATATGACCAAGACAAAGACTTCAAAGAGTTCCATGAAGATTCAAGCTTCGGAAGGAAAATTTGTTTCCTTCGAAAGCTCCAAATCTAAGAAGAATGCAAGTGGAAATTTACCCTCGGAAGAGAAGTTGGTCTCGAAAGAAAGGAGTTCTTCCGAAGCACTGAAGTCTGCTGCAGTGTCTGCAGAATCTTCCGAAGGTTCAGTCATCAAAACTTCTAAAGTTCCAAAAGCTTCCGAAGTTTTGAAGGTCAAGTCCAAGACTTCAAAGTTGGTATGGAAGTCTAAGAAAGACCAAGTGATTAAGAATTCTCCATCAACAACAGCTAAAGATCCTCTAAGCACAACTATAGGATCTATTAATGTTGCATTACCTTCTGTTTCTAAGCCCAAAACAAGCAAGGCTTGGGTTTCCAAATGTAACTAATCTTTTCTTTGTGCAGGGACAACTCAAGACAAACAAGAATGTCTGGATCATTGATAGTGACTGTTCCAGGCACATGACAGGTAATAGGTCACTACTCCAGAACTTTGAGAGGATTGATGGAGGACCAGTTGCTTTTGGAGGAGATGAAGGTGGTTACATTTCAGGAAAGGGCATGGTCACAAATGTTAAGCTTAGCATTGAAAAGGTAAACTTTGTCAAAGAGCTCGGGTACAATCTTCTGAGTGTATCCCAATTTTGTGATCAGAGTCATAACATGCTCTTTACTGAGCATGAGTGCATTGTTCTCAAGCATGGTGTGGTCATTCCTCATGAGCATATCCTGCTTAGAGCCCCTAGGAAAGGAAACATGTACAAGATGGATTTGCAAGAAACATCTCCCTTTGGAGAAGTTTTATGCTTTCTGTCTAAAGCCAATAGTGATGAGTCTTTCCAATGGCATAAAAGAATGTGCCATGTAAACTTTAAGAACATGAATAAATTAATTAAGACTGATTTGGTAACTGGAATACCAAAGAAAGAGTTTACAAGTGATGACCATTGTGTTGCATGCCTGAAAGGGAAGCAACATAAGGTATCTCACAAGCCTAAGGAAAGAAACTCCATCACTACACCCCTACACTTGTTACATGTGGATCTCTTTGGCCCCACCAGTGTACTGAGTCTAGGAAGGACATCTTATTGTTTAGTGATCACAGATGACTTTACAAGATTCACTTGGGTCTTCTTCCTTAGAACTAAGGATGAGACTCCTGAGATTCTGAAGAATTTCATCTTAAAGATTGAGAATCAATTTGATCACAAGGTCAAGATCATAAGATGTGATCAAGAAACTAAATTTAAGAACCACATCCTTGATACATTTTGTGATGAAAAGGGTATTACAAGACAATACAGTGCTCCCAGGACTCCTCAGCAGAATGTTGTTGCTGAGAGGAGAAACAGGATACTGATTGAAGCTGCAAGAACCATGTTGTCTGACTCTAAGCTGCCCATCACCTTCTGGGCAGAGGCAGTCAACACTGTCTGCTATGTGCAGAACATAGTTTTAGTGGTCAAGACTCATGGCAAGACTCCTTATGAACTTTGGCACAAGAGGAAACCTTTCATTGGTTTTCTAAGGTATTTGGATGTCCTTGCACCATCTTGAATACCAAAGATCAAATTCCAAATTTGCTGAGAAATCAGATGATGACACTTTATTGGATACTCTTCTCAAGCTAAGGCTTATAGAGTATACAATCTCAGAACTAAAATTGTTGAGGAGTCAGTCAATGTGACTTTCAATGAGCACACACCCTATGTGGTTGGTTCTGGTCCTGATTGGCTATTTGATCTTGATTTAGTTACCAACTATTTTAACAATCTTATGAGAATGTTTCAGGATCTATAGAAAATCTAAATACAGGTGATCCTGATCCAAGATTTAAGCTGAGAAGATCTTCAAGTCACACATCTTCAGCTCCAGTTATAACTACTTTTGCAAATGAGGTCTCTATCAGCACTACAATGACAAACTCAGCTGATACATCTAGGGTGCCTTCAAATTCCAGCTCAGAGGCTCCACAACCATATAAGTATACCTCAATTGTGGAAGGCAATAATGGTGGTGGTGACAGTGATCAAGAATGTCTTGATGCTACTAACCACACCATAGTTGACAACATCAATGATGTCACACACTGTTTGGATCAAGTTTCTCCTGATAAGTATGCTGATGTGGTGGGAGAAACATCCATGCCAGATCTAAATTTCTCTAATTTAGATCTTTCTCAGCAACTTGCTATGATCCCTCAGCTTAGGATCCACAAGTCTCACCCTACCACAAACATCATTGGAGATGTTTGTCTTCACTCTTGTTTCTTATCCCAGAGAGAGCCAAAGAAAGTTGATGAGGCTCTAAAGGATGGAAGTTGGGTTGAGGCTATGCAGCAAGAGCTGCTTCAATTCAAAAGGCAGAAAGTTTGGAACCTTTGTCCTCTTCCTCATGGGAAGACTACCATTGAAACCAAATGGTTGTTTAAGAATAAGAAAGATGATAGAGGAATTATCATCAAGAACAAAGCTAGACTAGTTGTTCAAGGGTACACACAAGAAGAAGAGATTGACTACACTGATGTCTTTACTCCAGTAACAAGACTGGAAGCTGTTAGGATATTTCTGGCATTTGCTACATCCAAGAACTTCAAGGTCTTTCAGCTTGATGTAAAATGTGCCTTTTTGTATGGAGTGATTGATGAAGAGGTATATGTCAAACAACCACCTGGTTTTGTAGATCCTGATCATCCTGATTATGTCTGCAAGCTTGACAAAGCTCTTTATGGGCTGCATCAGGCACCTAGGAAGTGGTATGAGACACTGTCTGAGTATCTTTGCAAACATGGATACAGGAGAGGTACCATAGATGGAACTCTCTTCATCAAAGGACAAGGAAATGACATTCTGCTAGTTCAAGTGTATGTGGATGACATCATCTTTGGTTCAACTAATCCAAAGCTCTGCAAAGACTTTGAGAAGCTGATGAAAGACAGATTTGAAATGAGTGCCATGGGGGAACTCAATTTTTTTCTAGGAATTCAAGTGAAACAAGTTAAATATGGCATCTTCATAAGTCAGTCAAAGTATGTTCAGGATATACTTAAGAGATTTAACATGACTGATTGTAAGATTGCTAAGACACCCATAGCCAAAAACTACTCCTTTGGACCTGATGTTGAGGGGGAGTGTGTAGATAAACACTTATACAGGACTATGATTGGGTCTCTTATGTATCTTACTGCTAGCAGGCCTGATATTATGTTTGCTACATGCATTTGTGCAAGATATCAAGCCAACCCTAAGATATCTTACCTCATCACTATCAAGAGGATTCTTAGATACCTCAAAGGTGCCTCAACACTTGGTTTATGGTACCCAAAGAATCCTGACTTCAATCTGTATGCTTATATAGATAGTGATTATGGTGGTTGCAACATGACTGCAAAGTCTACATCTGGGGGATGTCAGTTTCTTGGTGGAAGGGTTGTCTTATGGCAATGCAAGAAACAATCCTGTGTCTTTGCATCAACTGCTAAAGCTGAATACATTGCTACTGCAAGCTACTGGGCTTAACTGCTATGGATTCAGAATCAGATGTTGGATTATGGGTTAAACTTCAAGGAGACTCCCATTCACATAGACAACAAGAGTGCTATTTCAATCACAGAGAATCCTGTACAGCACTCAAGGACCAAACACATCAATATCAGGTATCATTTAATAAGAGATAACCATGAAAAGGGATTAATTAAACTAGTTAAAGTTCACATAGATGAACAATACGTTGATCTTTTAATAAAGGCTTTTGATGAACAGAGATTTAAATATCTAATATCAGCTATTGGGATGATCAACTTTGAGTAAGTTTTTCTTAAAACTAATTCTTATTATTTCTTAAAATATGTGTGTCCTAAGTTGTCTAGTTCATCACTTTCATAAGCTCATGTTTCTCTAGATAAAATTATCTTTTTGAAGACTTTCCTTAGATTTTTGACAATTTTTGATCCTTCGAAAGTTATGCTTTTAATTTTGGAAGCAAATCATGCCTTCAAAATAAATAACTGTCTAAGAAATTTACCTTTGGAAGAGGTTTTTAATCTATCTTCCGAAGCTTAAATACTTGTCTCGGACACTTATTTATTTTTAAGGACTATTTTCTTCCGAAGCCTATCTTCCGAAGCTTAAATACTTGTCTCAGACACTTATTTATTTTTAAGGACTATTTTCTTCCGAAGCAAAATTAACTCTCGGAAGCTTTGTGTTTTATATACAAAGCAATCAAGTTTTAATTTCTCTTACGAAGCAAAATTTTCAAAACTCTCAGGAAACTCTTCCGAAGTCATTCTAGCTTCGGAAGCTTTTTAAATTAAAACTTCCGAAAATAATTTACCTTCGGAAGCTTTTTGATTTCCAAGAAAACTACTTTTTGAGCAAAAGTAAACTACTTTTTCAGAGGTGGGACTGACATCCGGATTTCAAAGTTTATCGTCTTTCATTAAACTTTATCTGAAATTCCTCTCACATATAAACCCAACGGTTTCCCCCTCTTTCTATCATATGTTCTTCCTCCATACCTAAAACCCAAATTCTCTCTGAAATTTCTTTCTTCCTTCTTTCTTCATCTTTAAGCTATCTCACAATGGCCAATCTCGCTCACAGAAATGATCCCAAATTTACCATGCAGCTACACAGGCAGCATAATCAAGTTGCTCTGTTAAGCTCTAAGAAAGATCCTCATTTCTCAGAGGTTTGTCGATTATTAGCTTTGTCAAATTACTTCATCTCCCTAACCATTGGTCCTCCTCTCTATGAGGATCATCCGCTTGATTTCTGGAAGACCTGCCAAGAGGTCATAATGGACGGGGAGAAGGCACTGTCTGCCACAGTGCAGGGGAGAACAGTCTTCATCACTCCGGCCATAATCAACAGACATCTTCAGCTGGATGATGAAGAAGGTGAGGTGTTCTTCCCAGAGGAAGCTGTTAATCATTCTTTTGAGCAGATAGGATATGAGGGAGATTTCTCTGTAAAGACCTTTAGGAAAGGGAAGGTCTCATCCCAGTGGAGATTCCTGCTCCATGTGGTCATCCACAGCTTGTCAAACAAGCATGGTGGATGAGACCAGATTCCTGAGGATCTCTCCTTCATCATCCATGGAATGTGTTCAAGGGGTCAAGTTCAGGTATTCTCAGTTTGTTTATACCAACTTGCTTGCTAACTTAGACTCCTTAGAATATTACATGTTTCCTAGATATGTCCAGTACATTCTTAACTGTGAACTGGGCTCACAGTTAAGGGAAACAGGTAACATTCTTAAACTGGGACAGATGAAGCCTGACATCTTTAAAATACTGAGAAAGCCCACTGTTGGTTTCTCTGGGGTAGAAACAACCCTAGTCCCAAAAATGTTAGAGCTCATTGCTCAAGGTGACAACCTAGCAACACAAGCTAGTGTTGAACCCACACCTACTATTTCCCTAACACCTCAACAGCCTCAAATTACCCTCACTTACCAAAGAAAATCCAAACGAACCCCTGCTCAGACTATTCAGTCTGTGGAGGTCCCCATACACTCACCCTTACAGGCAGAAGTGGACACTAGAGCTCTCACTTCTCCTCAGGAGCAGACCACTCCCATCTCTTCAAGGATCAGAGCTGAGGTTCCTCATACTTAGCCTGATGAGCTCATTTGCCCAACTGCCTTAAGCCATCACTCTGAGTCTCAACACTCAAGTGATTAACCTTCAGGGGACAGTTACCATCCCCAGCCAATAAATCTCAACCAACCAATTCCCAACCTTGATTTCTATACTGATTAAGATCTAGGTTTCAGTGAGTACCATGATTCTCTCTTCTTTTCCCCTACTCAAATAGAGATAAGTGCTTCTAAGGCTCCTATTTCTAGCCCCCATCAGTCACCTACTACTGAGGTGGACACTTCTAAACCTGTTCAGAATGTCCATATGGAAGAGGCTCTCACTTCTGAAAGTGATTACATCATTAAGATCTCAACCATGGCAACTTAGCCTACTATCATCTCAACTGAGACTGCCAGTGAGCAGAGAAAATCCAGCAGCCAAGAACCTGAAGCTGGTGGTGAGAGAGAGGACTTTGGTCCAATCATCCCATCCCCCAATGATTCTTCTGATGAAGATGAGGGGAATCTAATACTAAAGGTGCATAGACTGTCTAAAACATGCACTTATTTAGTCTCAAAGGTTAGTCACCTTGAATCTCAGGTGACTACCTTACACAACAGGATCAATGATCAACAACTTCAGATTTCATATTTTAAGGAAAAACTAGCTGTGAGACCCTTAAGAAGAGCTCAACCAGGAACACAAGAACCTGTGGATGTGATTGACCTATCTTCCAGCTCACCTATGCAAGTGGGTGATGCTACTAAAAAGGGAGAGAAAGTCATTACAGCTACAAAACTTGGGATTTCTTCAGAGAGGGTGGACATTGAGGACTCACCATCCTCACTTGCAAATGTGCATCCTCAGCAACCTCCTCAATTTCACATTGATGTGGACTACACAGACTCCTTCATACAGATTCTGTTTAAGGATGGGATACCAAGGGCTATGTCATCTTCACCATCTTCCAATCACATCATTGGGTGGATGTATGACAGCAACAGGAAAGCCCTAATCATCATAAGAGTTCAAGGGCAGCAAGAAGTCTTAAATTTTCAGACTTTGAACTACTATGAAGGTCTGGATCTAGTCAACATGCCACTTGTCAATCCAAGCAAATCAAGACAAGCTGACAGGCTGGCTCAAAGAATCCAAGACAGGATCACTGTAGAGTTCAGCTTCAGAAGGAGACTCAGGCAATCAGGCAATACCATCGGTCAACTGGATGTTGAGGCAGACCCTAAGATTAGTTTCATAGGGGAAACCTTGACTGAAGGCCTAGTGGCAGAACCTGAGAGCCCTGTCTCATCATTATCAACTGCTGTAGAGATTCACACTCCTTTTGAGACACCTGCTGGTCAAGGTGCTTCTCAACCTCTCTCTGGCCAGAGCTCAGAAGCTGCATCAAGCAATGAAGGCCAAAGCTCTCTCCACCCTGAGTCACAAAGGTCTATGAGTGACAAAGAGAAAAGAAAGATGACATCTGAGGAGATTGAGGAGGATGAGAGAGAGGAAAAGGAGGTTGAGGGGAGAAAGTTCCTCTTCTGAGTCTGTAAGACTCATGGAGTCTGCTATTAGGGCTACCCCCAGACCAGATACTCAGAATGATGAGTTAAGGGCAGTCAGGATAAACTATCTACTGACAAGGAACTATGACATAGACAATGTTATCTCTCTCCTCTTAAAAGAGCTAAATGAACTAGTTGACCTGGAAAGGTCAAGGGAGAAGAAGGAGGCAGAAGATGCAGAGCTTCTTGTACAAATCAAAGAAGAGAAAAGAAAGAAAAGATTGTACAAACATGTACCTACCATCTCTCCAGTTCAAGAAAGTCCTGCACAAGAGGATGTGGTTCAACAAGAACATCAAGTAGATAAAAAAGAAGATAGAATCAGGATGATCAACTACTTGAGTGCCACAGGCCTCTATCAGGCAGAAGCACTTCTTCCCTTGTCTTATGACTATGTTGAGTTTGAGTATCTCAAACAACTCGGACTTGAGATAGTCAGAGAAAGAAAGACAACCAAAAGGAAGCTGAGGGAAGATGCTGCTAAGTCAAGAGCCATCATCCATAAAAGCATGAAGAAATCTGCTAATAGGCAGAGGATGATGAGCTTCTTGAAGCTGTATGGATTCTCCGAAAGGAGACTTGGCCCCATGTCTCTATCCAATATGGATGAGCATATTAGGGTGATCAAGCAGAAGATAAAAAGTGAAGAGCTCATTGATTTACATTCCCCTCCAAGTCAAGCCCCACCTGAAGTGGAGGTTAAGGTTGAACAACCAGAGACAACACAACCTGGACCTTCTGCTGAACCTCAGCAAGCTTCATCTTTTGATCCATAGCAGGGGCAACCTCCCTCTCCTTCTAAGCCTGAGAGAGAGGAAGTCCCAACAGAGAAAGAAAATGAAGATCAATCTGGTACTGCAGGCCAGTCTTCTCAGTTGAAACGTGTAAAGAGAATGAAGATGATGACTTCTAAACCATAGCCAAAGAAGCAGAAGAGTGCACCCTCTTCTAAACCCCAGGATGAGTCAGAACATCCTGAGGATGTGCAGCAAGAGGATGCTCTATCAACTCCAATTTCAGTAGCTCCTCTAGCATCAGGAAGACCCATCTTGTCTAGGACATACACCACAAATCCCGAAAGATGGCATGTCATTAGAGAACAAGGCACTGAAGACATCTACACTTGGCAAGATATGTTTCAGTTGCCTCTGCATGATCTCTTTGATATGAGAAGACATTTTGACAGTTTGAAGGATCCTGATCATCTCATGAAGAAAGGGCTGGTTATCATTCTAATGAGAAGTGTTGATATCTAAAGTCTACTAAGTGTTTTGGTAGCATCAGCCTAGGGGAGTTTGTAGAGATTAATGAAAAGGCTGATGCAACTCAGACATCCAAAGTCTATCATGCATGTTGCACAAGTGCATTGAAGAAGAATGCTTAGGAAGTTTCACACATGCAACTAAAATATTCTAAGTGTGAAATCTTCCGAAGCCAAGACCAATATATTCCAAAGCCAAAGATGAAGTCTTCCAAAGCCTCAGAGACAAAGTCTTCCGAAGCTTCAACTCATGAAGACAAATTTCTTCCGAAGACTTTTGACACGTGCTTTATCTGATGTACTTTTCCATAAAGCTGAACACCTTTCCGTTGCATCTCTGTAATGTCACCAACTTACATGAGTTGGTGAAAACATCCATGCTTTTGGTAACTGTACATTGAGGTCTTGAGTCTGTAACTTTCTACTTCATGTATTTTATCCTTTTTATAATAGATAAAGATGTGAGCTATGGCATGTCATACTCACTAGTCAAAAGGCAATCTGCCTTTTGACTTTACAATTGATTTTGTTTGTGTCTAGTCAATTGTATCCAGCTGGCTTTCAAAGTATAGCCGGCTGTAGAATGTAGTATAAGTATCTCATGTTCTTGTATATTTCTAATATGCTTTGTAACACTTGTAATAGAACATAGAAAAAGCAATATACTATATTCTTGAAAACCATACACTAGTGTTCTATTGTTCTGTCTCTTATATTACTTGTGTTCTTAGTGTCTCATATGTGGTTAATCCACTTTACTGTTTGATTAAGTTTGGTTAATCTCCTCTTTGTTGTGTTGTGTTGTAAGTGACCCCCTTCACCGGTCCTGCATTTGGTATCAGAGCTTTGGCCTGGTTGTTCAACCAGAGCTTCTTGTACAAATCAAAGTGGAGGTTAAGGTTGAACAACTAGAGACAACACATTCTAATGAGAACTGTTGATATCTGAAGTCTACTAAGTGTTTTGGTATCATCAGCCTCGGGGGAGTTTGTAGAGATTAATGAAGAGGCTGATGCAACTCAGGCATCCAAAGTCTATCCTGCATGCTGCACAAGTGCATTGAAGAAGAATGCTTAGGAAGTTTCACACATGCAACTGAAATATTCTAAGTGTGAAATCTTCCGAAGCCAAGACCAATATCTTCCGAAGCCAAAGATGAAGTCTTCCAAAGCCTCAGAGACAAAGTCTTCCAAAGCTTCAACTCATGAAGACAAATTTCTTCCAAAGACTTTTGACACATGCTTTATCTGATGTACTTTTCCATAAAGCTGGATAACTTTTCGCTGCATCTCTGTAATGTCACCAACTTACATGAGTTGGTGAAAAGGTCTATGCTTTTGGTAACTGTATATTGAGGTCTTGAGTCTGTAACTTTCTACTTTATGTATTTTATCCTTTTAATAATAGATAAAGATGTGAGCTATGGCATGTCATACTCACTAGTCAAAAGGCAATCTGCCTTTTGACTCTACAATTGATTTTGTTTGTGTCTAGTCAATTGTATCCAGCTGGCTTTCAAAGTATAGCCGGCTGTAGAATGTAGTATAAGTATCTCATATTCTTGTATCTATATATTATGCGTTGTAACACTTGTAATAGAACATAGAGAAAGCAATATACTGTATTCTTGAAAACCATACACTAGTGTTCTATTGTTTTGTCTCTTATATTACTTGTGTTCTTAGTGTCTCATTTGTGGTTAATCCAATTTACTGTTTGATTAAGTTTGATTAATGTCCTCTTAATTGTGTTGTGTTGTAAGTGACCCCCTTCACCGGTCCTGCAGTGCCATTGGACTTTTCGATTAAAGTCTTCCCGTCTTCAGCCATAATAGCAAACTAGAGACAAACAAAAAACGAAACAGGACACTAAACAGTTGATAACTAGTCAACAAAGGATAGGAAAAAAATAGATCCGGCACTTCCAACCAAAAACCCTAGGCGGACGCAGAACCTTAAACGGTGGCGGCGGCAACCCTAGGTGACAACAAAAAACCTAGGTGGCAGCAGCGGAAACCCCAGGCGGGGGAAACCCTAAGTTGTCGCGGCGGCAAAAACTCTAGATAGCGACGGCGGTAAAATCTTTAATTTTTTTTGAAGATTTTAACAGTAAACAAGAGCCTAACGCTCTAATACCAGTTTTTAGGTATCTTTATGCATCGGAAATAAACACACTGTTATACGCATGAGTACGAAAGCAATAAGAACACAATAATTTATAGTGGTTCGGTCAAGATAACCTACGCCCACTCTTTACAACTAGGTATTTTATTAAACTCAAGGGACAAGACTACAATACAATGACATGAACTATATATAGAGATACTTGTTTAACTATGTTTATGATTATAATTAATATGTAATATTAATTATATATTAACTGAAATTCATTTTATTCGGAAATCTAACTTCTCGCTCTCTGCATTATCTTATTTGTTGTGCACTCGAGGTGAGCTCTCAGTCCCACTTTACTTACTTTCTTTGGGGTGAAAGAAACGTGTGTTCAAAACAATTTTTTATTTGATCAGTATTACTGTAATATCACTTGTTTACTAGTGTTGTATCAACTTAAGTCCTCACTTTCGAATCGTTAATGTATATACTTTAAACAGGTAATTCTGAGTAGATTTACTGGGTTTGACGAACCCCACCCGGGCTAGTCGCGCTATCACAACGGTACGTCAAACGGGTGTTTGATTGACCTAATTTATGTTGTTGTGACTTGGTGTTCACAAGCGAGGCATTCCCTTACATTGTCAGCTTCGGTTGCGAACTTTATACACTTAGTAACTTGTTTAGTAGACTAGCTATTTACTGATATTACTTTGTTTACTATATCAGTTTACTATTACATTCTGTTTATCAAAACTTGTGAACTCACCAACCTTATGTTGACACTTTAGCATGTTTCTTTTAGGTTCTTAAGGTGCGCACGAATAGGACCATCTCACATTGCATTCATCATCGTAGAGTATAATAAACAATTTACATTTTCTACAAACTATATTTATTTGGTTTGCACGTGTCTGCGTCGTTTGAATTATGAATTTATACGCTTTCGCATTTACTTTCATGTTTTCGTATTTAACTCTGATTTTGAGAATTATTAATTTAAATGAGTAATTATGTTTTTATAACTGTTGTGTCGTTTGATGTAACTAATGGCTGAGAACCTGGTATGTCACGTGTCTAACGGTATTATCCTATTTGTGGAAATTAAGGGTGTCACACTTTTGCTTAAAGCAAACTTATTTTTCTTTTTTTAAAAGAACAAATATCATAACTAGTAGTAGAAAATAAAGAAAATAGAACCTAAAAATCACATATCTATGTAATTGATTGATCGTAAATTACAATTACCTAAACTAAATTACTTCATGTTAACACAAACACTAGCGGAGCATCATAGGGGTCAGGGGGCTGCCGCCCCTTTATTTTTTCGTCCGTAGTGTTAAAATTTAGCCTGATAGTGTAAATTTTTTATCCGGTAGTTTAAATTTTTATATAAATATCGAGTTCACCCCCTTTAAAAAAATAATTTCGTCCACGCCCTATTTATGAAATAATTGAAACTCCGCCACTGAAAACAAATGAATAAATGCCTTCACGATTCATTCCAGACCATAAAGTGAAGTGTTGATTTGTTTTCACTATAAAATAATGAACTCATGACGTATAGAAAATTGAAAGAGGTTGTTATGCACTTTATGTGAAGGGTTTCTGGTTTACCTTCGAGCATGTAATGCAGGTGGTTGGAGAGGGGGGACTGAATGTGATGAAAGTATGGGGAGAGAACCTCAATTTAAAGAATACAATCTTTCTTTCACCCATGTTTCGATAGTAGTCCAAATGTCTCGTCTCCGTCAAGCACACACTTCTTCCGGTTGCTTGAATACAAGACAGACTGTCAATGACTGGTTTTCATGTATGGTGTGTTAACATGTATATAAAGATAAAAGAATTATGAAATTATAAATTTTGTTCGTTAAGTATGTTTGAAATTATGGATCGTACCCTTAAACTTTAATAAATACAATGAACGTGCTTTATTTTAATACTTATTACGCTTTATGTCATTTTTATTAAAAAAAATTAATTTTTCTATTAGTTTTGTGTGAATGGACAACTTTACCCTTATCCCTTACAGGATGAAATCTATAGTTTTTTTCTATTTATACATATATTTAATTACTTGGCTCGTTGAAACGTAATTGTATTCCGTTCTTTTATTTGAACGTCATTTTATATTCGTTTATTAAAAAGCTTTCTTTTTAAACAATTCATTTTATTAAAACATCTTTGTTTTCTTTTTGATTTTTATCAACTTTTATTCAAGTTGAATTGAAATTAATTTCTAAATTTTTGTCATTTATATTATTTTAAGGATCAACTGAGTTTGATTATTACAATCAAGGTTTTTACGATATTAAATTTACATGCATTTAGTTTTTTTTTTTAATTTTTAAGTCAATCATTGCGTTTGAATAACCAACCGATTTGAAAAACACGTTTAAATAAGGAAAACAAATTTAAAAAGAAGTTAAGATAGTTTAACGATTTAAAAAAACCATTAAAATAAAACATATGAAAAACGAATAAATTTTAGAAGACATTTAAGTAAGACGAACAATTAAAAAATAAATGTAAAAAGCCGAACGATTATAAAAATATGTTTAAAAAGTCGAAAGATTTTAAAGACGAACTGTTTGAAGATTAATGATTTTAAAAATTGTTTAGAAAACCAAACTTTTAAAAATTAATTTTAAAACCCAATTGTTTAAAGAATGATGTTTAGAAAATCAAATAGTTTAAAAATACTTAAAGCGTTTTGTAGTAATTAAATTATCAGTTTTGATCCAAACGATTTATAAAAATATTTTTAAAATTCAAACAATAAAAATAAAATCTTTTATACATACACACACATATTAGTTAAAAAGTTAAATAATTTTAAAAGGTTGGTTTAAAAATAAAAGATTTTTATAAAAAAATAGTAAAGATGTTCAAATAAAAGAACGGGAGTCAAATAATTAAAAATATGTATAAATACAAAAAATTTTAAAAAGAAGCTTAATAGAATTGAACGATTAAAAAACGTTTAAATAATATAACAGTTAAAAAGACTTTGCGGTTTAAATAAAACAAATAGATTTAAATACCGTTTAAGTAAGCTTAACGGTTTAATGGAGAAGCATAATAAGCCAAATGGCTTTAGATTTACCATTATATAAAATTAATGGTTTAAATACTACGTTTAAAATCGAGTTATTTAAATAATATATAATATGTTTGTGTGAGAGAGTAAATTACGTTTTTGGTCCCTAAGGTTATTAAAAAATAACCATTTCAACCAAGGGCATTTTGGTTATTTGATTAGAAATTATCGAAAAAATTTAACTATATTATTGTATTGGACTGAAAGAGTTATATAATACAAACCATAGGGATTGATTTGTTAGAAAATTTATTTTTATACTCAAATGATTAAAATGACCAAAGCTATGGACCGATATAGTAATTTACTCTAAAAAAAGTTTATAAAAATAAAAAAATAGAAAAAAGAAAAAAAATAAAAAGTAAAGTAAATAAAATAAAAACAAAAAGGATAAAAACGAATGATTTGATGAAAATGACAGATTTCGTTCTTTTAGAGATAAGAGCAAAATGATCTTTTACATAAAATAACTGAAAAAGTTAACTTTTATTAGTAAAAGAACAATTAGTGTAATTATCAAAAAATAAAAACAAGATCTATAATTTTAGGTATTATTAAAAAATAAAATATGTAATTTACTTTAAAAAATTAATTAATATTTGAAGTAAATGATTTTGATTTTGAAACCATAAACACATGGAATAAAGTGTTGATATGATCTTGTAGACTTGTTTCCACCAAAAACAGTGTGTATAAATATAAAGAAAGAACAAGTGTGACAACCCCCTCTCCCTCCCTAAACCTATACGTATAGAGAGAGGAAAAACTCCGTCTTCTAGAGAGAGAAACACAGCAGGGAAGATTTCAAAGACCAATGGAAGAAACTTTACTTCTTTTCTCCTTTCTGTAATCAAACATCACCAAACCCAATGGCCATTTTGTCACCATATTCATCTTCTTTCTTGGACACACTCTTCTGCAATGAAGAACAAAATCATCAATGGGGGAGTATTGATCATCAAGAAGAAGATGAAGATGAATTTACACAAACCACCCTCACAGATTCATCTGATCTCCATACTCATCCATTGGACCTACAAGATTTGTGTTGGGAACATGAAGAACTTGTATCTCTTTTCACAAAAGAACAAGAACAACAAAAGCAAACCCCTTGTACTTTGTCTTTTGACAAAACAGACCCCTCTGTTTTTCTTGCTCGTAAAGAGGCTGTGGATTGGATCCTTAAGGTCAAAGGTTACTATGGATTCACACCTCTTACAGCCATTTTAGCCATCAATTATCTTGATAGGTTTCTCTCTAGTCTCCATTTTCAGAAAGATAAACCATGGATGATTCAGCTTGTTGCTGTTAGTTGTCTCTCTTTGGCTGCTAAAGTTGAAGAAACTCATGTGCCTTTGCTCTTAGATCTTCAAGTATGAAACCATTAACTTGTATTTTACGCATATGAACTTGTACTCTAAACCTTTAGTATCAAATTATTCATATATAGATTATTATGGGTTCTCAAATCTCGGGACTTACTGATCTGGGTTTCAAAATCTTGGGTGATTATAAAAAATTAAAAAAAAACTAGTACCTTGTGCATATGTACTTGTACCCTACAATAAAACATATCTACATTATGGGTTTTCAAAATCTTGGACTTACTGAACTGGGTTTTTCAAAATCTTGTGATATCTTGTACCTTATGCATACAAAGTTGTATCCTATTATCAAGTTAAACTTAACATATCTACAAATCGTGGGGTTTCAAAATCTTGGACTTACTTAAATGGGTTCTCAAAATCTTGAGTGAGTTCTTGATCTAATCACATGGGGTTTTTGTTTTCTTGAATCTTTATTGCAGGTGGTGGACACTAAGTTCTTGTTTGAGGCCAAGAACATACAAAAAATGGAGCTTTTGGTGATGTCAACACTGAAATGGAGGATGAATCCTGTGACACCAATCTCATTTCTTGATCACATTGTAAGAAGGCTTGGGTTATTGAATCATGTTCATTGGGATTTCTTCAAGAAATGTGAATCTATAATTCTTCGCTTAGTCTCTGGTAATTATAAATTTATAAGGATCAACTTACATCTCTTTTGACTTTAGGAAACATTAAACTCTATTGTTTAATATCATAGATTATGTTTTCTTATATACATTATGAAATCATTCCGGAAGTTATTTTGGTATATTAAGTATCTTTGTACACTAAAGTTTTTAAAGTTAACTATTAAACGTAATTGAGGTGGGAGTTAGGTCTATGTGACAAGAGATGCGTCTCTTGGTAACATTACTACGAAATAATTTAGCTTAGAAATTAAATATCTATGTGTTGTTAAAATAAAAATTAAAAAACCCTATTAAACGCTACCTTATCAATTTTAACCAACTTAATAGCGCCAAACAACTCTTTAGTTAAAAAAAATATCTTAAATCTGTGTGTTTTAGATAAGTTTACATACTTTAATATATAAAAATGATTTCGATGAAATTTTTGGTGTATACTTTACAAGTTAATGGGCTTTAATAGATAAAATTTACATTGAGTTTTTCTTTTATAATATAGCAAGTATATCTTTAACTCACGGTTCTGGAATTCTAATTCTGCTTTCGTGTTGTTATGTTTCAAGATTCAAGATTCGTGTGTTATAAACCATCTGTATTGGCCACAGCTACAATGCTTTGTGTTGTAAATGAAATCGATCCTACCAATTCCACTGGCTACAAAAGTCAACTTCTGGATCTTCTCAAAACCACTAAGGTTTGTCTTCTTTGTTCTTTCCACTGCCATTTGATGCATGTTTTATGTACAACCCTAATTGCTTTTGGTACAACATGTGATGCAACAAATGGTAGCAAAAGTACTTTCTTTGAAAAAGTCATGGTTAGCACCCTAGTCCCTACGTCATTTAATTGTGTTGGTGGTTTCTTATGCTTAAAAGTTAGAACATGTGCTTTGTGCATGCTTTGATGTACTATAACGTAAGTGTGATTTTGTCATTTTTGTTGGTTACTAGGTTAGACAATACTATTTGATCCGTGTTGTGCATTTGACACAACACAAGTGACAAAAAGATCAAATGTACGCATATGGGAGTTGTACTTACATGCATTGTTACTTGTACGCAGGGCGACATAAGGGAGTGTTACGAGCTTGTAATGGATCCATCCTATGATATTCACAATAAACGAAAACATGATGAACTAGAGACAACAATGCATTCGGCTAGTCCAGCTGGTGTTATTGGTTTTACGTGTGATGAGAGTTCAAATGATTCATGGGAGTTCAATGATCATGAATCCTCACTCAAGAAAACTAGAATCGATCAACAATTAGGGTTTGGTTCACTTGTAAGCTTTGAACCACTTTCCATCAATTGGTATCCATAACTTGATCTATGGTAGTTGGAAGTCGCGAGCGCATGAATAATAGCTCTTATAAATGATCTATAAAATGCAAGTCAAAACGATCACTACTCTCTATTATATCGTTTTAGTTCATTTTTAATGCGAGAGAAATTTAATTTAAGCAATGAACATATATTTATCATTGATGTTGAAAACTAAATTCACGAGAATTATGTAGTACAACATAAGAGTTGATCGAATTGCTTCATTGATAAATTTATGTTGTGTAGTTCTCATGATTGTATGGTCCACTACTTTATATTTTCATGGCTTCTGGCTGTCATGCAGTGCACACCATGCACGACGCATAAGATAACGCCAAAGTGTATATTAGAAATTATTTTACTAATACACATGATACATATTTTATATATTTATTGGTATGACAAGGTATGTACTTTTTATGGTTTGTAAATCATCATTTTAATTTTATTATAAGTATTTGATTATATCATAAGTCGTTTGACAATTTGGCTATCATTTAAATCATTGCTATATGAATCTCAAATATCTTTTCTTTTAATTAAAGTTGGTTAATATTTTATATGTATGTATTCTAATCATTGCGATATGAATCTCAAATAGTTTTTTTTTTAAGTTAAGTTGGTTTATTTTAATTTATAAGTTTTTCTTATTTAAATATGTTTGGGAATTCTCAAAAATTACTGGAAAAATCTGATGATCACTTTCAGGTCAAACAATTGGAGTTACCAACGTTTGATTGGATAAAATTAGATTGATTCTAGATTTTCGTATGGATTTTTGATTGAGCAATTTTGAGAAGATCAAGAAATCGAATTTCTTTCAGGGGATTCATAAAATGAATATGTAGGAGCGTATTTTTAGTTTTCAAGAAAACTGCTTCTTAGGGTAAATTACACCTTCAGTCTCTCAAGTTCCACGAATGCATATTTGACCCGAAATTAAATTTCTAATGCATTTTCGATGAAGGACTTTTGTCTAAAAATAAAAATTTTCAAGCTGACTTGGCAGCTCGATCCCAACCAGGGGCTCTGGCCCTTGGATCCCGCTTCTCTCGGGAACGCTGCCCCCTTGGATCCCCCGTTAGGCCCGATGGCATTCAAACAAGCGTGCACTCTTATTTGAATGTCATACGTAATCTCAAATTACACTAAAATATCCAACAAACCTCCCCCATTTTAATGTAATCGTAGATTAACTAACTTATTCACAGTAATCAAACAAACTAATGCATAAATGAAATATCATGACGATTGAATTTCACATTAGTATATTATACATTCCAAATATTCGAATTTAAGGGTGTCTTTAAGGATTGAACCCTTAATATTCATATTGAATACATGAAGATAATATACAAATTAATTTATATACATTAATCTAACTTGAAACTATCTTTTACTAGCCTGTGTCCCTATCCTTCATAAACATATCAAAGTCAAGTCCCAACTTCATGAAGCAGCTAAACTTCATGCTCATTTAGGTAGCTCTCTTATTTATGCATCTGTAAATGCAATTTTTTAAAAGAACTATTAAGAAGATATACTTCAACCTTTCTTAATTTGCAGATCTGAACACATACCTTTGGGATAATTTAATGTTGTGTTCCAAACTCTAGATGTTAAGCTTTCCACATTGAATTCAACACCTAACGTCATATTAGGTGGGAATTGGGTATTTTAACAAGAGAGTTTTCAGATGGATTTTAATCCCAATCCCACAGTTGATCCTCTTACGAGATCTCTACTTAACCCTTTGGTTAAATGATCAGCTAAGTTATGTTGAGTTCTCACATACTCAACTGAAATCACACCACGCATGATGAGCTCACGAACCATGTTGTGTCTCACACCTAAGTGTCTTGACTTGCCATTATACACTTGGCTATATGCCTTAGCCAGTGTAGCTTCACTATCACACATGATAGAAATGGGAGATATCGGTTTTGGCCATAATAGAATCTCATAAATCAGGTTTCTTAGCCACTCAGCTTCCTTACCAGCTGCATCTAAGGCTACAAATCAGATTCCATAGTTGAGTTAGTTATGCAAGTCTGTTTATTTGAAGCCCAAAAAAGAGCACCTCCCCCAAGAAGGAATACCCAACCACTTGTGGAAGAATGGTCTTCCATATTGGTTATCCAACTTGCATCTGATATCCCTCAATCACTAAAGGAAATCCAATATAGGTCAAACCATAATCAATGGTTCCTTTCAAGTACTTAAATACTCTACCTAATGCTTGCCAGTGATGAATATTGGGTTTGCTAGTAAACCTACTAAGCTTTCCAACAACATGTGCTATATCTGGTCTGGTGCTGATCATAGCATACATAAGTGATCTAATTGCTCTTTAATACTCAAATGGAGATACTGCAATACCATTATTAGGTAATAATTAAAACTAGGATCAATAAGAGTACTTACTAGAGAACAATCCTTGAAATTAAACTTTTTCAAGATCTTCTCAATGTAGTGTGATTAAGAGATTGAAATGCCCTTGTTCTCACGTTTGATCTTAATGCCTAAGATCACCTCAACCTCCCCCATATCCTTCATAGCAAATTTAGATGATAAAAGTTCCTTTGTTTTATCAACTTGATCTTGGTTAGTGCCAAAGATCAACATATCATCTACATACAAACAGATCATGACTCCGTTTCCAGAAGCATCAAACTTGCTATAAACACACTTGTCTGTTTGGTTTAAAACAAAACCATTAGACAATACAACTTCATCAAACTTTTGATGGCACTGTTTAGGTGCTTGTTTCAAACCATAAAGAGATTTAATTAATTTACACACCTTGTTTTCATTTTTAGGTATAACAAACCCTTCTAGTTGTTTCATGTAAATCTCTTCATCTAATTCACCATTTAAAAATGCAGTCTTCACATCCATTTGGTGAATACAATATTATGTATAGCAGCAAGTGCTAATAATAATCTAATGGTGGATATTCTTGCCATAGGAGCATATGTATCAAAGAAGTCAATACCCTCATTTTGTCTAAAGCCTTGGATTACCAATCTGGCTTTGAACTTATCAATAGTATCATCCACCTTCATCTTCCTCTTGAAGATCCATTTACTTCCCAAAGGTTTACAATCAGGAGGTAAATCTGTCAATTTCCATGTATTATTTTGCAAGATAGAATCAATTTCATCTTGAATGGCTTCTTTTCAAAAAACAACATCCCTTGAAGCCATTGCTTCACTATATGTCTTTGGATCCTCATCAACATTGAAACAATATTGATATTGAAAATTAATTTTATTCCTAGATCCCTCAACTAAGTAAAGTTGAAAATCATTACCATAAGACTTGGCCTTTCTTTCTCTTGTACTTCTTCTTGGTTCAGTGCTAGTTGAAGGTACATTTCCGTTTTCACCCGAAGTCTTTAAACTAGGATTCATATCCTTTGATCTAGGTATAGATGTGAATCTTTCTTCACCATGTTCTGCATTCCCACTTCTTGCCTCGATAACCGTATGCACAGATACATAGTCATTCGGTTCTATTACATAAAAACTTGTGAACGAACGAATGCTCAACATACCCAATGAAAATGTGTTCTGTACCTCTTTCCCCTAAGTCCTTATCTTAGGATCGTTGAGCCTTATCATGGCTCTACAACCCCAAACTCTCAGTTTTAGTAACTCAGGTGGATTTTTATACCAAAGCTCAAAAGGGATAGTCTTGTTCCTTTTATTAGGAACCTTGTTTAGCAAATAACAGGTTGTCAACATAGCGTCACCCCAAAACCCATTATTTAGGCCCGAATGGGACAACATGGTATTAACCATCTCCTTTAGAATCTTATTCTTTCTTTCTACCACACCATTTTGTTTCGATGTATAAGAAGCTATGGTAAGGTGTATTATTCCAGTTGATTGGAAATATTCCGGATCAAATACTCACCACCTCTATTCGTATGCAGAGTTTTGATCAACTCATTTTGATGAAGCTCTACTTTTTGTTTATAGATTTTTAAACTTTTCCAGAGCTTCATCTTTTGTATGTAACAAGTAAACATAACAAAATCTAGTAGCATAATCTATAAGTGTTACAACATACTTCTTGTTACCTAGAGATGGTGTGCCATGAAAATCACATAGATCGCTATGTATTAATTCTAACAGTTTACTTTCCCTTTTGACATGTTGCATGAATGGTTTTTTAGTTATTTTATTCAACTTGCAAATATGGCATTTTTCATTTCTTAAGTTAACATCCGAAATTAAGCTCATTTGAGACATTTCCTTAAGTCGTTTATAATGTACATGTCCTAATCTAGCATGCCATAATTCAATTTTAGACAAATTTACACTAGATGTAGAATCAATCATGCAAACATAATTATCACTAAAAGGCACATCCAAATTTAACATAATCATACCATACATAGATAACCAAATCCAACAAAAGTATCATGTTTTGACAAGATATACTTGTCGGATTCCAACACTTGTTTATACCCGCAATTATTTAATACTATACGGATAACAAGTTTTTCCGAATGCCAGGCACAAACAATACATTACATAAGCAAATAGTTTTTCCAGAAGTAAAAGTAAGCTCGACTAGTCCTATTCCTTGGATCGGTTCTGTTGCGACATTCCCCATTTTTAATACACGCCCGTCATCAATTGTTGTAAGTTCCTTGAACCATCTTCGGTCCTTACAAACATGACTCGTCGCTCCAGAATCGAACCACCAAGCAATGTAATCATCCTGCACATAACATGCTTCAGAAATTGAAGAAACATAATCCAAATCCGAATTATTTTCAAAAGTTAAAATCTGACCTGCTTGCTTTGGATCCTTGTTGGATCCACCACTAGTTCCATATTCGTTCTTGCTCTTTCCAACACGGCAATCATGTTTGAAGTGCCTGGTTTCCCGCACTTCCAACATCCAATATCTTTGGATTGTTTTCCCTTTTTCACAAAACCCTTTTTGTTACCACCACATTGGAATTTTCGTTTCTTATTGTTCGTGTTGTTACCCTGTTTGGAACTTAGACCAGTTTCCTCCACAACATTAACCGAGGACCCACCGATATCTTTTTCCTTCTCCTTCACCCAAACATTTTCCATTCTTCTACAACCTTCCTCAATACTAATAGTACTTTCTAATTCAACAAGGTGGTATTCACCTTTTTATGTTTCAAACTATGTGTAAATTCCTTTCAAGAAGGCGGTGTTTATCTATGATAGATGCAATGGCAATGGATTCATCCATTTTTAGCCTATGTTGTTCAAACCTACCGAGTATTTCCAAACACTCGTTGTATTGTTTCATCACAGAACGCCCATCCACCATTTTATAATTCATGAAATCACTTACTAAGAATTTTTTGCTTGAGGAATCTTCAGCCATATACTTGGCTTGAAGCGTATTCCACAGTTCTTTTACGGATTCAACATTTTGATAAATATCAAATAAAGTGTCAGACATACCATTCAGAATTGTGCCACGACAAATGAAATCATCGTTCCAGAATTTGTTTTTTTTCCTTGTTTGTTCGATAGTTTCATCCGCCACTTCCTCTGGCACCGGGGTTGTCAACACATACAACACTTTCAAAGTTGTCAACAAAAACTGCATCTTCTTTTGCCAACATCGAAAATCTGTTCCTTTAAATTTCGCCAACTTCACGAACTTTGATGTCATATCACTCACCGATTCACCGGCCATTGTCACGAATTGTTTGATCTTTGTTGGGGAATTCTCGAAAATTACTAGATAAATCTGAAGTAGTGTGATCACTTTTAGATCAAACAATTGGAGTGTCTACCAACGTTTGATTGGATAAAATCAGATTGATTCTAGATTTTCGTATGGATTTTTGATTGAGCATTTTGAGAAGATTAAGAAATCGAATTTTTTTCAGGGGATTTAGAAAACGAATACGCAGGAGCGTATTTTTAGTTTTCAAGAAAACTGCTTCTTGGGGTAAATTACACCTTTAGTCCCTCAAGTTCCACGAATGCATATTTGGCCCGAAATTAAAATTCTAATGCATTTTCGATGAAGGACTTTTGTCTAAAAATAAAAATTTCCAAACTGACCTGGCAGCTTGATCCCAACCAGGGGCTCTGCCCCTTGGACCTCGCTTCTCTTGGGGGTGTTGTCCCCTTGGATCCTCTGTTAGGCCTGATGATATTCAAACAAACGTGCACTCTTATTTGAATGTCATACGCAATCTCAAATTACACTAAAATATCCAACAAAATATAGGTTAGAATGTAAATTTATCATCACGGATAAGTTAAAATCAACAATTCAATTAAGTATATGTTTATGCCAACTAAGTAACTAATCACATATTGAGAGGCCCATTTTAATACTATGGGGTTTTTAATATATAATCAATTTAAATTAAAAGCCTGTAATAATTGTATGAGGTATTGTACATAATGTATGAAAAATAATATGTTGTGTGTGAGAAAGAGATCAAGAAGGTTAAAAATATACTCTCATGTGAGGGTGTTCACTACTGTGATTTTTTTAATTATACACATAACTTCTTATTTTAATTATATATACAATATACATAATTATTTATATGTAAAAGTTATGATCATCCAACATCTAGATTCTAAACCTTTACACTTAATAATTTTTTGTTATTTTAAAAATATTAACACGTCAACTCATTGAACAATTACCCAAATTCATTGAATCTTTAAAATTTGAACACCTATAAATCATTTTCAATTTTCAACTACTCATTGGGCCTCACTTCGTTTATGTTTGTTGCTTGCCTTTACAACGCTTAATCCTCGTTGAACTGTCTCGTGATTGGTCTTCAATCTCAACTCGAAAGCCTTCATCACTCGTTAAACTTCATGTGTCACCCTATCATTACTTAGTCACAGACTATATAACCGTTCAATAATTTTATCAGTGCAGTTTCATATAATAAAATTAAATTACTTTTTTTTGTTGTATCATACCAAATTTGAGTTTGGAATTCAAATTGAATGGATTTTGATTTTGACATGAATTTGAATTTTGAATTCTACTTGGTTTTCAAATCTATTTTAACTTGAACAGCTTAAACATTTCAAATTTTAAATAATACAATTAAACTAATTCGAATTTGATTTGACTATGATAAACACTCCTAGCAACCCACAACAACACCATAAATTTTATAAAAATTGAATTGTTGTTAAAAAAATAAAATGAGAGCATGATAGGACTCCTCTAAAATTTGCTCCATCTCACCATCTATCTTTTTAGTTTGCTACTTTGTTGGAATATTTGCGACATTGCTTTTCTGCACTTTTACTTTCCAACTAATAATTGAATTGATATTTTTATTTATTTATTTTTGCTCCATCTCATAATTGCTTTTCTGCACTTTTACTTTCCAAATAAAATGAGAGCATGACAGGACTCCTCTAAACATTTCAAATTTCATTATTCATCTTATAGCATTTATAATGGATTTCTTATTTTATGTATATAATTAATAAAAATTATTATATTTTCTCTTTCCTATTCAATTAAATAATATTTTTATATTATTATCATTACTTTTTTTTATCTTTCTTTCACTTTCAACCATTAAAAAAATATTAAAAAAAATTATAAGAATTAAACATTGATTCTTTAAATATATCAATTCAAAATAATATTTTCTTTCTCATTCACTCACAATCACTAAAACCATTTCATAAAATATAACACATATACTCACATAACCTTAAGGACTCTATTATGAATACTCTCAGCTAACAACTTATATGGTAAACTAAATTTGACATATTTTCAACTAATGTTTATTACTAAAACCATTAAGTTAATAAATTATAATTATAAGTATATTGGTTTTATTTACTTGGAAACATTTTAACCTATTTATTTCTTTGTGACTTCTTATAATTATAAATATAGTTTTGTCATTTATAAAAAAAATTTCTTTTTGACGGAATGAATACTTTTATTTGTTCTGGTTGATCTTAAAAGCAATGTAGACATATCTTTGACATCTAGACAACTACAACATGACAACAAACCTAACACCCCTGAAAGTTTGAGAATTAGCCACAAAAGTATGAAAATGAGTGTTGCTACATAGATTCTCGTAGTTTACTTGAATCCTAGATGCAAACATGATATTGTTTTTATATTATTCTTGATGGTCTTCAAGAGTTGTTCTTTTCCCTCAAGAACCAGTATTAAAGCTGTAAACACCATATCAATACGTGAAGATGGTCCCGGGGCTGAAGTCTTTGGGACCACCTTTTACCATCAAGTTGGTAATTATAGTTACAATTTAAGTTAGATACATGTAAATAAGTGAGTATCATGACATTTATGTATGAGATTGAGAAGTGAGATGGTAAGACCTATGAAAACCCAAGAGGATGACTTTCGGATGGGGTTAGAGTTTTATATTTACAAGAATGTGATTTCGCCTAATTCTAAGTGGTTAATTAGTTACAAGTCCCGGTCACTAAAAAAAGATTTAAATAAAAATATTGTCTACCATTAACGTATTTGGTTTGCATGCACCGTGATATAATATAAATTTTAATTCTAAAATTAAACTTTCCTATTAAAATACTTCGAAGAATAATTGAATAAGTGAAGATGTGAATTAAACTAAAGGTGTTAAACAAATAAATATTGAGAGAATTAATAAAAATTTAGAAGTAGTGGTCCTACATTTTGTTTTTATGTTTCTAAGTCTTAGGTCATAGACATTATGGACTTTTGTTAATATAAATCGAAAACAGCTATCCTTTGAAATACATTGAATCATCTTGTTTGGAAATTTAATGTTATAAACATAATAAAGATGTCATGCCAATAATTGTAAAATTACATGTTATGCTAGAATAGCTCAATAACTAGGTTTTGACTTTGTCGTTGCTTTCATAGGATTGTATTATGTAAAACCTTACAAAGTAGATGTAACTTTCAAACTTATGTTGTCTACCGATTGATAAAAGAAGTTTATGGTCCGCATGGAAGAGATTGGGGAGGGCAAACAGGTGAGTCTAGCGTAACAAGGAGATGAAGAATGAAATTTATCTAGAAAAGTTTGTCCTTAGACGTGTATTATGAAGAAGGAAAGAGAGACACAGGCCACCCCTAGGAGGAGCTTGGTTAGACTACTCGCCGTGATGATGATGTCGTTTGAAAATGATCAAATAGTTTATAATTTGATTCTTAAATTTTAATAATTCTATATTTTAATAATTAATTATCATAGTAACTATTTTATAATTAGATTCAAAAACTAAAATTATAAATTTGAATAGGTTGCATACTCGAGTTCAATGATGGTTTGGAACTCGATGATGAATATCAACCCCGAACCAACATCATCGGGAGTAAAATCATGTTTGTATGCCAAACCAATAATGGCACTAAATTATCGAACTAAGCTACCAACAAGTAACACACATATAGCTAACTCGACCGTCAAAGTAGCCACGCACAGATTACCACAAATTGTAGAGAGTGTTTCTTATATCACCCAAATCGTACCCTGATAATATATCAAAGAAAAGCTCATGTTTAGAGAATATAGTCAGCATGCATAACACAAGATGTTAATAATTATACCACTATAAGTACCACCCAATGAACTATATACAATGATTCAATGGTCTGTTACAAAATACTTATTTCATTAATCCTATACTAGTTACTTATTCTTAGTTCCGAGTTTGGTAATAGAAAAACCCGAGGCTATGGTGTTACTTGTAAGCGCTCAAGTTTTTGTCGTCATCGTGATCATGAAACACAAACACAAATAACAATTACACATGCCATGCAAAGACTCAACTTAATTATTGTTATCAAAAGAGTCTTAAAAGAAAAGATCGTCCTTAAGTGACAATCAACTGGACCATCTGCGAGGCAGAATAGTCTCAGTCTCTCCCTTTCATCAACATCATAACAGATTGACATAAAACTCCTACAAGCGCAACCCAACCAAGTGTCACCACACCATTTCCACCTATTGTAAGGTATTCTCTTATGAGCACCCATACAACCATTGGCACCTAAATGGATCCTAGTGTTTCCATAAAAGATAACTCTAAAGACAATGGAAGAATGTTTCTTAGAATTAAGTGAAGAATGAATATGTAAGTGAAGATATGTGATGAATGATTATGTAAGTGAAGAAAGGATAATTGTGTGCACCTTTGGTTATCCTCTAATAATGATCCTTTTATCATCAACCAACATTGCACCATCATCACCACTACACCACCCTAAGAACGTCCGAATCAAGAAAGCTTGTTTGGGTCCCCCCGATTCTAAACCAGACTTTTACTTTTGTACTAGCGACTTAAACTTGACTTTTGTATGAACACTTTGTTTACTTCCCTAGTGTTGGAGATTTGTACTTTGTTTGTGTCGAGTGTGTAGTAGGAGGTGGGGAGGAGGGTGACGAAAAAGATTTACTTATACTTGGAAGAAACCATAATGCACACCCTAGTACATAACCCTAGTGGACTTAAACTTAATGGTCTTAACATAATTACATGATCCTAGTTAATATATTTACAATATGCAAAAATGGATATACAAGTATCTAGGGCAACCTCTTCAATCAACGCGAGAATATGCCATAAGACAAAATGTGGATGATACTTATAACAAAAGCCTATACTCTAAAGTGTCTTTAGTGTGACTAAGAATACAAATAATGAATACATAAAACACACTCGTCCAACTTTTTATTGAACCACGTTTTGAACAATCCCAATACTTTAGTAAACCTTACTGAAATGTAATGTAATCTGTCTATACTGATTTTAACGTTATATGTCTGACTACTCAATAGCACTATCAAAAAGGAAACATATCGCTATGAGAAAACCCCCTTGAGTCGAGTTTGAATCCGAAGGTTAAGACCTTAAAGATTACAAACTCAAACCATCATCCTTTCATTATTGGATAAAAAAGTCAAATGCACACTTGTCCAACTGCATAAGAATATTTGGGCTAGTAAATGCTAAATGCCGTAAAACACCGACAAAACTTTGGTTAAAAACATGATTACAATGATCTCTAATTTATCTGTAGCGGGTTCTCATGCTAAACCATAAGAATAAAGGGCATGGTTAAAAAGACATCTCAATATTTTAAATCAATACTTTAAAAATTCTATACGTATTGTATAGCTCCCTCCATACACGTCGTATAAGATGGGTCGTATAGGCTATATGTGTCGTATGAGGCTATATGTTTCGTATAGCCCTCTGACAACCCCTGAGTTTTTTCGTTTTCCGCGTATTCGACCTGTATGCCACGTATGGATCCACATGCGACGTATAAGGGAGCGTCGATTTAACTGGATGAGTGTCTCCATTAGGACCCAAAATAAAACCAAAATAATAATTGCACGGCGACAACTATTCCACGTATTGGGCTTAATACGACAACTATTCCACGTATTGGACTTAATACGACATTTGAACAAAAGTCATAGGCCTTAAAATTATTATCCATCGTTACTGGTACATTTAACATGCAATAGGCAATAACTCTCCTCCACTAACAAGACACTTATCGCGTCTTAAAATCTCACTCTTCGATCAGCCTCAGCTTCAGCCTCAGCCTCAGCCTCAGCCTCAGCCTCAGCCTCAGCCTCAGCCTCAGCCGCAGCCGCAGCCTCCGCCACCGCCGCCGCAGCACCGCCGCCGCAGCACCGCCGTGACCTCCGGCCTTAGTTGTCGTTCAGAGAACCATCTGAATGTCTACCACTGTGCTTCCGTTTAGTACTTATCGCCTCTCTCAGCCCCTAAATCCCCAATGCAGAAAACGGTCTTACATCTTATCGGTACCTCCGCCACCGCCTCTATTAACATCCAGAGGTCCAAAATTACTGCAAAGGAATGGAGTTTTGGCTCGTGCAGAAGATAAGGCACGTGGAGGTGGAGGAAACTCATCTTCAATTCAACAGCAACTGCCTAAACCTAATTCGGATATGCAGCTACAGGTGTTACTTAATATTTCACTGATTTGTTAAGTTAGATCTGTATTATGGTTAGTATCTAGTAATTTTATCAGTTTTATTGTCAATTGGATGTTGTATAGATGAAAAATGGATGATTGGGATAATTTGATTTGAAGTTCTGTTAAAAACGTGTGGAACGCTAATTTATTACCAATACTCTTCTAGAACTATTAGGGTTTGTAACATATATGGAAGATAGATGATGAAATACAACATAAGAGATTAAGGAGTAACGATTACTATCAGTTTTGATGAATTTAGACACTTGTTTGGGAATTTCCTAAGATCTTTCGTTTTCGATGTCAGGAATTAACATCCTCAGGAACTTGTGATCCTTTATGTTCAGTGGATGAAACAAGCTCACTAGAATATGAAGATACTTACCAGCCGAAAACGGATTTATTAAAAGCTCTGGCAATATTGGAGCTGCTGTGACAGGGGCAGTTGCAATCAATCATTCATGGGTGGCTGAAAACCAGGTGTTTTTCATAATGTCATAGCTTGTTACATATAAGAATAATGTAACTTTTACATAATTTTAGTGTGCCTCCTGGCGCAGGACCTTGCAATGGCATTGCTGTTTGGAATAGGGTATGCTGGCATAATTTTCGAAGAGTCACTTGCGTTCAATAAAAGTGGAGTAGGTTTGCTGATGGCAGTTAGCTTGTGGGTTATTCGGAGCATTGGAGTAAGACGTGAACTTCCTCAATTTGTATTTGATTTCTTTGGGCTAAATGCATGCAATAGAAACAAGCTTTTCACTTCGCTCATGATTTTAGCTACCAACTTTGCAAAATAGAAATCAGCTTTCATTTTAGCAACCAAGTTACTTTTTATTGCCAATTGTAGCAATGAATGACCTGTTCTTGCAGCAACTCATTTTCCTTTGCTGATTTTTCAAAACTTGATGAGTTGGCATCTGATATAATATTCAATAAATGTTTTTAATACAAATCTTTTTTTAGTAAGTCGTTTTCTTTTTAAAGTATATTTAATTTTATAGTTTTTGTCACATAAATATAGTTCTCTCTACATGGCATCTGAAATGGTGCTCACGTACCATCAACCAGTGGCACATTACACTTTTTAGTTAAATTGAGGTTGGTTGGTAAAATCAGTAATAAATTGTAAGTTGGTTTCTATTTTTCACTTAACTTGAAGTTGGTTGCTAAGATTGTGAACAAGTGTAAAGTTTGTTTCTTTCATGCAATTTGTTCTTTTGTTAGTATTATAGCCTATAGAATTCTTTTTAGTGTATGTTTTTAAACTTGCATGCATGTTACATGACATGCATAGGCAAAATGCACTCAAAGTCTCAAACCGCTTCTAGATTGATTTTTTCTTATGATGCATGTATCATCTTAATTTTCACAATACCCATGGTAGATATCCAACAATTCTCAATAAAAATTCAAGTGATCAATTTTGCTTGTGGATTATAAATTTAATAGCCTAATAGTAGGCATGGATAAGACATATATACCTTCTTTTGTTAGTTTATCATTTGGTAAACCTACTCATGGCTATGGTGAATGTTAGTTTATGCGTTTGGTTACACTTAATTTGTGATAATGCATGTGGAGGCCACCTAAGTATTCAACTTTCCTCACCAAGACCGCCCATTTGTACTATATATAAAGCATATGAAAGGGGTATTTTAAGATACCATATAATTAAGAACACTTACTATATTCAATGCATAGGATACAATCACTTTTGAGGGTAAAATAGTATTTATAACATTATTTACAAATTAACCCTTACAATTAGTTACATAATAACCTTACACTTACTAAAACTTGCATAAAATTGTACATTATCTACCCATAGATAAAAAAAACTTATATGTTTTAATATTTCAACTATTTTTCTAATCAATCACATTTAAAAACGTTTTGAGACTACAACTTAACATGTTTTTTTTAAACGTTTTGGTGTAAACTTTTTGCTGAACAAATATGTACTTTGTGAGGTACACTAAGTTAATGCATATATGTACAAGTAGTCACGGAGAATCCATTTATTTGGTGTTTTATATTTTAACTTAGAAAAAACATAATAGACTTTAGTAAAACTACTACAAGAATAACAAAACATTAAATGTACGTGCCCGATGTAAATTGACACCCCGCCGCATTACACGGGCACCCTTCTAGTATACTTAAACTAGTTTATAGACCACGAGGCACCCAAGTATGCATTGAGTTTCATTTATACCGAGATCAGTTAGAATATTATAACTGAGTAAATGACAAAGGGGAAATTTCATATATCCCCCTTTAAACTTGCAAAAGTACATTTTTCCGTAAATCATGCTTGAAAACATTGTACTTAATGCATTGAAAACTTGTGTTTCGAGGATATATGTAATTTTGCAAGTTTATAAGAAGAATATATGTAATTCTCCCAATGACAAAAGCATACTAGATTTTTTACGTCAATTCGTTACTTATAGATTTATACAAGGATATTTTTGAATTTTCTAAATTTTTGGTACTATTTTCATCATCAGGTATGTTTTTGGCAAATTTGTCATAGGCCACGAAACCAGATGCATATTTGGGCGGCCTATAAAGTTATTTTAAAGTATATGTAGCCTGCGCATACATTATCCCCATTTATATTTTGTTAAGTTCTACTCCTACATATATATCTATCCATATTGTACTTCTTTACATTTGCTGCCCAAACACTGCAAATTTTGTCATGCAGGCCCCTTCAACTGACATAGCTGTAGCAGAGTTGACACATGCATCGGCAGAAGTCAGTGAAATAGTATTTTTCTTGCTTGGTGCAATGACAATAGTGGAAATAGTTGATGCTCATCAAGGATTTAAGTTGGTTACTGACAATATTACCACTCGCAAACCACGTTCCCTCCTTTGGGTGGTTAGTGATCCACCGTTTTTTTTGAAAGTTATAAACTTATAGCATTCATTTCAATCGTTATAGCAGTTGCCATTCTCCTTCCATATACTTCAGTTATGATAAAATAACACTCCCTTCTCTTGTTTATATAAGAATTTTTTATGAATTGTTATTCATCTTTCTGCTATTTTACTGTACTAGCCTGTTAACCCATGTGTCACCTAGAGTAACCTCAAAATATTTGGGTCTGGGGAGGGTGGGATTTGGGCAAACCTTACCTCTATCTCATAAGATAAAGAGGCTGCTCAATGTAATTAATATAAAGAACGTAAATGAAAGTTGTGTATAATAATAGTTATAAAGGTATCCTTTACTTTTAGGGGATACTATATTTAGAGGCCACCCTAGTATTCAAGGATTTTCATTAAGGCCACTCATGTATCAGAACTATCAAAACATGCCATATGAAGAATAAGACCAGAAGTTTAATTAAAATTCTGATTTGTCTTTGATAAGGTGTCGACGATATGTTAAAATATTTTCCTTTGAGAATTTTATGGCCATTTCATCATTCGACATGGTTTTGGTCGACATTGGTATAAAACTATAAATGACACACAGATTAATGCGAAAGTGTCCTCTAGGAGGGTTTTTAAGCTCACTTAAAAGTATATATCATTTATTTACTTACTAATAGAAATTTTATTTCTGTCCATTATATAAATATATATCATCAAATTAAATCTATTTGGTAATTGAAGGTCAATTCATGCCTAAATGATTAACACGTGCCCATTTTACTAAATCGGATATCATCATCATTCTGCTCTACCATATGTAAAATTTGATGATTTCAGGTTGGGTTTGTGACTTTCTTCCTCAGCGCGGTGCTTGATAACCTCACATCTACAATAGTCATGGTTTCTTTATTGAGGAAACTGGTACCTCCATCAGAATACCGAAAGTATGTAATTGTAGCTAATTGTCTTGTGCTTTGTTTTTTTACTACGAAAAAGAGTTGCACACATGAAGTCCTTATTTCTAGCTTCTTTTAGATAAAACTCTATGTGTATTTTGATCCCTTATCCACCTTTTGTTTCTCTATTTCTATGATGCCCCTGTATCTAGCTGCTCACTAGCTTTTTGTTATAATATTGTTTGACGGATGTTCCCCAAAAAAAATTAAAAATGCCTACTCTTTGTAAGACATATTTTGAGTTACTAAATGGGACAATTTTCAAGAAAACCCTATGGACTTTGCTGAATTCAGACATAAGTCCCTATATACTTTTACTGAATTCAGATACAAGTCCCTGGCCTTTCCTTTGCATGATCAATTTATGTAACTTCTAAAACTTAACTACAAAGTTTTTCTATTTGTTTGTTCCGTGAAACAATCTGTTCTAAGTAACTGATTTTATTTTACTTAGTATGGAATGGGTGATTATGATTTTTTGGTTTTTAATTTCTATAAAGGATGTATATGATATTATGAAATTTAGAAGGATATAAATGAATTTTGAACTTTTAAATACATGTGTATGTGTGTTTTTTTAATGAAATTAACTCTTTGCAATGTTTCCACATGTAACTGATTAGTGCCGTGTTTTAACAGGTTACTTGGTGCTGTAGTTGTAATAGCAGCAAATGCAGGTGGAGCATGGACTCCTATTGGTGATGTAACAACTACTATGCTTTGGATACATGGCCAAATATCCACATTGCCAACAATGACGGTGCCTCCTTTTGTTAAACCTGGTTTTTTTTGTCGATCGTATAAATAGCTAGTTGATTAAAATACTTTCATACACAAACAACTAATCTTGATTATGTTTCTGTTATTACAGGGCCTATTTGTGCCTAGTGTCGTTTCTCTTGCAGTGCCATTGGCCCTCATGTCATTCTCAAGGTATTCTTTTGATAAAAAACTGGTTTTTGTTAAATAATTGGTTTCTACAAGAAGCGTGTTCTTCTCTGTTCCATGAAAATTGCACTGCATTAGTGGTTAGGGTGTCCTTTAAAAACTGCAATATTTTCTTTTCTGGAAGGATATGAAATCTAAGTTACCTCCTTGCTCATTGGCGTCGTTATTTTAAAGTCATTTCATTAGGTATGACAAAAGGAAATTGAAAGAAAAGTATCCAAATTCCAAAATAATTAAGTGTCAAAATTTTAACTTGTACAACGACATTAGTTTGCCAACGTTTGCTTGTGTTTTTCCTCATTCAGTGAAGTTGATGAAACGGGACAGAATACAGATGATGTTTTGCCTTCCGAACAGATGGCGCCACGTGGGCAACTTGTTTTTGCAGTGGGGATCGGAGGATTAGTGTTTGTTCCTATTTTCAAATCTTTAACGGGCTTGCCTCCTTATTTGGGTATGCTTTTTGGGCTTGGAGTTCTTTGGATATTAACCGATGCTATCCACTATGGAGAATCAGAAAGACAACGGTTAAAAGTACCTCAGGCTTTATCGCGTATTGATACTCAAGGAGCTCTTTTCTTCTTAGGAATTCTGTTATCTGTCAGTAGGTATGCCCTAAGATCACTTTTTCATAAACCTGATAAACGAGTCTATTCTGGTATTTTTCTAACAATCCAAATGGGTAAAATAAAAGATTCACATTTTTTCAAAAGGCGGTATAATTTAAAAAGAGCTAAAACTAAATTGCTCCAAGATCACTTTTTTGAAGATGTGGTACATGGGTTGATCCGTGTTTTTTTAAGAGGCCAAATGTGTAAAGAAAAATGGGGTTAAGCCTAGCAAATTTAGCTAAAAGGAAAACTAGTCAAATGGGTCTCAAGCATCATCCAAAGTGTTCTCATAATCATATTAAAAAAAACTATTGTTGTGATCATATATATTTAATCAATACTTGATCCAAACTATTTTTCAATCTGTTCAAAATTTAGACAAAGGGTGTTTTTGGTCAACATGAGCCGTTTTGACCCGTAATACTATTTACATGTTTTAACTTGTCACTAACTCTGCTTTACTGTGTCTCTTTTGGAAAGAAGTTGAAAGATTTTAATGATAAAATAAGAAACTAGCAAATTTTATAACGACCCATTTATTTGAAATGGACATTTTGGGGACATATTGAAATTGAAATGTGGACAATAGTTTTGGGATTGGTGGAGTATCAGACATCTGACTTTGGCTTATTTTATGGACTTTTTGAATTGTAGCTTGGAGTCAGCAGGGCTTCTTAGAGAAATAGCAAATTACCTTGATGCCCATATTCCTAGTAGCGAGTTGATTGCAAGTGCAATAGGGGTAGTTTCAGCAATTATAGATAATGTTCCACTGGTGGCTGCAGCCATGGGCATGTATGACCTTTCATCATATCCCCAAGACTCCCAATTTTGGCAGTTGATTGCATTTTGTGCCGGCACCGGTGGGTCCATGCTTGTTATTGGATCTGCTGCTGGCGTTGCTTTAATGGGAATGGAAAAAATCGACTTTTTTTGGTACTTGAGAAAGGTATGTTCTTCCTGCTTTAACACTTTATAAGGGTAAGTTGCCAAAAATTAGTACTTAAAATATTAAAATTTCCAGTGTGGGGTGTATGAACTTTCATTGTTCTTTTTAATTAGTGAGTCCAATTTTATAAAATTTAAAGGAAACTTAACAAAGTTGAAGGTCCCTAGATTCATCGGCATTTGAACTGGTAAGGTTGGGGGGGTGGGGGGGGGGGGGGGGGGGGGGTGTTATATACATTTTAAGTTGGAGGGTGGGCCTTGGATTTGTTATTTTACGTTAGAAGGCGGGCCTAGGAGCATCTGGTATGGTTGTTGTATGCGACCTTGAGGTCATGGGTTCAAGCTATGGGAACCAACCTCCTGTACAAAGTGTTGGGTAAGGCTGCGTATATCAAATCGCGAAGCGATCCGCTCCCTCCCTAGACCCTACGCAAACCTAGAGCTAAGTCAAGCACCAAGTATACCTTTTTTCTTCTTTCTCTTTTTTTAACTTACCTTTGTTGCCAATTTCCCCATTAGTATCATGTGTACTTTTAGTAGGCGTGGGTGCATAGACTTTGTTGCCTGTGACTATTACACCTTGCAATCATGACCCATTCTCTAATTAATAGGTTGTTTTGGGTCGTTCAAATTATACTAATGGATCAAAATGTTCACTCTATGAACTAACTTTAATGGGTCCAAATGGGTCAGCATCACCCACTGGCGCCACCGTCTCCCCATCGTAGCTGACACCATCATCACCATCGCCGCCACATGAACTATGTCATGGCCATTGCCCCCACCTCCAGCATTACGCCCGCTCACACGCCACTAGCCGCCATAATAATAAATATGGTGTTCGTACTTTTTCTTTTCCTAAAATGGCCCACCCCAACATGAGCCCATTCTTGTGAGAATCTGTATTATCCAAACCAATGTGACATGTTTTCATGTTGCCCATTTTGACCCATTAGCTTACATATCCCGCTTGTTTTATTAGGGTTAATGACTATATAGAGTTTAAAGGTAATAAAACCCCCATATTTAAGAATGTGGGGTATGAGTAATTTTCTAGCTCTATATTTCCCGGAATTGTTGTCAAAATTGAACTATTTTTAGGTTTCTAAATTTCTCTTAAATTGAACTCTAAATCATAAATATGTCAAAGTTACACTTTAACTAGATAATTTGTCAAATAATTTTACTTTCACTCTTTTACACTAGAGAGAAAATCACTCATACCCCCAGATAGTTAAACTATCCTTGGACATCTTTTTGGGCGACATTCCTGATCTTAAATAATTGGAAGAGTTTTGCTGTGAGGTAACAACATGCATAAATCATTGTACTTTAACCACTTAACATCAACCACCACAAGGTGGCTATGTTTAAAGTACAACAATGTATGCATGCTCTTACCTCTTAAACATAGCCACTTATGTTCGTGAAAACTCAAAAAGAATGGCTAATAGGGGAAAGGTTCAAAATGTTAAATTGTTATTGTATTTGTATTGTCTTTGTAAACGTGCTTAAAGGTCAATCAAGTATTCAGGCCATGTGTTAATTAGTATTTCATATGTTGTCCGAGTATGTATTAAAATTTCCAAATCCTGCTATAAATTGGCATTAACACAAGTTTTTCTGGGTTTCAGGCAAGTGGTTTTGCTTTTGCTGGTTATGCTGCGGGGATTGCAGCATATTTAGCGTCTCAAAATCTACATTTCTCTCCTACGACCATAGCTAATATTCCATTCATCTCGGGCTCGTGATGCAAGGTCATTGGGAAAAATAGAAGACAGAAACTACAACGCCACAAAATCCAGTGCTAGAAGATGTTAATAGAACTTGAGGTCTTAATAATATTGGCCTGATTACATTAAGTTTTGTTCGACTGTGAAGGAGAATAATTACACTTTTCTTTAGATTTGGTGTCCATTCACGTAATGGGTCAATTATAAACGGATCAAGAAGTAAAGACCCAAAAATTTTCAACTCCTTCAATTGTTTGAAGCCAATTGAAGCCCTGGCCTAAATAATGGAGGTGAAAATTTTGATAAAATTCAATGTATGGTGTACTTTATTTCTAACAGGTCAGATTAAAAATAAATAAGCAAAAATACTACATGTCGGATAACTTGAACAAATGGAAGTAGTCATGCACAAATCGGGTTTTGGGCCGGACCCGGAACCGGGTTCGGTTCAGTCGGGTTTTGTTGTACCCGGGTATTGTGAACCCGGGTCGGGTTCACTTGCGGGAAAACCCTACCCGCCATACCCGGGTCCAATACCGGGTTTAGTTTATTTTTTTAATTTTTTTTCTTTTTTTTATGTCTAATACCGGGTTCAATATCAGGTCCAATACCAGGTTTACTTCGGGTTTTAGACTGGGTTGGGTTCTGGTCGGGTCCGGGTAGGGTCGGGTTTTAGAAATTCAAAAAAAACCCAAACCGGGTTGAAACCGCCGGTTTATTCCGGGTACGAACCGGGTCCAGGTCGGGTCCGTACCTGGTTTTTTTGTGCTAAGTCTAAATGGAAGTGTCTAGAGGGCCCAAGGTGTAAGTTAAAGTCATACAAAAAATAAAATTATCTCACAAACATATGTAACACATTATTTGATAAATAAAAAAAAGAAATCATCCCAAAACAATGTAACAAATTATTTGTTAAAATGAATAGGAAATTATCCCAAAACATTCAAATATGTTTGCACTCAAAATTTTCACAACCTCAAAAACGACTAAGCAAAAGATGCAGCAGCCGAAGCATATGAAGTAACAGGGCCCGCACATGCAGATTCACAGCAATTTCACCAGATGTGTTACCATGATGTTAGGCATAGATCTAAAACAGCCACAGCAAGATACCTGTAAATGCATTCTGTAACAGAAAATGCTGATATAGGCATAAGCAGAACCAGTCAAGCCGTTTATGAAAACAAGAACTGTTTGTTTGACCATTAGTGTAGATTTGTAATTACTGGATTAGCCAAAAAATATAGATGGTAAGCAAATCCCAAACTACTTGCGGTAAACAACTTCTTTCACCTTAAAAAAACCGATAAGCATAAGCAATTTTCATCCAGATGCTCGAAAGTTCTTATCTGTTTACTTAAAAGTAAATAAATTTATTTACACCAATCATCCGAAAGTCACCGCATATTCAAATGTTTTTATTAAGTATCTAGTTTTGTTCATACCAATTCTAACCAAAAACATGTTGAATGACTAAATGCCCTTAAAACTTAGAAAAGACGAAAGTACCTTTGAAGAGGAATCAACAAGTCGTAGATTAATTGTTATCTTTTCAAAAAGTTACGAACTTCCGTTATAACTCATGTTTTTGGCCAGAACCCGTATTTATGAGTGGCCTTAGTTAAAAAAAAATTTTTGAATACTTGGGTGACATCCTCATGCTAACATTATTCTAGGTTAAGGACCCATACTAAATCTTTTCAACAATTAACTTTAACATGAACCATGAATAGAGTAGATAGAACAGAAGAATCTTACCTTCTTAAAAATTGTATGCATTAGCTACTGAGTCTTTTGTTTGTGGTGTATTGATGGGATCATCTGTAAGATGACGTTAGCTTGCCTGGAGATTGAATGGGCTATCTTACGTACTGTACTTAACTTCTCATCCACTTGGGTTTGAAACTTGTCGTATACAAAAGGTACTGATAAACTCAGAAGTACCCCTGAGATAAAATCAAGAATTATAAAGTGTCATGGGAAGGTTTCAGTAGGCATACAAATAAAAGGACTACTGCATATATATATCCTTCTAAAACCATATCCAATATTCATCCATTCCACGTTAGTAGATAAAATCAGATGCTTATAAGAGTCTGCTTCATCGGATAAACAAATGGGAAAACACTGTACTCTGACCATCTCAGTGCATAATGTTCTCGTTTCGTCAATGAAACACGTTGTTAGAGGTAACTAATTTTATATTATCTATAATGAAAGGTAAATGATGATAATATTTATAGTGGTTGAGGAGAGTGAATATTGATGTTATTAAATGTAAAAGGAAAATCATGAAACTTTGAACTTTTAGGAGGATATATACATGAAATTGGCCCAAAAGAGAAAAAGCATGGCAACTAGCTCACCAATATAGATCAGAGTAAGGAAGTTAAAAAAGCTACCAATATAAGAAATCAGCCATAAGCTAGAGACAACCTGAAGAATCAGTCATAAGTTTCATTATTGTTTCATGTCCAATCTTTGCAAGTAAACAGAAAACAAAAGGGAAACTGCCCAAAACAGAAATGAACTACACACATTTTCCATATTTAGGAAGCAAACTTTTAATTAAGTGCAATATGTAAACCAACTTACAGATATGATGTCTCACTTAGTTACTGATTGTATCAACACATGACATCTTCAAGTGGTCGGTGGCCATTTAGGTATGATTTTCGAAAGTTGCTGAAGCGACATATTTTTTGTCATATTAATTGCATAGTGTGACTTATTATGATTATTATAATTGTTCACTAAAGAAAAAAGAAATTCTAGCTTGTAAATAAACTTAAATAAAAATTGCATATATGGCATCTCAGGTGACTGTTGGCTTGGAAATGTAAAGTTCATTTCTATTTCGTGGAGTTTTGCTCAAAACAATAATCTCAAGCAATCATCATGAAATAATATGAAATCATACTGCAATCAAAGTTTTCAAGTTTCCATCAATTGCAATTTCATGTGCAATCGAAAAGGCATGATTTATCCACACTTGCATCTCCTCAGCAGCAACAAGAACCGATTCCTCTGAAATGTCCAATTCGGGGATAGGAGGCAGAGGTCTACATTCAGGTACACAAATTGATAACTGTTATCTACTTCTTTACGTGGTTATTTGTAAGTGAAATAAGTTGTCTTAATAAGTAGTTTGAAGTTGCTAAGGTCAAAAGGCTATAAGGAGATAAGCAATTTTAAAAGCAATCCCAAAGACCCCTTATATTACTGATGTAGTTAAACAAACAAAAGCCAATGACATATACTACATCAGATCACCAAATCGAATAACCAAACATTAAGTAACAGGTACACCTAGAACAATGCAAACACAATTCTACAAAAACTCATTGATAGTCAAAAACCCTGGACAAAAAATGATGCTTCAACTATGATAAATTATAAGTCATATAAGAAGCAACATTAGCTTGTACTCCCAGCATAAAGGGTATCTGGGATTTGCTTATTTAAATAGCTGATGAATATGCTTATAAGCAGAAGTAGATAATCATCTTATTAGAAACAGCTATCTCACAATTCCAGTAAAACTTGTATCTTTGAATCCACCCAGAATATCCAAACTGAAGTAAACAAATTGAAAACAAAACTCCCAAACACCCCGATTTTCCACTTTTTCGATCCTGCTAGTTGCATAAGAATAGCACATTTGCTTGTAATATCACAGATCATCAATGCATATGACCACAATTCCATAACGCAAAATTTGAGAAAATGGACACTAAATTCTACTCCTCTATGCGATTTACGGTAAGTGTGATCAAGTTCAGAAATACTTGGTAAGCTCATGGAGAAAAACTATAAACATACCTATTGAGAAGAGATGCAGATTTAGCCCAGAAAAAGAGTATGACAACCAAAAGCAGCAGGTTATTGGCGACGAATGCCAAAATGTTATAACCTCCTCTTTCAAATAACAACCACAGGACGGTGGAACAGATCAGCACAACTCCTCCTCCGTAACAATTCCTCCATAACAATATATCAGCAACTGCACCACAAAAATTCGCAACGAAGACTGAATCATAAGATGTACAAATATATGCATATGTTACAATTCGCGATCTCAATCGAATTGTTGTATCATAAAAATGCAAACCGATATCCAATTGATTGGGAAAACAACAATCATTTATGAAATTGGAATGGATTACAATGAAAAGGATGTGTGTGCGATTAGATCGAGATCAAGAGTGGAAATCACCTGCGCCGCCTCCGAGAGAGTCATGAACAGAAGTCCGGCCAAAATCACCCATGGCTTCCGATGAGTAAAATTAGGGGATGATGATGAATGATGAATGATGGATGATGGATGATGAATGATGGATGATGAATGATGGATGATGAATGATGGATGATGAATGATGAATGATGGATGATGAATGATGGATGATGAATGATGGATTTTGATCCCTAGTTTGGGTATCTTTTGTTAACAGTAGTTTAGTTTAGTTTTACAATAAACGCATAACGAACGTTAATGCTTAGATTACATTTTGGATCGTGTTAGGGGTACACTCGACTCTCATAGATAACTTTTTTTAAATACAACTCATATGGTTGGATAATAGCATTCACATTAAGATTTTTATATTGATTCATATATTTAGATTATTTTATTTTTTCTTATCCTTTAATCATATATTTTATTTTTATGGGTGTTATAGTAAAACTTTAAATATATGGATCCATGCTTCTCCCGTGTCTTTATTTTCTCAACTAGTTTCCCTCCCACATTTCCCACATTGTTTTGATCAAAAGACCCACACTCCAAATGTATTAGGTTGCAATTGCAGTAGACACATAATCTTCATTATCACATCATCATTCCTTGTGAATTAGGAGAATGTGTGATCTCAAGAGTTGAGTTTCACCACCATTGATCGATAATCGGAAAACCGGGCTAGCAACATCCAAGGGTGGTTTCACGACTACATTGGTGTTGAGTATTGCCACTGTCAATCTATAACCGCAAAATCAGGTAAGCATCAACATCGATTGCTATTCTTCTTGTTTCTTGGATTTCGTTTAGTATAAAATTAAGGGGTTTGGGATAAAGTTAAGGGGTTTTTTTGGAATGAAATTGAGTTGTTTTCTTTATGCATGTAGTACTATGATTGTAACTTATGAGTTAAATTGTTAGTTGGGCTTTAACACCTTATCCATTTAGTATTACAGAAGATGTATTCTTGTGTTATTTGATCTTCTCATCTTTTTACCAAAGATGCAACCTTTTTGTACATAATAATTAAAGAGCATTATTATGAATATGTTTATATTATGGCAGCTAATTTTCCATTGAAGTAGGTAGTGAGATGTGTTATCTACCAAATTTTTAAAAATATGTTGTTTTGTTGTTGTTTTGCTTCCACCATACGATTAAAGTTATGTTGTTTTGCTGCTGATTTTTTATGTTATTTTGCTGTTGTTTTCGTGCGGTATTGCTGCATTTTTAATGTTATTTTGCTGTTGTGTTTTGCTGCTGCATCATGCTGTTTTGTTGTGTTTTATGTTGTTTTGCTGCAATTTTCAGTGCTATTTTGTGGTTGTTTTCTTGTTGTTTTGCTGCAGTTTTAAATGCTATTTTGCTGCTTTTTTGTGTTATGTTGCTGCGTTTTTTTATGCTATTTTGCTGTTTTGTTTTGTTGCTGCTTCATGTTGTTTTGTTGTAGTTTTGATACTAGTTATTTATGTTGTTTTATGCAGCTTTCATGCAATATGTTTATGTTAGTTTTAGTAATGTAGGATCTCATCATTTCAATTTGTTTGCTTAGTGATCATATGAATTCACAAGATCAAGAAATGTACTACACCAACCTTTTAAGCCAAGATGAATAACCTGTGAGCCTTGATGACTCTCCACCATTATCACCTAACAGTCAAATGAGTGTTAACAAATGCACGAGAGCAAGGGGTGTCAACTTCGGCCTTGAAGAAGACAAATTACTTGTCTCCGCAATATAACACAATATAAGGAACAAATAAAAAACACTCTCAACTTTGGGAGAAAATCTTTAAGTACTTTTAACAATATAAAGAAACAACAACCGAGCAAACAATAAAGTCTTTAATACATCGATGGTCATGTATTCAAAAGGTTGCAAATAAGTTTTGTTGAAAACTAGCTCAAGTAGAAGGCTTAAATCAAAGTGGCGTAAACGAGCACGATAAGGTATTAGCACCACCCTCTTATTTTGAGCATAATTTATTTTCTGTTTTATTTTTTTTAATATGTGTTTTGTTTCAAGAAATGTAAGCTTTAGAAGGCGAAGATTATGTATAAATCACTAGAAAAGATCAACTTCCAATTTGAGCATTGTTAGCACCTCTTAAAAGATCAACCTAAGTGGATTTCACGCTTCGTAAAGGATGTCCTAAAGCAAAAGAAGATGATGGTCCCATCCTTGGCTCGTGCCTCTACTACAACCCCATCTCCAAATGTGACTGAGAATGAAGTTATTGAGTTAGATCGACCAATGGGTAGAAAAATTGAAAAAGAAAAATGAAAGGCTCAGGGCAAGCACGTCTAAGATTTATTGAACTTAGACATATGAAGTATACACTTTTGGAAAAGTCACATGCTCAAGAGAAAGTTTTTTATTGAATTAAGACGAGAAGATGGAGTATGATACGGAGAAAGAGCAAAGTAAAATCTGTCAAAAGAATGAAAGATTGAGGCTTGAGGCCGAAAAACTAGAGCTTCAAGGAAGGAATCAGATCAACGAAGTATAATGGATGTGAGTGTCATGCTAGAAATGCAACAATTATATTTCGAGAAACTTCAAAGGGAAATCATAATGAGAGATAGCCATGCTTGAATTGAAAAGGCTTTTGAGTCATTATAATTTTTAGACCGAAGGCTTTAAATGTTACATTTTAAAGACCGAAGACTTTTGAACATTTAGTATACTTGATGCTTATTTGTTTTTTGATTGATCTTTGGTGTTGTAATTAGTTGTAAATGCTATAACATGCATTGATTCACATATACACATATATAAAGTGTTATCATCTTTTATATGTAAACATGTTTAATTCATTTTGGATTTGAAATTTTTATTATTTGTTGTTTTTAAAGTCGACTAGTCCTCACCCGAACTAAAAAGACTATTAGACGGGCATGTCTTGACCCGAATCCTTTCTTTTAAAGTTTATTAAAAAACAATGTAAGAATAGAAATCTAATAAGACAAAATAGTTGATGGTTAAGAGTATAAATAAAAGAAAGAGAATAAATAATAAAAAATAAATATAAATATAAATATAAAGATAAGAAATGAGATGTGAGAAGTTTTTTACCAAAATAAGATGTATATATGAGGGATGAAGATTTTTAGTTAAATCTCTTTATTCTAATAAAAAAAAGTATTTAGTAGGGATACATGTTGACATTATATTCTAGTTATCAAAATTTTCTATTTTCTTTCTCTTATTTAATAATCACATTAATTACTAATAATATTATTTAAAATTTTAAATTAAAATAGTTTTGTAATAAATTAAAAAAGAGATTTTTAGTAATGTTATTTCAAGAAAATACTTTTTCATAAAATTAGAAATTTTTTAGAAAATCAAACTTTTTTATACAAAATATTTTATAATTGGTGTTTTTAAAATGTAAAATATTTATAAACAAAAATAATTAAAATTGAGAGTTATGATAAGAAAGTTTTTAAGTATGACATCTTTTAAAACGTTTTGTGTTGGAAATAAAAATTTTATTTTATTTATTACATACAAAATATTTTATAATTAGTGTTTTTAAAATGTAAATTTTTTATAAACAAAAATAAATAAAATTGAGAGTTAAAATAAGAAAGTTTTTAAGTATGACATCTTTTAAAACGTTTTGTGTTGGAAGTAAAAATTTTATTTTATTTATTACAAGAAAGATTTCAATCATATCTTATTTTAAAATATCGATTTATAATTAATAAAATTTTATTTTATATAATAATTTTTATTCAACCCATATAATACACGGGTTTACTAAAACTAGTTATAAAGATATGAATAAAAAAACCTGATGTGAATGCTCTAAAAGATGTATATGTTCCGGTCAAACAGACAAAAGTTGTGAGTGATAATGTTATTAAATTTGCAAATTATACGACTCGTGTAAGCTTATATGTGTTATTTGCGCTACACTAGGCCTACAATTTTTGAAGAATCTGAATTTCGTTCACGCATGATATGATTCATTGGTTTAAGTGATGGTTATTTGACATGACATGAGATTAAGATGGTTATAACAATGATGAATCTCCTAACAATTAGATTGGGTTGCATCAAAGCTATCAATATATTACATATCTCAAATTACTAGTGGTTAGCTTACAAAATTTTAATCACTGTTTTAAGGTTTTCATGTTCCTTGATAGTTGGTTTGTTAGGTGAGAGGATGTGAGAATGAATGCTATAGAATCATCCAAGGTCGAAGAAAAATGCAACCGATGATGTCATGAATATTCATCTTAGATATGATCGTGAAGGAGAATATAAGGGAACACTTAAACTCCAACAACCTAATATAATTAAAAAAACCCTAGACGATGGAATCATTCAATGCAACAAATCTTTAGTTCGTTGTATTTCATCTAACCATCAACACATAGGTATGTTTGTCCAAGCAAGGACATTTTGTAAAATAAAATAATAATTGTTATCATTTCAAATACATTAATATGACTCATATGTTTTAAAAACTTACGAGCAGTCATAAATAACCATCTTCTCAAAACACTAGAAGGGAACCCCACAAATCTTGATCAAGTCTCGTAACAACCGTAGAATACACCCGCCACCACAGGATATCTCCGTTTTAGAAGAACCGGACAACATTTCATGACCACCCATAAGCATCCTACCAATTATGGTTCTCCAATGTTATTAACTTTGACAAATGAATGCCTTGGATTTTGGCATCATCCGTTAAACATCTTATGTAAAGAGACAATGAAATGAATAAAAGTATTGTTGTTATATAGTATCATTTTACACAATCTTATGTCACATCAAATAATTCTTATATATATCGAGGAATATTATGTCACGGCAAATAATTAAGAATAACAATAATCCTAAATTGAAGAAAAAACACACGCTAGTTGATGGCGTTAAACAACCCATTCTAGTTTCATCCTATTGTTCTATACCACTCGGATGCTTAAAGTCGTATACGTTCATATGACTCGTGGGAAACATTTCTGGCCAATTTGATGAAATGATAGTCCATACGACTTGTTATTTTAATACGAGTCATTATGTTTATACGAATTAGGATAGCGTTTTTGAAAATCTTTTAAGTTTCGGCTATCCAAATTATCCAAAGTATTTGTATATAAACTATTAAAAATAATAAATAATAAATAATAAATATTAAATATAAATTTTGGGTATTATTGGATATTTCAGCTATTTTTATAGTAGTTTCGAAAATCTAAAAGTTTTTTTAATAAAATTTATTTATTTTTTATAAAAATATAAGGTAAATACATATGTTTTAAAAAATTCGTATCCGAAATCTCAAATATTCTAAATTACGAATTCGAATTAGGACAACAAAAACTACTATTTAAAATTTACGGATATCCGATTTAAAACCCCCTAGATAATCCATCATGGCGTGAATATAATTCGACCCTAAATTTTTCATATTTTGGAGTTCTCTAATATTAATTTAATTTTTACATTCCGCACTCGTAGATAACGGGGAGTCCTCCCAACATTCCACATTTTATACTATGTCATGTCAATTATATCATTCTTTTCCATCTATTATATATAATACTAATTACTAAGTAGTTTTTATATAAGGTGTAAGAGTTATCATTAGTCCTGTATAGGGGTGTGGTGTCTTATGCTTAAGCTTATCAAGTGATTTGTGTTTTAGAGTATTGTATTATGTATTTAGTGAGTTGTACTCATTTTTTGTCTTTCTTTAATGTAATTTTTAAATTTTTTATCACTCAATACTTTAACATATTTTACAATTCAGTCCAACATTTTTTTACTTTTAATTTTGTCCTTCTATACTTATCATATTTACACATTTTTAGTTTTACGTATCGGTCTAAATTTTGAGAGTTAACATGCCACAACGTGTTTGCCTGGTTCAATTTTTTAACGCTTATTCTTTTCATGTTTAACGGCTCCATAGTAACGCGCTAGTTCAAGATCGCTTACTTATTGTTTTATATGTTTACGTTTCGACTGAGTGGTTCAATTTTTTTGCATAACTTTTGCGTTCGTTTCATTTTTTTTTTCATTTTTTTTGTGTTTCCCTGTATGGTTTCACAATGTTGAAGAGATTAGAATGCTTAATAGATTAAGTAGGGAAACTGCTTAAAGTGAAACAATATGCACAAATAAAGAGCACAACCAGACACACGAGTAATTGGTTTTTAAAAATGATGTATATTAATCTCAAGTGATTTTACAAATGTTACAAAGCTTCGTTCTAAGAACTAATACTTGAGATATTTTATACTACATTCTACAGCCAATCATATTTTAAAAACCAACCGGAACATTAATCTAGACAATTAGATTAATGTAAAGTCAAAAGACAGATTGTTTTTTGATTAATAACTATTACATGTCATAACTCATATTTTTATTAATTACAAAAGAACAAAATATAAAGATAGAAAGTTACAAACTTTAAAATGTTAATCTACAGTTGACAAAATTATGAACTTTTCACCAACTTATATAATTTTGGTGATTCTTTAGAAATGACAATAGAAAGTGATTCAACTTTTGTAAAAAACATGTAAGAGAACGCATGTCGTCTTTGTCTTCGAAATAAATCAGTCCCTTAGATTTGGAAGACTTTGTCTTTGAAAATTCGGAAGATTTTATATTTGGTTTCGAAAGACTTTATATTTGGTTTCGAAAGATTTGATGCTTAATGAATTTTATTGAGTTGTATCAAATCTTCAAAAATAACTTTCCTTATAGTTCACATGTGCATACTAAAGGCTTTTTGATTCTTTTTTGTTACATTAGCCTTTAAGTATAAGTATAACTTTTACATGGTTCAACGTTTTTACGTCTACTTTTCGATAAGTTTTATTTTTATTTTTTTTATTTCTTTTAAATACTAGTTTTTTTTGTGTTGATGATTACTAGCAGTGGTATGTCATTAGTAGTATTTAATACGATTTTACACCCCCTGTAGCACGGTAGGGGGGGGGGGGGGTAATACTAGTTTCATTATAAAATGTTTTTTCATCCTTTACCGTTCACATTTCAATTTAATTTTTCTTAAATAAAAATAATATTTATATTTTTAAACAATTATATATTTTGATAAACATTATTGTATGAATTAAAAATCAACTTGATGTTACAATACACTTTTGTGATTTTAATTTTTGGTCACAAATATTTTTTTTAGGGAAACGGCATTTTCGACCCCTAACTTTACCACAAAACTTTAATTTTTCGAAATTTCAAGAAAGGAATGCATAATTGTTTTACTTTTTTTTGCGTCAACGCTTCGATATGAGACTTTTCATCAAAAAAAAGTATTCAAAACCGATTAGTTTTTTGTGTTATAATCTATAGCAAGTGTAGTTACTGTTAAGCTATTATGACGTACCGAATATTTACGTATGATAAAGTGAGATAAATAGATTAGATTAATTACATTTCACGTTAAATATTAAGCTGGTTAATATTATTTGTAGCAGTAATACGCCAATTTAATCGAGCTAGGCATTATGTTAATAGCTTGTATGCTTGTGAAGCTACTAAAACGACTGCTGAATTCCTTAGTAGACACAATATGTTTATTGATATTGCTCGATTGACGTTGTTCATTATGAAATCTTTTCTTCTAAATTTAGTACAAATAAAACTAAAAGTCTCAAATAGATAGTTGATGTGATAACTAATAAAATGTGTTGAACTAGACGTTAAAGCTTTAAATCCTACAAGTTACATACAATATAGTAGGTTAGAAGTGATTCTAAAAAATATAAACTTAAAATGTGATAACATAAAGAAAAAGAAAAAAAGGGGGAAATTTAATTTTAATAAACTAAACTATTAATTATTGACCAATATTAATCCCAACTAATAATTTGACCAGTATTGATTTCAACTTTTGATTTTGTTACTAATAACAACCCAGTCTAACTTTTTGTTAACTTTGTTAGTTTTTTATGATGTATTATATGGTGTGGCTCGTGACATGATGTATAACATAGAAATAATTAGAAGCATAAATTGTTATTTTCGTTCCTATGGTTTAGTGTAAATTGTCACTTTCATCCAAAAGTTTGTTTTTTTGTATTTGGGTCCCCGTCGTTTACAAATCTTATCATATTCATCCAAACTAAATTTGAGTAAAATCTTGTAATGTTATTGTTGAGTCGTTCGATTGAGTTTGAAAACATATAAACTATTTTTAAAAAGGTAATTCAATGGACGTTATATTGGAGTCCGATTTTACTCAAGTTTAGTTTGTTATGACCAAGTTATGTTAGTTGAAGTTAGACTATATTTTGTCAAATATATAGTAAGGCATTTATGTGCACTTTTTAATTTGCTAAAGCATGAAACGGATTAGAACAAATTTATGATGTTGATATATTGTATATTAGACTTCATTTGAGTTATAAAAAATATTTCAAGACTTTGGCATAGCCATCATTTAGAGAAATAATCTTGTGGAATAACCGAATGTGGCGGCATAGCCGTCCATATGCAAATGAGATTTTTTGTTTACGTTAATGTGTATTCTTAGCTTTATTTAGGAATGTTAGTGATTATTATAAGATTAGTAAAAGTTAGAAGGTTAATAATCAAATGATAATGATTAAAATTAAAAGATATTTAGTAAAAGAAAGAATAAAAATAAAAACATAAAGTCATAAAAATTATTAGATGTTAGGATGATTGAAACAATATAAAAATATATAATATAAAAGCAATATAATATTACCTTAGTCTTAGAAACTTTTTGAAATTACTTGTAAAAGAAATTTTTGAATTTGATCAAAACCAAATAATGAAAGAAAGATTTGCTAGTGTAATTTTTAGAGAATGAACAAATGAAAAATGAAACCTAAACCTTGTTTTTATAGTTGAGGTTATGAGAAGGTTATGTATGGTGTTAATGGTGAGTTACAAGTCTTTTAAAAGTGGGTTATGATTAGAACTTAAAATAAATATAAAATTAAATAATTTAAATAAATAAAATAATAATTACAATTTAAACTCTAAATTTTATTGACAACTTCTTTTTTTATTAAATCTTTATAACTTTTATAAAACTTGTAAACTTTATAATTTGATTCTTTATTTTCAATATTAAAATTCATAATTACTAATAAAACATTATAAGTTTATTAAAATTCATTTTATAACTTTATAAGTTTTAATAAGTCTTTTCAATTTAGTTATTTGTTGTAAAATGATTAATAAAACTTTATAATTTTATGAAAAAAATATTTATAAATCCATAAATTAGTACAAGTTGTTTAAATGCTTAATGAATAATTCACAATATAAATTGCACTTTTAATGTATTTGAACCATTAATTATTAAAATAATTTAATAATGAAAGTTTAAAATGAGTTCGGGTTTGAGTTTATGATTTTGAAAATAGACAGATGTTACAGTGTGGTGGTGATTTGGTGAGGTGATGGTGGTGTGGTGTTTTATGACAAGGTGGTAGGTTTCTTTGGACTGAATTGACAAATATGTCCAAACCATAGAGACGAAAATGTATTTAAAAATGATATATTAAATCGGGTTTTCAAAAATAGAAAAATAGAATTTTTATGCGAAATAACCAATATACCCATAATTTAATGAAAAATGTTTGAAGGAGTTAACGGAGTGAATGAATATGACCAGATTTATAAACGACAAGGACCCATATACAAAAAAACAAACTATTGGATTAAAGTAGTTTTCACCAAACAATAGAGACGAAAATAACAATTTACTTTAATCCGAATTATAAATATATTTCTCAATTTTTGTACATGAAAATTATTTTTTTAAAGTTATTCAAGGTAAAGCTTCTATCACTACATAGAGTAATTTGAAGACAAATAGATGCAAAAACTAAATAATATATTTGTATTTTACATTTAACTATCACACACGAACAACATCACATGCCATATAAAAAAACTAACAAAGTAAATGAATGGTTAACCTATGATTATTAATGGTAATAAAATCAAAAGTTAAAATTAATACTACTCAAAGTGTTAGTTGTATTTCATATTGGCTAATAGTAATAACTAGTATTAAGTCTTTGCGTCATGACGACGGCGTAAAACCGTGTAAATTAACGCAAATGTCACACCACTATTAGTGACCACCAACACCAGAAAAAATTCATATTAAAAAAAATAAAAATGAAAAAATAAAACCAAACGAAAAGTAGATATAAAAATGTTGAACAACACACGTGAACCGTAAAACATTAAAAATAACAACTAAATCAATTTAGGACCCACACGTTGTCACGGTGCCGTTAAACGGAGAAAAAAATAAGCGTGACAACGTTAAATCAGGCAAACACGTTACGACATGTAAGTCTCAAAATGTAGAACGAAATGTAAAACGAAAAATTTATAAGAGATAGAAATGTATAAGGAGACAAATTTAAAAAGAAAAATTTATAAGGTTTAATTTGTAAAAAATGTAAAAGTATTAAATTAAAAAAAATTAAAAACTTTAACTAGTTGTACTATATGTAAAAAAAATATTTACATAAAACTTGATAATTAAAATAGGATTGTGTTATACAAATATATATTTTTTTGTTATTTGAACATCCTATGATAGAAAGGGTGGTTGTGAGGCATACAGCTGGCGAAATTAAATATAAACATCCTATTTTTTTCATATATCTATATGTATATATAGAAAGATAAAAAGATGAAATTAAATATAATACATCTATAATATATCTTTTTAAATTATATAATTTGAATTATTAAAATAAAATTAGAAAAAGAAAGGAAAAGTGAAAGAGTGACCGGTAACCGGGTGATAGAAAGGGTGGTTGTGAGGCATACAGCTGGCGGTGCCAGAGTGTCAGGCTGCGATGCGACCATTTGTTTGTCGTTTTCTTCCACGTGGGTGCCTTCCAGCCTGGCCTTCCATACTCAAGTCAATCTCCTCCCTCTTCCTCAATCCTCATGCTTTAATTCAATGCTTATCCCCTCCATCTTTTCTTTTTTTTCTTTTTTCTTTTTTTTTCTCACTCTCCACTTCTATGTTTATCCCACTTGTCTTATTCACAAACTTTACAAACAATAACAATCTAACGAGCGATATGACATGCTTATAAATTGTTTTTAACGATAAATATACGATAATATTTTAAAATATATATATTATTTTAGTTTGATCCACCTATTTGATTTCTAGCTAAGATACCACCAATCATATAAGACAAAACGTATTTTTGAAAAAACCGTTTAGTTTAACTTTTAATATTTTGTTTTGAGTAACACTTAAACTCATAAACTTCGTATATTTACATGTTATGTCTACCTCAATTTAACCATTTAAGTTAAAAATAATTACTACATGCTTGTAATCTAACTTACCAGTTAAGATTGATTACAATCTACCGAAAAAGTGATATTTTAAATATTTAGGTTTTCCGAAACGTTATTATAGAATAAAACTAGTGGGCAACTAGCTTTTATCTGAAAAATTGTAACATACTAGGACTTTTGATCAAATTTATACTTGTTTTTTTTTTCTATTTGACCCGGCTTCTTAAACCAAAGGAAATAACATTTAATATTTTTGTTGTAACACATTTTTCTTTTAATTTTACAGGTGTCCGCTTTTATACAATTTGTCTTATTATCAAACGTCAATTTGAACAAAAAAGTATATATATGTTGTTTGAATAAAGAGTGATTTGATATGTTTGTTATTTAATATTAAGAACAACTTTATAATTAGATCATTTATATATTTATTTGTTTTAATCAAGTCAGTAATACTTTTATATGTTTTTAACAAGGTGAAGAACTCAACCGCTATACAAGAGGGAGCAAGTGGAAAGAGTATAGCAGTTAATGTTTTAAAAGTATGTCAATTAGATTATTTATATTTTTAAATAATTCTCAAATTTTTTTAAATAATTTGGGTTTTACAAAATATTGCTTTTTAAATATTTTAGTTTTTTCGGATATTTTTAATTTGTGAGTGACAATAAAACAATCTTGAAACTTCAGTGTACTGATCGATGTAAATTTTTTTACGAGTGGCTGGATTGAGAGAAAGAAATTTATAGATAACCTAATTAGAACAATTCGAAACTTGATTATCATTTTATAAAGTTATTATTTTAAAGTTATAATAACTAAGTTAATTTAATAAGTTAATATTGATTTAAGAATCCAATTGAACTTTTTTATAATTACGTTTACTAATTTATTTTTAATAATTTAATCTCCCAGTTTCATGTTAATATATATTAGAAAAAAAGATAAGAAAGCTTAATCAGTAATACTTTAAATATAGGATGATTTAATCTAAGAATAACACTACAATTATATACTATACTAGCTTTAGTAAACCCGTGTATTACACGGGTTAAATAAATAAAATATTAATATAATAAATTTATTAATTATATAATAATATTTTAAAATATGATATGATTGAAATTACGTATCAGAAAAACTATAAATAATAAATCAGTGATATCAACTTTTTAATTTTTTTTTAGAAAATAAAAAAAATTTCAAAAAAAAACTGTATAAATATGTTATTTATAAAAATTCTTATAAAAACAATTAAACAGTGATATCAACTTTTTAATTTTTTTTAAAAAATATCATATATTTTAAGATATGATATTATTTTTAGTTTTAAAAATTTTGACTTATTAAAAATATCATTATTTAGAATAACCTTAATAAATAAATTTGTTTCTTAATTTATTATATATAAAATGTATTAAAATAAATTTATTGGTAATTAAGATAATTATTTAATAGGAGAAAGAGACGGGAACAAATGGTGAGAATAATTGTGGTGTTAACACGTGACACCTTAATTTATCATTTTGTTAGAGTAGTAAAATTTATCAAAGTTAGTTATAATAGTTAGTTTTCTACAAATGTTTGAAGTACCATGCACAAGCAACTTTAGTAAAATTCTTCCATGAGTTTGAAATTTACAGATATAACACCCTTGCTTTTTTTACAACGATGCCATTTTTCCATTTATTTTTTTTTCTTGTCTCAAAACAATATTTTGAATCATGTAACACTCAACCTTTTTTTTGTTATTCTTATATAATTTGTAGAATATGATGTTTTATAAAATTTCTGATATATTGTTGTGATATGGCGTACTTTTATTTACATTTTAAACTTGTCGTTGTGAGTTGTTTATTTATATCATGAACTTTCTCAATATTTTGTTTTTTCAATTTAAAGTTTCCAATGTTTTTAACATCCCTGTTTTAGAGGTGGCAAAATGGGAGGGGGGTTGGATTGTGTTGGTTGTTAGAATGGATTTGAGTCTAGATGAATTTAGATTAGGATAAATCATTTAGAAAAAAAAGGTCAGGATGGTTGTGGGTTAGGATGGGTTCGGGTCACGATGAGTTCGGGTTAAAATGGATTATTTTTAAAAAAAACCAATACTAGTTTATTAGTTTTCTACAATTCAACAACACATATAGACAGATGCTCATACGAGCTCAAAAAGATACATATACGATTCATCTATAAAGGGTGGTACCTTTAATAAAGCGACGATGATGGTGCGATAATGAAGCGGAGACCCGACTGTAGGTGTGGTGGTGGTGAGCGATGAAACTCAACGAAGGTGGAGACTGATGCGGAGCACGGCTATAGGTGCGGTGATGGTGCGGTGGTGGTGCACGATGAAACTTGACGGAGGTGGGAGGGTGTAGATGCGGTGGACCGGTGGTGGTGCGGTGGACTGGTGGTGGTTCGATGGTGGTGGTTCGGTGGTGTTGCGGTGGTGGTGCGCGATGAAACTCGACCAAAGTGACAAATTTGAGTGAAAAAAACCTTGACTTATTGTGATTTGAAGTTCTAATCTTGAAAATCCATCTTGACCTATGTTTATTTTTTTCCAAATAAGTTTTTAACTTATTTTGACCCTCTTCTGTTTTTTATTCAATCATTCTAACTCATCTCTATTTTTAAAATACCTTTATGACCCAAAATCACATTCATGGATTTCTTTTGCCACCTCTACATGTTATAACTCGTGAGTTTGAAGTTTACATTATTGCTTTGTTATCTATAAAATATATTGAATATTATAAACACTCCGGTATGGAGAGAGTTTACGACTTTAGGATTACAATTCTTTGCTGGTAACAAAAAATGTTTAGGACTACAATTATAATAATTAATGTAACTTGAATGAAATAAAAGTCGAAAATTAATTTAATTATTTTACAACCATTCAACAAATGCAACATTCGTGATGTACAACTGTTTCTCATACATAACTATCAATAATGTGAATTTAACTAACTTCAACCAACAACATATCAATATATCATTCTCCTCATAAATAATCGTTAATTACGTGACATGGACAATTACTTCCATAAAGCAAAACACATTTAATTGTTCAAATAACACCAATTTGCATCAAAGAAGTATTATAAAAAGTTAAAAACCATAATTAATATAAAAACTTAAAATTTAAAATTTGGAAATTGAATGTAAAAGGATAAACACAAGAATAACTTCCAAAAGCGTACGGGTCAAAACAAGTAAGTTGAAAGTTAGGCCTCCCCTCAAAACAAATAACTCCCCCGATATTTTACAAAACAAGCGAGATTTTCGTGACACAACCCACGCAGTCACATCCCGACACGTGTCACCTTCCAGCTGTACTCCAACCGTCTCCTTCAAAACCCCCGTAACCATAACGCCTTCTCACCTGTTGAATTCTTCACCGGCTCCTTCGGTTACCCGTACACCCCCACCCCCTATATATTATAAACCACCACCGCCCCCTCCCTCTTCATCTTCCCCAACTTCACCTGCACAATCATCGTAATCATAATAGTAATAATATTATCACCTTCATTCATTTAACAATGGATTCGTCTCGTGGAGATTTGGATCGGATCAAAGGCCCATGGAGCAGTGAGGAAGACGATCTGTTAGGTAAGCTGGTGGATCGGCACGGTGCGAGGAACTGGACGTTGATTAGCAAGTCGATTCCCGGGAGATCTGGTAAGTCGTGTCGGTTGCGGTGGTGTAATCAGCTCTCGCCGGAGGTGGAGCACCGATCGTTCACGGCGGAGGAGGATAGGGTTATTGTGGAGGCGCACGCGAGGTTTGGGAACAAATGGGCGACGATCGCGAGGTTGCTTAACGGACGTACGGATAACGCGGTGAAGAACCACTGGAACTCGACGTTGAAGAGGAAGTGTGCGGTGGTGGACGCCGGAGATGAGAGGCCGGCGAGAGTGCCGCGGCGGACGGCTAGTGGAACCGGAAGTGGTGATGTGGCGGTGACGGTGTCTGGTAGTCCGTCGGGATCTGATGTGTGTGATTCCGGTAATAACGCTGTGATTCCGATCGCCGGAGGAGATTATACGACGTCGTGTGGAGTCAAAACGACGGTTGAAACGCCACCGTCGACGGCGTTGACGCTGTCGTTACCGGGAACGAGCACGTACGGTTGCGAACAACGTGATGAACAAGCAAGCATACAGGCTGATACGACGCGGTTTGGTGCTGATATTTTGTCTGTGATGCAAGAGATGATCAGGAAGGAGGTGAGGAGATATATGGAAAACGAAGATGATAGCGTGATGCAGGTGTGAACGGAATCAAATCACACAAGTTTCTTAATTAATTTAATTAGTTAATTAATTAAATCGATGAGGTTTAATTTGATTAATTAATTGCAATTGCAAATGGAATGAGATTGTACAGAATTAGCAATTAAACATTGAGGATTAGATCAAGAGAGACGGTATGAATTTTGGAAAGTGATTACAGTTGGGCCTCATTTTGAATGTTAGAGGTTAAAATATATTTTCAAGTTCAAATTAAAAATATCGTAAACGGACGTTATTGACGCCTTTGCTCCCGATTATCGTGATATAAAACAAGAGTTGGTTAATAATGTTGACCTTTGGTATTGTACGGTTTGTACGTTGAGTTGTACCGGAGGCTGATTTGATTGTACCGTGCTTAGCTGTCACGTTAGTGCACGGGGCTCCAGGTTGGCAGTTTTCTTGGATTTTCTCTATCCATTCGGTGTTTTCCCTTAACCTACGTAATAATAAATTAAAAATTATTATCTGGTTAATGAACTTTTTATGTTCTATTTTTGAATGTATATATATTCTTATTTTTCACTTGATCGATGCAAAAAGTTCAAAATTGATGATTCTTTTGTAATGTTCAACGGGTTTGAAGAAAACTGTTCAATTTCTACAGCAAAAGGAAAACAAGAACAATGTGTTTTAAAGTTTGCCGTATGCGTTACTTTCAGTTTATGTGACTATGATGTTGTGGTGTTTGTATTCACATTAGGAAAGGATATTGTTATGGATGAGTTAGAATCATGTAAGGATGCTTTGGAGAAAAAAGAAACTTCACGTGTTTAGTGGAAATGCTTGAGAGAATTACTAGATCGGTTGAAGAAAGGAATAAGCTTCAACTTTAGTACCTTTATTGAAAGGAACAAAATCATTAGGATGCTAGTGGATCTTTAAGGAGAGAATTACTCGAGTAGATGGAAGATGTTCAATGTAGTAGTGGTCGGGAAGGGTTTTCACATAAAGTTGTCATTGGTTATCATGTGGTGTTCAAACCAATTGTGTAACACAATACGATGTGAATTTTATTTAGCAATGGTGGGTACGTATCAACTTGAAGTTTGTGGCAACTATATTGGCACTCTAACCAATTGTGTAACACATGATCATGCAATCATCATCTTACAATGTCGGTTGTGACATGTGTTCTTATGAAATATCATTGATTTTGGATAGCACTACCCAACTTGAGCTTAACTCAATGATTTGAACACTCAGATCTGTTGGGGTGTTTAACTCACTTTCTAAATTATTTATATATTGCACACGATCATGCAATCATCATCTTACAATGTCGGTAGTAACAGGTGTCCTTATTACACATCACTAATTTTGGATATAAATAACCAACTTAGGCTGTTTTTTAGTGGCTTGAACACACCAGTATCCACTAGGGCGTTTAAACCCACTTTCTAAGTTATTTTTGATATATTAGGTGTAGAATGGGTTTACTTAGTTAATGAGGTGTGCCACAGTAAATACTCTAGGTCGTAGAAGATATTTTTGATGGTGAGCAAGCGGTGATTGAGGCTCAATATGGGGGAGTATTGAGTGAACCCAAGAGGTTGACATTGTAAGGTAACAATCTTTTTAATTAAATAGTTGTAGACTCTTTTAACAATCTTAGTTTATGGCTTAATGTGAGGTTAGGGGATGTAGGAATCCTAACCCCTAATATATCTTGTTCCAAATATATCTTTTTTTTGGTGTTTTCCATCTCATATTTACAAGCCAACAATTCCAAAATAACCAAGATATATGATATTTATATCGGGACCATAAGTCTTGTTCTCACACCAAGCCTTTAAGATATTTAGGGACACTTGCCTTCACTAGAAATCTTCTTGTTTCCATTTGATTCTTCAACAAACATATATAAATCGAATAGATCAATAGGCACACCATTTGATAATATCGAGGATATTCCTTGTTATTGTACTCTTAAAGTGTTCTTCATAGAATCATTTTACAAATTTATAGGGGCACGTAGTTTCATTTAATTAAATTCAGAACAACTTGCATAAATGTTTGATTTCAATTTGACATGAAAAAAAGGAGCATAAATCTTGTTAGTGAGTTAATAAGCTGAAATCAACCCCAAATAACTCTAGCGTGATCAAGTATTGCTTTAGCACCAGATTAGAATAACTTAAGAAGTAAAATTGGAATTTAACATAACTTAATATGTTTGGAAGAAATATAGCAGAAAAAAAAGCATATAATGTGTGGTAGAAATCATAGTATAACTCCTCGTCTCTTCGGTCAAAAGAGTGGCAAGTTGCGGGGGAATTCTAGATAGAGCTACTTACCTAAAAAATATTGGTAGAGAGGGATCGATACAAACATGTAAAATAGAATGAATGCAGAGAATTTGATCTTTGTAAAATAGATTCATCATGTGTCAAATGAAGGTTTACAAGGTATTTATACATATAAACTTGACGGGTTAACCACCAAGAAACTAACATAACTAACTTATCTATACTAACCTTAATTATACAACTGTCACACTAACTTTTGATAATATATATATACTTATTAAATTTAGTTTAACTTTCGACACTCCCCCTTAAACTAAATTTAGTTTTAGAAGGTCTTTTTCCTTTCACTTCACAATAGTATAGGTTCATCTTCCTCGCATTGAATTAGATGAGGTTCCTCATTTTCTTTCCATTTGGACAATCATTTATAAAATGTCCAAACTTGTTACATTTGTAGCACCTTACGCGGCTTTTGTCCCGTTGTACTCCACCATCGCCTCGACCTTTCCCAAATACCCGACCTTTGCCTCGGCCACGTCCAAAGTCTTGTTGATTTGAGTTTCTACACCCGCAATGCTCACATTTATGGTGTTTAACTTCTCATTTCCTTCTGTTTCTGTGAATAGTAGTTTACTAGACACGTCTTCCTCCTTAGTTTGCTTCTTAGTATGTTCCTCAAATGCCTTTAATCTTCCCACAACTTCTTGGAATGACATTGTATTAAGATCTGCAAACTGTTCAATTGCATCAACTATCTGTATGAACTTTTCTGGTACAGAACCGAGTAGTTTTTGAACTAATCTTTTATCATCCATTGTATATCCAGACTATTTGCTTGTGATGCTATTTCATTAATCTTCCTGACATAAACATCAAGTGACTCGTTCACACTCATCTTTAAAGATTCAAATTCCGACTCAGGTGTTTGAATACGCGCCTCTTTAACCCTATCAACTCCAACATGTCGAACTTTTAGCGCTTTCCAAATATCTTTAGCCAAAGTGAGATTAGCAACTTGTAAAACCATGTTTTCTGGAATTGCTTGGTATAACATAGCAATTGCTGCGTTGTTTTTCTTTTGATCGGCTTCGGATCCTATTGTTGGTTCGATTGCTTCCCATATTCAATGGACATTAAAAATTGCTCTAATCTTCACGACCCATATTGTATAATTTGTAGAGTTGAGTATTGGACATTGAAAAATCATTGACATACCTCCTTCTTTTACTGTTACAATTTCTTTATTTGGCGAACCTTCTACCATAGATGATTCTATTTCTTTTTTCATATATATGCAATAATTTTGCAAGAACAACTCAGTTTTTCAGTCACTAGGATTTGATCAAAAACCCACTAAACTACTATTTGACCAACTTACTCCTATATCGAATTTCCAACCTCTTGTTACTTGCGAAAAAAGAACAGCCCAGCTTTCGATCACCCGAATTTAATCAAACCCGCCAAATTGCAGTTGATTAATTTACTCCTGGATCGAAAAAAATTTACACCTCCTGTTCCCTTACTAATTATCCTTCTCTTTTATTTTTCTCTTTAATTTTTTTATTGTTTTCTAAAAACATATATATTTTAAACTATTTAAGTTTAAAAATATATATATTAAGGAAATTTGTTCCTTAACACAAACGTAATCTCCAAATTGTTTTAAAATAGAATTTATTTTGACTTTTCTTACTCGATAAAAAAAATAATTCTTCTTCTTCAAAATTCTTTCACTTTGACTTTCCAAAGTAAAAATAGCCAAAACTTTCGTGGATCGTTTCTTCAATAGCGGACGAACAATTCAGACGTGATTTTGTACAAGGCTTGATTTCAATTCTGAAAAGGTTCGTAATTGTTTCTAATACTCGAATTCTTTGATCGAACAAAACTTGATTTTCGTTTTTCTTGATTGAAACGAAACGGTGTTCGGAGAAAAAAATTGAATGAACGATGTGTTCTTGATACTTGAAACGATTTTGCGTAATTCCTGACTTGATGTTTGGGGACCAGTTTGAATCAATATCTTTGATTTGAATGCGTTTATGTCTTGTTTTGACTCACCGGATACTCGCCGGAAATTCTGATTTTCCGATCAGTTCTTGCAAAACAATTACGGGTCTCGAATCAGTGATCCTTTTGATTGATTGATGATGTTAATCTCGTTTCTGAATCGATAATCTCGTTCTTGATTTCAGTTTTAGTCTCTGTTCGTTAGTCGCAAAATAGGGGATGGAGATTTGCAATTTTCGATTGAAAATCACGGAGAAACGATGGGGAATTCCAGGAGTGTAACCACTCTGATACCAATTGTTGGTAGAGGGATCAATGCACACATGTAAGAATTGGATGAACGCAGAGAATTTGATCTTTGTAAAATAGATTCATCATGTGTCAAAACGAAGGCTATATATATATATATGTATATACTTATTAAATTTAGTTTTGACTTTCAACAAAAAAAAAACCCCAAATTTTGCATTAATTCTCCGTTTAAGGCTACATAGTTGCTGCCTTTGTTTCTGATAGGGATCAAACTCTAATAAAATTACAATACCACATTAGATGTTGTTCTAAGAATGACAGGTCACATTCTAGCACAATTCTAGCATAATAACACGACAGAGTACTTAAATTTCAGCAAAATAACAAACTGAATGATAGCTAAAATATGTACAAATGTTCCAAAGAATTATCATTAGGTCAAAGGATAACAAGTTTATGAGATTGGAATATGATACATGCATGCTTAAAAGTGTGAATGTCATTGTGTCTGCCATAAAATATGACCAACAAAATATCAAATTCTTAGTATCTTGTACTTTAGAACCGGAAAAACAGACGAATCATAAAAACAAAACAAAACAAAAAAAGGCATGCAACGAGCTAATTTAGTGTCATTTTTTCCATTATCTACACGGAAACATGCATACACATATACTCAAGAAACATCAAACAAAGATAGATTTTGTATTCAAACTTTAGGTCACACTTTGACAAAACAATGTTTAAACTTAGTAATAGAACTCAAGAATTAATAATCAGAAAATCGGATTACAAAAATTTAAAATAAAACATTAGAACAACAATTACCAATTAACAAAATTACACAAAACAATCAAGAAATCAAAGTGTGAAAGAAAAACCCAAATCAAATCTCATACAAGAAGAGATCTAACAGGAAGCAGAACCATATTGATAAATACTCATAACGAGTGGTTTAATCGAATACGAAATAACAGTCAATTAATAACGTCTCAGATTTCATTGATTCATTTTCCTAATAGTTCACACCCTTTCAATTGTGATTGCTGCTACTATTTTCCTTGATGTTTTATGCACCCAGTAAACTAAAAACCAAGGTCCAAAATCAATTTAAGTATACGGAAAATATTCAAATACAAGTTTTTAAAAGCTAAAGTGTAAGAATGATCACGCATCTTTCTGATCAGGATTAGATTGATGGTAATATTAGTAATAGTCCCATTCTCAAGTTCAACCTTTTTTTATGCCCGTAACTTTATATACAATATATATATATATATATATTTTTAAAAAAATTACACCATAAAAACAAACATTTTTTATCTTTAAAACACGTATACTGCTAATATAAAAAAAAGTTCTTTTCATCACATAAATTGGGGGCCTTATTTTTCTTTGGCCCCAAGCCCAAGCCTTACCTTATTCGTGTATTAGGTCGGATGTAAATTAACAAATTGATCCCTTAGGTACTCCTTGCTTATCATCACATAAACGGGTATAAGTAATGTATACAGAAAGGTTATCCAAACTTCTAAGTGTTTTCAGCCAAGTTAGAATCTAAATGAGATTGTTGTATTCTCACGAAGCCCGAAGATAATATAAAGAACAAGATCTTTATCTTTGATAGATTCTCTAATGTTTGCAAGTGTAGTTGGATAGTTTTGAGCATGGGTGAGATAAGTGAAAGGTGTTTCATCGTCTTTCATTTTGAGCTTAAGAAGTTGTGTCCTTGTGTGTAGTTGTGCCTTGAAACATTAGAGAAAGAAACTTTAGAGATTGTAGAGATGATGATCATACAAGCATAGGCATCATTGTGGATCCACGTGGTGTAATTTTCATTAATAGTGACAACCAATGTGCTATTTGAACATAGACAAAAAAGTCGTTTGTGATAAAATGGGTTCAAGGATGATTTTCCAGTAACCATAATTAGTAGTTGAAATGGTAAAGACAAATTTGTGTGAATTATGAGAGGCTTTTCTTGGGTGGTAATGATGTTAATTTAGCTATAGTGTCGCTAGAATCAATGTCGCTAGAACGCTAGTAACGTCGCCGGAAGTATTGCCACTAGCAATATCGTTGCTAGCGTCGACAATTTGTGTTGGAAATTTTGATATTAAATGAACACAATAAACAATGAAACTCAAGTTGATTTTTTGATGATTGCGAATTACACATAAAGAAAAGTACAAGCTAGTTTAAATAGCAAAGAAAGACCAACGAATATGCAAGAAACTAACGGCTAAAAGAACTTACTAGGTAAACAATTGAACCATTATTTTAGCAACAAAATAACAACTAAAGTAAACACATGCACACCACGTGCATGGACTTATTCCACCAGCTATAACTACACATGCAATCGTAAACCATATGTTTGATTTATATTTCTTCATCCCCTCTTGAGTTGAACCGTCGAACTCCGAGCTTCGATCTAAAATAAGCAAACTTCTCCTTAGTCATTGACTTGGTAAGGACATCAACAACTTGTTCATGTGTATAGCAAAAATCCAACAAAGCCATATTTTTTTCAACCATTTCCCCGAAGAAATGACACCGTAGCTCAATATTTTTGGATCGTTTACGATGAATAGGGTTCTTGGATAGGCTAATGGCTGACTTGTTATAACAGAATATAGTACTCGGCTGCTCTTGACTTATTCCTATGTCTGCTAATACTCATCGCATCCAAATCGCTTGACATGTAGCCCTAGTAGCCGAGATATACTCAGCTTCGATAGTTGATAGAACCATTGTTAGCTGCTTCTTTAATATAGCAGCGCTACCCAATAATAAAACCTAGGCCGATACACTCTTTCCATCATCTACTCAACTGGCCCGGTCGATGAATCTTATATGGATTTTGCATAAATCGCGACACCATGCTCACAGACACATGCTCACAGACACCATGCTTACAATCACCATGCTCACAGCCACCATGCTCACAGCACCATGCTCACAACCACCATGCTCACAGCCACCATGCTCACAGCCACCATGCTCACAAACACCATGCTCACAGACACCATGCTCACAAACACCATGCTCACAGACACCATGCTCACAGCCACCATGCTCTCAGCCACCATGCTCACAGCCACCATGCTCACAGCCACCATGCTCACAGCCACCATGCTCACAGACACCATGCTCACAGACACCATGCTCACAGACACCATGCTCACAGACACCATGCTCACAGACACCATGCTCACAGACACCATGCTCACAGCCACCATGCTCACAGCCACCATGCTCACAGCCACCATGCTCACAGACACCATGCTCACAGACACCATGCTCACAGACACCATGCTCACAGACACCATGCTCACAGACACCATGCTCACAGCCACCATGCTCACAGCCACCATGCTCACAGCCACCATGCTCATAGCCACCATGCTCACAGCCACCATGCTCACAGCCACCATGCTCACAGCCACCATGCTCACAGACACCATGCTCACAGACACCATGCTCACAGCCACCATGCTCACAGCCACCATGCTCACAGCCACCATGCTCACAGCCACCATGCTCACAGCCACCATGCTCACAGCCACCATGCTCACAGCCACCATGCTCACAGCCACCATGCTCACAGCCACCATGCTCACAGCCACCATGCTCACAGCCACCATGCTCACAGCCACCATGCTCACAGCCACCATGCTCACAGCCACCATGCTCACAGCCACCATGCTCACAAACACCATGCTCACAGCCACCATGCTCACAGCCACCATGCTCACAGCCACCATGCTCACAGCCACCATGCTCACAGACACCATGCTCACAGACACCATGCTCACAGACACCATGGTCACAGCCACCATGCTCACAGCCACCATGCTCACAGCCACCATGCTCACACCCACCATGCTCACAGCCACCATGCTCACAGCCACCATGCTCACAGCCACCATGCTCACAGCCACCATGCTCACAGCATAGGCTAGGTCCGGCCTTGTATGCGTTAGATAAATAAGTCAAAGCATATCCCTTCTCGTGAAGAAAAATGCCATCTTCACTTTGAATACTTCGAGACCCGGAAACAGACGAGGTAGACCAAGATCTGTCATCTCAAATGAATGTTTTGTGTATTCCTTAAATTCCTTTTATCAACTCATCACATAAGGATGTGCAAATAATGGCATCAACATATAAACATACATAAATAAATCAAACTATTCTTTTGAAAATAGATTTTATTAAGGAAATTAAAAATCATATCTTTTAATTAAAATCTAAATAATAAAAAATTTATAATTTTATATAATATGAAATTTTCTAAAACACTAAACCCTTTTAAAGAAAATATTTTAAAACATTTTTTTGAAAAAAATTAGAAAGGGATGATTTTTTTAAAACAACGAAAATAATTACAAACCAGAGTTTTTAAAAAATAAGATTTTTATAACAAATATCTTTTTTAAATCTAAAACGAATATTTAAAAATTAAACTATTTAGATAAAAGAGTTAAAAAATAGTATAATTGTTTTATTTCTTGAATTTTTATGTATATATAGTTTTAATCATATCTTTTAATTAAAATCTAAATAATAAAAAAATATTTATATAATATGAATTATTCTATAACACTAAACCTTTTCTAAATAAAATATTTTAAATCTTTTTGTTTCTTTAAAAAAGTATTAAACAAGTGATTATTTTTAAAAATAGTCTTATTAAAAGAATCAAAATAATTACAAACCAAAGTTTATTAAAAACAAGACTTTTATAAAAAATATGTTTTTTATAAAATTATAAAATGAATATTTAAAAATAAAACTATATAGATAAGAGAGTTAAAATAATAGTATAACTTATTTTGAATTATTATGTATTTATAGTTTTAATTATATTTTATTTTAAAATATAATACTGTAAAATTTCTTGTTTATTACTAATTATAATCTGTTTAATTAGTTGGTTTTAGCGATCCATCTATCTATAAAAAAACTAAAATACACATAAAAATTGTAAGTCTTATTGTACTTAATTTCTGTGTGTTCTTGATTTAAATGGGATCGTTGAACATGGATCTTAGGATTCAAATTGATAATAACAAAACTTAATGATTTGATGCTAAAATATTATAATGATGAATACAAAAGTGTTTAATGCTTGATGTTTATTGATTTGTGTCAGGATCGTATACGTACGGAATACTAACAGATTTTGCGTTTATACCGAATCAAATAATGTGGAATCCTATTTGATTGGCGATCCAATCAGTGAGAACAATTACCCGATCGATTTAAGTTTGAAACTAAACATAATGAACGAGTAGAGATCGATCAGGATTGATCTATGAAGTTGGACAGGCTTCCTTGGACGTTCTAGACGGCTAGGGTTCGTGTGTTTCAAAAGTGTTCTCTAAAGTGTTTTCAAATCTCTATTTTTCCATGAATTAGGTGGTATTTATAGGTTATGGGTTTCCAATCATACGACTGAACCATTAGCATGGTTCAGTCATGCGACTGAATCATGCATTGATCCATACGCACGACTGAGTCAATTTTATGTCTCAATCGTGCGACTGATCCAGTCTCCTGGTTCAGTCGTGCGACTGTTCCATTAGCATGATGTATTCATGCGTATGGTCCATAAGCATGGTCCATTCATTATTGACTAAGACCTATGCACAACAACCTCAAACCTATATAGTAAGTTTATTATACTTTAACATATAATAATACTATGAAATATTAAACATTATAAACATCAACCACATATTATATTTTTCATTTAACCCATTCATTACATATGTGTAAGCCATGATAGACTTTTACATTAAGCACATAAACTAGGGACATATATATCAACAATTGATGTTGAAATCATCATCCATGAAGGATGATCATATGATGTTGTAGGTGATGGAACTAATTTCCACATATTTTGTGGAGAACCATTCGCCCTTTACAATGATGATATATGTTGATATTTACACTAATCTAGCATTTACAATAATTACAAAATAAATCCTAGACTAATATTTTTAATATTTTTATTGCTTTTGTTCTTCAAGTCTTCAACTTCAATAATATTGGAAATCTTTAATTCCTTCAAAGGTAGAATACCCAACAATACTCCCCCTAAATTGTAGATTTCTGATGTGAATTGAAGCTTGATGTTGATTGCATTCTCTAGAAATGTGTCCACAGAGATTGCATTTGAAGCATTTTATCTTTGACTTATCAACACCAATCTTTGATGATTTACTTGCAGCAGCCAAATTCATATTCCTCTTGAGATATTGTTTGGCTCTATAAGCAATCATTACCATTTGCCATTGTAGGTCTATCTCCTCCACTACATCTGGATGTAGTTCTTCCAAGTACTGCTGGCAAATGTTGGTAGAGGTTAATGAGCTTCCAAGGTAAGCTTGAAAACTTAAGCTGCAAGCTACAAAATTGTTCTTCAGAGTCCAGAATGACAGTGATGGACTTTGTTTGATTGTTATTTGATGAAGACTTTGTTGATGATGTATCTCTTTGATCATCAGTTCTTCCTTTATCTTTTCTTGAATTACTTTGAGAAGATTTTTTAGAGGGCTTTAATGCATAGAAACTTACTTCCTCTTCATCTTCACTCAAAGTACAAGAGTTATCACTATCATTATTGGAAATGAAGGCATTTCCAGCACTTTTTGTTTCTTTAAAGTGATAGGGTGACACATGAGTTCTCACACTCTTGTCTTGATTTCTTATCCATTTCAAGAGCCTCAACTTTAGCTACCAGTGTATCTAAACCAGTTGCTTTGAGATCAATGGTGTTTTTGAATATGGACACAGTTTGCTTCCAACTTTTTGGCAAAGTATGAAACATCTTCTTGTTTAATTTCTCATTTGTGTATTTCAACTCCAATATATTCATCTCTGTAACAAGTTGCATAAATCTATGAAGTTGTTGAGGAATTGATTCACCATCAATATGATGAAAGGTTTCATATTGTGAATGAAGGATATCCTTCCTAATGCTTCTGATTTCATCACTCCCTTCACAGAGTGTATGAAGAATCTTCCATAAGGAATTTGCTGTTTTGTAATTCTCAGACCTGATTAATATTTCTTCTTGTAAAGCCATACTAAGCAAGCTGTATGCTTTAATATCAACTTTAACCTTCTTAACATCATCAGGTAACAGATCATTTGTACTTATGGGTTGATTATTATCATTATAATCCGGCCCAAGAGTGGGTGGAATATAAGGACCTTCGGTTATTAAAACTCATAAGTCAGAATCTATATAATTAACATGATTCCTGAATTTGATTTTTCAGGATTTAAAGTCTGCTTTTGTTTCCAACTTTGAAGGTTGGTATGATGATCCACCAAAGTTACTCTTGTTTAGTTAAGATCTAAGATTTTAACTATTACAAAGTATCTTTTAAGAAATGAACTAATTAGTGACAGAACTTAAATTATAATAAATAAGCAGTTGTGATCATAATTAAGTCAATCCTTTCAATGATAATTAAATATCAAATTAAGGATTTTGTCAATGTATTTGTTCAATAAAATATGAACAATATATGAATGTCAATCAATAACCACGATCTAATATTCAATTGATTTGAATATTGACCCAAGTTAATTAATCAATGTAACAGTACTTTCTGAGAGACAATTCACGGTTTTAATTAAATCACACAAAATGATTTGCTTTGAAACAATAGATCTGATCAGCAAAGACTTACAAATCTAGTGAAACAAGCAAACAATTAAACAAAATTAATACTCATAGATCAATCGATCTAAATCAATGAGCACTTGGCTCTGATACCACCTGTGGGTTCCCGATTTGAACGGGATCGTTGAGCATGGATCTTAGGATTCAAATTGATAATAACAAAACTTAATGATTCGATGCTAAAATATTATAATGATAAACACAAAAGTGTTTAATGCTTGATGTTTATTGATTTGATGTTGAAATCATCATCCGTGAAGGATGATGATATGATGTTGTAGGTGATGGAACTAATTCCCACATATTTTGTGGAGAACCATTCACCCTTTACAATGTTGATATATATTGATATTTATACTATTCTAGCATTTACAATAATTACAAAATAAACCCTAGACTAATATTTTTGTTGCTTTTGTTCTTCAAGTTTTCAAATTCAATAATATTGAAAATCTTCAATTTCTTCAAAGGTAGAATACCCAACACTTTCTCATTTCTCTATATTATTATATATAATATTGAATACTAATAACCTTACTCATGCCATTTTCAAATTAAAAAATATATAATTTAATAAATTAAAAAAACTTATTTTTTTTATTAAAAACACAGTTGTTAAAAACAAAAGTTTTTATAAAATACAGAATACAACAAACTTTTTTTTATCATTTTTCTTAAAACAATATATTTAAAAATCGCATTTTTAATAAAACAGAAGTTTAAGAAAATACACTATTGTTTTATACGTAACTATAATCATATTTTATCTTCAAGGATGATTTTATAATGTATAAATTTTTATTACAATAATTATTTATTATTTTATTTATCCAATCAATGTAATACATGAGGACCAACCTAGTACGATAATAAAAAATAACTTGGTATTACACGTGATATTACCACATTCATTTTCACCAAAGTTTTCCTGCATCTCTAGTGTATTAAATAATTATATTATATTTATTATTTTTTAGATTTATTAAATTAAGAAAGAAATTTATTTATTAATGTTAATTCTATATTAATAAATTTTTTATAAAATAATATTTTTTTCTAAAGCATAAACCTTTTTGAAAATTATGAAATTTTTTAAAATTGGTATTTTTAAAAAGTTATTTGTTAAAAATAAAGGATAACCGAATTTGAGAGTTATAATAAGAAAATATTAAAAATGCCATTTTTAAACGGTTTCTTTAAAACAAAATATTTATTATTTTGAAAAAAATTAAAATTAAAATTTTAAAATGCTGATATCACCGTTTTATTACTTGTAGTACTTTCTCATACGTAATTTAATCAAATTATATCAGTATCATTTTCTAAGTAATCAATTTTATTATATTTAATATTCGATTTATTTAAACCGTATAATACAGAAGTTTACTAAATTTAGTTGTAAATAATAGCGAGGGAAATTTAGAAAAAGTTTGCTTGCAAAAATAGGGAGGACCACTAATCATATTCTCACGTCATTAAATATGCTTTTCTTAATATAACATACTAGTGTATTTCTCTATGTGTTACATAGTCACTAAACAAAAATCTAAAATTTAATGATTAATTAATGAACATATATTTACATACTAACAATGCGTAACTTCGTCTTCAATATGATGCAGGTGGGTATAAACAAGGAACACATTTTCCATGCATAACATGTGTGCTAGTTTTTGAACGGCCTGTTCTAAGTTAAGTAACATTAAGTCTAAATTATATTTAAAAACAAAATAAGTGAATTCTTATAATAAAAGTATATTATTTAATTATATAATTAATCGTACATGTTTCTGTTAAATATGGTCGTGAAAAATGTACCATTTTGTGTATTAAATTTAATACCCTTCCTTCTCTCGTCACAACAATCATTTTATTTTTTCTAACTTTAATCCTAAATCCTAAATACAGGAATATAATAATACGACATGAGCCCACCACGGTTCAATGACAATCCAAATTACCAGACGATTTGTTCACCTTGAGAGCACTTTGTTTTCATTGGGTCATATGTAGAGCCCAAACCCAACAAAGAATGCTATGTGATTTTAACTTAACCCACTATCAAAATTCGATATTTTATTGAGCGTGGGCTGATTTGATGTTTTTTGGACCCTAGGCTTTGCCTATAACCAGACTACTAGAGGTCCACAGACCGGGTACTGGCCCGTACCCAAAACTGGGTACAACCCAAGTTGGGCCCAATCAGATTTTTCTTACCCGGATATTGGTGAACCTGTGTACGAACCCGGGTCGGGTTCACCATCATCAAAACCCTACCCCGCTATACCCGGTTAGAGTAGGTTGGGTCCAAAACCGGTTAGAGTAGGTTGGGTCCAAAACCAGGTACAATCGGGTTTTTTTTTTCGTGTGTGTTATTATTATTATTATTATTATTGTTTAATAAAAATCATCATCATTATTATTATTATTATATTATTATTATTATATTATTATTATTATTTATCATATATTATTTATGAATAAAGTTGGATTAATCGTAATGTATTTCTATAACAATTTTAAATAAATATCAAATTCATCATTTATTTATTAAAAAAACTTAAAATTACATAAATGAATCTATAAAAAATACCATAAAAGTTTTATTTACTTATCGCCTAATGTTTATTTTCTACGAAAGGCTTCCTCAAATGCTAATTATTCGTCGGATACGCCAGAAGATACTCATTTTTCTACCTCTTCATCATGTATTTTATCTTCGAGTGCAATTTTATCTTTCAGGCTTGTTTGGTCTTGTATACGATCCATCGCATCTAAGTGATCCTTTAAACAAATTCACATCTCCATCGCTTTCGAAGTTAGTCTTGTTCTCTGTAATGATATTACCCTACCACTAAGAGAAAAACCAGATTTAGAAGCTACCGTAAAAACTTTGATTCGTAGTAAATCACAGACCATAGCGAAAGGAATCAAAAATTAGGATTATTTTCCTTTTGACCAAGCCAAATATCAAATGCACGATAATTATCTATAGTCATAGTGGAATGAAATAGCATAGTAAATCACAGACCATAGCGAAAGGAATCAAAAAAAGTTGGTCAACAGAAGATTGTCGAAGTGACTAAAAGGCAAAGCTTTCTGAATCACGAACTTCACCATTTGATCTCGAACTATATTAACAGCGTAATTAAAGATTCCACCGTCTCTTGTAACGCCTGGAATAAAGTTGAAACGAGCCAATTAATAATAATAGGCTTAGCCAGGACTATTTAAAGAAAATAAGCGGGTAATAGAGTCTGGACCGAGTAGAGCTCGTGAGATATGTGTTTGGCGAGTTTAAGGTCCTAGGAACGCGGTATATATAAACGGATCAGCTTGAGCAACTCTCATTTGCAACTCAATACCAAATTCTAGAGAGAGAGTGTGTGTAGAGAGAGAAAGTGGAGCGGAGAGAAAGATTCAAGGCTCGGTTGATTACGGGATCGAAGATTGGTGTTCATGGGCATCCAAACAACAAGAAAACTCTAAGAATCCAGATAAGAAACATCATTTAATCTTTCATTTTGATGTAAACCCAGATTCTAGGGCTTGCGGTTTTTGAAAGTGGCAAAGATTAGCCCAATACTCATGTTTTTGTGTAAGAAAACATATAAGAAGCTTAGATATAGCTTATTGGGTGATAAACCAAGGTTTTGGATGTAAAAGATTGAAGTTTTGGGTCAAAATGGGTTGGTTCATAATTTTCATCTTATTTTGCGAAATTAAGGGTTCATCCAGCGAAATTGCGTAGTCATCTAGCGAAATTGCGTAGTCATCCAACGAAACTATGAAGACTTCCTGCGAAACTATAGTTTCGCAGGTAGTTTAGCAGACATGGTTTTCCAATGAAAGTTGGGCGAAACTGGCAGCGAAGATGCTAACGAAACTGCCAGCGAAGATGCCAACGAAACTGCCAGCGAAGATGTCAGCGAAACTAGCAGTGAAATTGCTGATCTGGCAGCGAAATTAGGCAGAAATTAACTTATTTGAGTATTAACTTACCTGCAGACTGTGTAGTGCAACCCTTGCTTTGAAAGCTTGATTGAGAAGCTACTCACTGAGTCTAGGTGAGTTCTAGATCCCCTACTTTAAAGGTTTTAAACTCGTTTGGGGCGGAAAATGCATACTAAATATATGATTTATATGAACAAGAGTTTAAGAGGTTTAAAAGGAAGATCGATTTTTCTATAACAAAATGTACTATATAAATGTTCTAAAATAAAAAGTTTCACGCTGACCTGGTTGTAACATTCTGTATTTTTGAGTTAATTAAAAGTTAACATCGTTATTTCTTGTGTGGACCTTTTATGTCATTTTGAATCTTTGGGGACTTATTTTGCTTAATAAAAATTGATGGTTGCAATATTATTTATTAATAAGCAATTATAAGTGTTATACTATAATGCTTACAAATAATTATCATGGCAATAATATAATAATAATAAATATTATAATAAAAATAAGCATCTCATATTAATAATAATAATAACATTATAATCATAATACTAATAATAATTCTAAAAGTAACAATAATAATTATAACCATAATCATAATACTAATAATAATAATTATAATAATAATAATAATAACAAACTTCTTTAAACTCAAAGTACAGGGGGTGTTTTGTAATTTATCAAACTTAAAAACAAAAGTTTAAATCTTACTTAACCAAGCGCCCAAACTGCAGGGGGCAGTTATGTGAAACGCCCAAACTCCAGGGGTCAAAACGTAAACCGCCCATTTTATTTCTTTTGAAACGCCGGTGGCCTTGGCCGGAGCTCCGGCGAGCTCCGGCGAGGCTACAAACCGTTTTTTTATATATACAATTTGAATCAATTAAATCACCCGAACCCTCTCGACCCTGTGATTCGAACCCGAACCACAACTTAATTCGTTGTTCCCGCGTTTAACCCTTCCTAATCGAACCTCGAATCAACCGAGTCAAACACCACAATCAAATCTTGCCTAAAACTGAAATTCAATCAAATTAATCACACCTAAACTTACTACGGCTTAATCAATCAATTAATCAATCAATATAGCTAATTAACAGCTCGGGTTTCTCTTATTTTGGTAAATTCAAACACGGTTTCAAACCGAGTTCGTTGAGCTCAAAACCATGTAATTGAGGCTATATAATGAGAGCTTCGGATTCATTTCAAAGTTCCTAAACTCCCCGTAAGCTCAATTTCACCTTAAACCCTCCCAAACGAAAAACCCCAATTCCAAGAACCTTCAACCGGACTCAAACACGAAACTCATCTACATCTCTGTAAATCAGGTAATGGAATCTTGTATTTTGTTCGATTGATCCAAGGATCAAAAGCCCTATGACAATTCGATGTTTAAACATCGAATCGAGGGTCAATTTGAGGATCTGTTGAACCTAGGGTTCATACGATTTGGGGGAAATTCGGGGCGGCTCTGATTTAAATTTAAAAGAAACCGGGATGAACCAAGGCCACGGCCCTGGTTCACTGGTTCCCGAGCCCCTTGTTTCAGGGGAGGTCCCGGGTTCGACCCCGGGCACCCCCCCCTTTTTTCTTTCTGTTTTCTTTTATTCTCTTATGTTTTCTTTCTTTTCCTTTTATTTTTCTTTTCTTTTCTTTCTGTTTTATTTTCCTTATTATTAATTATTTCTTTTGCTAAAATTGAAATTCTGAAAATTCTAAAGCTATTTATAAATTCAGAATTTGTTTATTTTTATCAAAGGTTTATAAATATGTTTGAACATAAGATTCATGGTGGTATTTTTTTCCTTATTCTAAAATTATGATGTTATTGTGTAAAGTTAATACTTGTGTAAAATATCTTCAATATATATATATTTATGCATCGTCAAGCAATTAGAATGATTAAATAACTCATACGTAAATATATATTTTATCAATGTATGTATATATATATATATATATATATATATATTATATATATATATGTATCTATATATATTCCTTTTAAATGGTTAATCCACTTATTGTAATTACTATATACGACCTTTATAAAATAGTTCAACGCACGATTCGATTATCCTTTTCTTACGCGCAATCAATTTAATTATTTAAATATTTATCCTTTCGTTCCCTTAACCCGATTCACATTAATAACATGAAATAAATTTGAATAGTTGTCAACCCCTATTCAAATATAAGTGAGAACCTCAAACATAATAATTAATCATCAAAACCGCGCTACTTTATTTTATTTAGGTGCGTTGTGACGTTTGTGTTGGAATCTTATTCGTGGTTATTATTATTTCATCTTCAAAGCCTTTTATTAGCAAGTGAGTTCTTATGCCCCATTTACATATATTTTACACCTTTCGGGGTGAAACATGTTGGTTATACAAACATACTCCTACACGCTTTGATACTTATTATGCACGTGCAATTCTTTACATAGTCGTGGTTAATTGAATGTGTTGAGTTATATATGAGATGTGTCATATGTGTGCAATCATTAACTAAATCTAGCCTGGCAAAGTCTTAGATCTTTGGGCCTGACAAGCCTATTTGGTGCTAAAGTCGATGTATTGCCGACTCCTAGGAGCCGTATGCTTGTGCACTAGGGAACCAAATACACTTAGCTAATCATGCTTATTCATATGTTGTTCAGTCAAGGTTTGGTTGTAACTATGCATGTTCTATATACTTGCTTATTCTGTGACCATTGACTAGAATTGCCACATTTTTTTGGTATACTTATTGTACTTAAAACCATGAGAACTCACCAACTTGTTAGTTGACCTTATTTTCAACATGTTTCAGGTAATGTGCAAGCTTAAAAGATGATTGAAGGAAATGCTTAAACTTAGGACATGGACTTAGACCTAATAAGAACTTTTGGGATTTCTTACTGTATTGTTTGTTTGATTTTGAGACATTGATGTATGTGGTGGTTGAAAACAATTAATTAATGGCATTTACATTTAATCATAGGTTATGTGGTTGTGAACAATCTTAACCCTCACACTTCGACGTTTCCGCCGTCAAGGTTGGGGTGTGACAGATTGGTATCAGAGCCCATAACTATAGGGATTTAGGTTATTAGAAATGGTGACCTAGACTATAGTTTATGCATGATCCTTATAGAATAGTATTCTTATGAATACATACATATTTTTGCATGCTGCCTAACGCTATGCCTTATGTGCAATGTGATGCCTTAGCATAGGTGCCTTTACTTGCATGAATACATATGGTTACTCGTCTCCCCTAGACTTATCTTAAACGTTGATTCACCCCGACTGTTGCTACTTCTTAAACTTATTCTCGTCGCCGAGTAGAATCTATTGATAGGAATTCTTCAGACTTTATGTCTAATCTTATCAACATCTCATCAAGATTTTGATTCCATGAACCATAGAGCTAGTGTGGTACATAGACACCTGTATCCTGGTTTTCCTGGCAAAAGGCCTTCGGGCTAAGGTAAGCATTTCGTATAAATCCTACGGGACCAGTCATGCTTACCTGGGGATTTCCGGGATGAGTGATAAACTATGGCCATTAAACACTAGTTTCTGAGGCAAATGGGTCAATTTATCTTGACGTGTCAACGTCTCCAAATGGTGATGCGTCATCAAATGGAATCATTCCGTATGACTCTTATCCATACTTTAACTGTTCATCCTTACTATTCTTTTAAACCTATCCTAATCCAATTTGTATTTTTCCAGCATGTCTCGTTATCACGGAAACCGAGGAAGATCCGACCGTAAGCTTGCCGCCATGATTGCCCGGCAAATGGCTGCGGTCATCCCGACTATGGTGGCTGAACTCAGCAGCACCATGATTGCAAACGTCACGAACAACAGCAACGGCCAAGGAGAAACTAGTGCAAACCAAGGCCGTAACAACCAGTCGTGCACCTTCAAACACTTCAATTCATGCAAGCCTCCCAGTTTCAGTGGCAAGGAAGGTGCCACCGGTCTCCTAGAATGGTTTGAAGGGATGGAAAACACCTTCGTCAACTGTGAGTGCCCCGAAGCACTTAAGGTGAGGTATGCCACCAGTATGCTGCAACAAAGGGCCTTAACTTGGTGGAACAGTGAAAAGCGAAACCGAGGTCCCGACGCGATCTTGGCTTTAACTTGGGAGGAGTTCAAGAACATAGCCATCGCCAAGTTTTGCCCGAGAAGTGAGATCCAGAAGCTAGAAGAAGAATTCTGGAACTTGAAACAGGATGGCGGGAACCATCTAGCCTATTCTACCCGCCATCACGAGCTGAGCATACTGTTGCCCCACATGGTGGATACTGTTGCCCGTAATGTGGAAAAATTTATCAAGGGGGTGCCGCCTCAGATTCAGGATGCCGTTGTGGGTAGCCGACCCGCAACCCTAGAAGAAGCTATTACAATTACTGCACAGCTAACAGAAAACCACATCCGGGCAGGCACCATGTCTGCAAAGGGGACCAAGAAGACTGAGAAGACGGTTCCCGAGGAGGTCAAGGAGGCTAAGGTTGATAACAGGAAAAGGAAGTTTGTACCGGCACGGAACTACGCAGTGGCCGCTCCTAAGCCCCCCAGAGGCAGTGTGTTCCCGGGGCTGCACCGGCAGCACAAGTGCCCGTGGCAAGGGCTTATGCAGGTCCTCTACCGTTGTGCAACACATGTAAGTACCATCATCGGGGAATCTCCCGTGTCGCATCTGCACACTATGCGGCAAGTATGGGCATCTCGTGGCAACGTGTCGCCGAGCACTGGGGACGCAGCAGTGACGGAACCAAACGGGCATGCTACAACTATGGAGAACCAGGTCACTACCGACCCCAATGCCCTCGCCTTGTGGGCAATGTTCCACAAGCTCGTGGACGTGCCTTCAACATCAACGCAAACCAAGCTCAAGCGAACAACGACGTGGTGAACGGTACGTAACTTTCAACTCTATCTTCGTAAGCTTTCTCTTAAAAATTCCTTGTTTGTACCCTTAAGTGCCTTTTTAAAAACTACACAGGTATGTTTCTTATTAATGATACCTATGCCTACGTATTATTCGATTCGGGTGCCGATAAGAGTTTCGTATCCTTAGAATTCGAGCCGACACTTTTGAAACCTCGCTCAGATCTAGTGAACCCGCTCACTGTCGAAGTTGCTGATGAGAACCCATTACCGTCGACGTGATCATTCGTGATTGTCTATTGCGACTCGACAACCACAAATTTATTATCGACCTCATCCCTATGAAGCTTGGGAGTTTCGACGTTATTATTGGTATGGATTGGCTATCGCAGAATCATGCTGAGATCGTTTGCTTCGAGAAATGCATTCGCATACCCTTACCCTCTGGTGATACGTTGAAGGTATTCGGCGAACGGTCATCCAAAGGACTCAAACTAATGTCATGCACCCAAGCCCGTAAGTATTTGGGTAAAAGCTATCCGGCCTTTCTAGCCTACTTGGTCAACACCAAGGTCGAAGGGAAAGAACTCAAGGATGTTCCAATTGTTCGTGAATTCCCTGAAGTTTTCCCCGACGACCTTAGTGGGTTACCTCCCGTACGGAAGTGGAATTCAAAATCGATCTAATTCCGGGAGCTAGCCCTGTGGCTAAATCACCCTACCGACTCGCACCATCGAGATGCAAGAACTCTCTAGCCAACTCCAAGAATTATCTGAGAAGGGATTCATACGCCCTAGTTCTTCCCCTTGGGGTGCACCTGTCTGTTTGTGAAGAAGAAAGATGGGTCTTTTCGCATGTGTATCGATTACCGGGAGCTCAACAAGTTAACCGTCAAGAACCGGTATCCTCTTCCTCGTATCGACGACCTCTTCGATCAACTTCAAGGAGCTGCAATCTTTTCAAAAATCGACTTGCGTTCGGGCTATCACCAACTGCGAGTCCACGACGACGACATTCCAAAGACCGCATTTCGCACTCGGTATGGGCATTACGAGTTTATGGTATGCCTTTCGGCTTAACCAATGCTCCTGCGGTCTTCATGGACCTTATGAACCGAGTGTGCAAGCCATACTTAGACAAGTTTGTCATTGTTTTCATTGACGACATTCTTATTTATTCCAAGACCCGGTCCGAACATGAACTTCATCTCCGACAAATCCTCGAACTGTTGAAGAAGGAGCAATTATACGCAAAGTTCTCAAAATGTGAGTTTTGGCTCGAAGAGGTGCAATTTTTGGGACACGTTGTGAATAGCCAAGGAATTCACGTCGACCCGGCGAAGGTTGAAGCCGTTAGAAATTGGAGTGCTCCCACAACTCCAACAGAAATTCGATCGTTCCTTGGTCTAGCGGGTATTACCGACGATTCATTGCCAATTTCTCAAAAATCGCAAAGCCACTCACGTTCCTGACCCAGAAGCACCAGCCTTTCGAGTGGAAAGCCGAACAAGAAGAGGCGTTCGAGACATTAAAGCATAAGTTATGTAATGCTCCTATTCTGGCTCTACCGGATGGAAATGACGACTTCACGGTATACTGCGATGCGTCGAAACAAGGCCTTGGTTGTGTCCTCATGCAACGAGGAAAGGTCATAGCTTATGTCTCGAGACAATTGAAGGTTCATGAGGTAAATTACACGACGCACGATCTCGAGCTCGGAGCGGTGGTCTTTGCTCTAAAAATCTGGAGACATTACCTATACGGCACGCAGTGTATAGTTTATACGGACCACAAGAGCCTTCAACACGTTTTCAACCAGAAGGACCTCAACATGAGGCAACGTCGTTGGTTGGAACTAATTAACGACTATGACTGTGATATTCGATACCATCCCGCAAGGCAAATGTCGTAGCTGATGCGTTGAGTCGAAAGACACATCAAAAGTTGGTCTCTATTCAAGAGATTCGTGACCAACGGCAATGGTTCGATACATTGGTGGAGTTTGACACCGAAGTTCGACTCGATGTCAACAATGCAACGGTACTACTCCAAAACTTGAGGATCGATTGTGACATCGAGTCAAGCATTCGTGAAGCTCAGCAAGTAGTGCAAAACGAGGGGGGTATGAAGGAAGAACTGGAGCTGAACCTCCTAGCTCAATTGGAAGCGAGAGCCAATGGGTTAATGTATTTCGCAAACAGAATTTGGATTCCCAAACGCAATAACCTTCGGACTTTTATCATGAACGAAGCTCATCAGACTCGTTATTCTATCACCCCGGCTCCGATAAGATGTACATGGACTTACGTAGTCAGTATTGGTGGCCCGGAATGAAACGAGACATAGCAACCTACGTTGCTAAGTGCCTTACATGCACGAAGGTTAAGGCGGAACACCAACGTCCAAGTGGATTACTCGAACAACCCGAAATTCCTATGTGGAAATGGGAGCGTATATCCATGGACTTCATAACCAAGCTACCTCGGACATCTCGTGGGCACGATAGCATATGGGTAATCGTCGACCGTTTGACCAAGTCGGCACACTTCATACCCATACGCGACACATATAAGACATCGAGGTTAGCTCGGATTTACATCGACGAGATCGTAAGCCGTCATGGAGTGCCTCTCCACATCATATCCGACCGAGACGCTCGATTTACTTCTCATTTCTGGTCCTCCATGCAAGAACTTCTGGGAACGCAATTGGATTTAAGTACGGCTTACCATCCCCAAACCGATGGTCAAACCGAGCGGACGATCCAAACTCTGGAAGACCTGTTGCGTCTTTGTGTTCTTGACTTTGGTGGTGACTGGGATACCCATTTACCGCTCGCAGAATTCTCCTACAACAATAGTTACCACTCCAGCATCCAAATGGCACCGTTTGAAGCACTTTACGGTCGTAAGTGTCGCTCACCAATTTGCTGGACCGACATCGGTGAAAACCTTATCACCGGTCCCGAGCTCATACAAGAGACGACTGATAAAGTCGCTATCATCCGCAAGAACCTGAAGTGGCTAGGAGTCGACAGAAAAGTTACGCTGATAAGCGTCGAAAGCCACTAGAATTCCAAGTTGGGGAGATGGTCCTTCTCAAGGTCTCACCATGGAAGGGTGTAGTTCGTTTTGGGAGAAAGGGCAAGTTAGCTCCGAGATTTGTAGGACCATTCAAGATCCTGAAAAGGGTCGGGAAAGTAGCCTATAAACTCGAACTACCCTCCGATCTTAGCGGAATCCACCCGGTCTTCCATGTCTCGAATCTGAGAAAGTGTTTGGCCGACGATAATCTATATGTGCCATTAGAAGACATCCAGATCGACGAGTCGCTGCATTTCGTGGAGAAACCCGTCGAAATCATGGATCGCATTATGAAGAAGACTAGGACCTCTACAACCCCAATTGTAAAGGTTCGGTGGAGAACAAACGAGGAGCAGAATTCACCTGGGAGCGTGAAGATCATATGAAGAAGACGTACCCTTCCCTATTGTAACCCTTTTGTTTTCTAATTTCGGGACGAAATTCTTTTAAGTTGGGGAGACTGTAACATTCTGTATTTTTGAGTTAATTAAAAGTTAACATCGTTATTTCTTGTGTGGACCTTTTATGTCATTTTGAATCTTTGGGGACTTATTTTGCTTAATAAACAATTGATGGTTGCAATATTATTTATTAATAAGCAATTATAAGTGTTATACTATAATGCTTACAAATAATAATTATCATGGCAATAATAATAATAATAAATATTATAATAAAAATAAGCATCTCATATTAATAATAATAATAACATTAATAATCATAATACTAATAATAATTCTAAAAGTAACAATAATAATTAAACCATAATCATAATATAATAATAATAATTATAATAATAATAATAATAACAAACTTCTTTAAACTCAAGTACAGGGGGTGTTTTGTAATTTATCAAACTTAAAAACAAAAGTTTAAATCTTACTTAACCAAGCGCCCAAACTGCAGGGGGCAGTTATGTGAAACGCCAAACTCCAGGGGTCAAAACGTAAACCGCCCATTTTATTTCTTTTGAAACGCCGGTGGCTTGGCCGGAGCTCCGGCGAGCTCCGGAGGGCTACAAACCGTTTTTTTTATATACAATTTGAATCAATTAAATCACCCGAACCCTCTCGACCCTGTGATTCGAACCCGAACCACAACTTAATTCGTTGTTCCGCGTTTAACCCTTCCTAATCGAACCTCGAATCAACCGAGTCAAACACCACAATCAAATCTTGCCTAAAACTGAAATTCAATCAAATTAATCACACCTAAACTTACTACGCGGCTTAATCAATCAATTAATCAATCAATATAGCTAATTAACAGCTCGGGTTTCTCTTATTTTGGTAAATTCAAACACGGTTTCAAACCGAGTTCGTTGAGCTCAAAACCATGTAATTGAGGCTATATAATGAGAGCTTCGGATTCATTTCAAAGTTCCTAAACTCCCCGTAAGCTCAATTTCACCTTAAACCCTCCCAAACGAAAAACCCCAATTCCAAGAACCTTCAACCGGACTCAAACACGAAACTCATCTACATCTCTGTAAATCAGGTAATGGAATCTTGTATTTTGTTCGATTTGATCCAAGGATCAAAAGCCCTATGACAATTCGATGTTTAAACATCGAATCGAGGGTCAATTTGAGGATCTGTTGAACCTAGGGTTCATACGATTTGGGGGAAATTCGGGGCGGCTCTGATTTAAATTTAAAAGAAACCGGGATGAACCAAGGCCACGGCCCTGGTTCACTGGTCCCGAGCCCCTTGTTTCAGGGGAGGTCCCGGGTTCGACCCCGGGCACCCCCCCCCCTTTTTTCTTTCTGTTTTCTTTTATTCTCTTATGTTTTTTTCTTTTCTTTTATTTTTCTTTTCTTTTCTTTTCGTTTTATTTTCCTTATTATTAATTATTTCTTTTGCTAAAATTGAAATTCTGAAAATTTCTAAAGCTATTTATAAATTCAGAATTTGTTTATTTTTATCAAAGGTTTATAAATATGTTGAACATAAGATTCATGGTGGTATTTTTTTCTTATTCTAAAATTATGATGTTATTGTGTAAAGTTAATACTTGTGTAAAATATCTTCAATATATATATATTTATGCATCGTCAAGCAATTAGAATGATTAAATAACTCATACGTAAATATATATTTTATAAATGTATGTATATATATATTATATATATATATATATATATATGTTTCTATATATTCCTTTTAAATGGTTAATCCACTTATTGTAATTATTCTATATACGACCTTATAAAATAGTTCAACGCACTTCGATTATCCTTTTCTTACGCGCAATCATTTAATTATTTAAATATTTATCCTTTCGTTCCCTTAACGATTCACATTAATAACATGAATAAATTTGAATTTTGTAACCCTATTCAATATATAAGTGAGAACCTCAAACATAATAATTAATCATCAAAACCAATTATAACGCGCTACTTTATTTTATTTAGGTGTCGTTGTGACGTTTGTGTTGGAATCTTATTCGTGGTTATTATTATTTCATCTTCAAAGCCTTTTATCATAGCAAGTGAGTTCTTATGCCCCATTTACATATATTTTACACCTTTCGGGGTGAAACATGTGGTTATACAAACATACTCCTACACGCTTTGATACTTATTATGCACGTGCAATTCTTTACATAGTCGTGGTTAATTGAATGTGTTGAGTTATATAGAGATGTGTCATATGTGTGCAATCATTAACTAAATCTAGCCTGGCAAAGTCTTAGATCTTTGGGCCTGACAAGCCTATTTGGTGCTAAAGTCGATGTATTGCCGACTCCTAGGAGCCGTATGCTTGTGCACTAGGGAACCAAATACACTTAGCTAATCATGCTTATTCATATGTTGTTCAGTCAAGGTTTGGTTGTAACTATGCATGTTCTATATACTTGCTTATTCTGTGACCATTGACTAGAATTGCCACATTTTTTTTGGTATACTTATTGTACTTAAAACCATGAGAACTCACCAACTTGTTAGTTGACCTTATTTTCAACATGTTTCAGGTAATGTGCAAGCTTAAAAGATGATTGAAGGAAATGCTTAAACTTAGGACATGGACTTAGACCTAATAAGAACTTTTGGGATTTCTTACTGTATTGTTTGTTTTTTTGAGACATTGATGTATGTGGTGGTTGAAAACACATTAATTAATGGCATTTACATTTAATCATAGCGTTATGTGGTTGTGAACAATCTTAACCCTCACACTTCGACGTTTCCGCCGTCAAGGTTGGGGTGTGAACCTGGTAGCGCGAACCAACCAGGGGTTTACCCCTTGGATCCCACTAGGGGCTGCTGCCCCTAGGACCCCGCTATAGGGGCTGCCGCCCCGAACCCCTGCTGTCCCGCGAAGGATCAGTTATGTTTTATGATGATTATGCTTGTTGTGCATATGTTTAGTATGTGAATGTATGATGCATGATGTTTATGATGACGTGTGATGGTATATGTTATTTATGATGATGCGTGATGATGTATGTTATGTATGATATGTTTCTTATGTCCTTACTACGTATTATGATGTGACTTTACGTGTTTGATTATGATAATGAACATAAAGTATTTATCTTAAGAAGCGAAAGATTTAAGATAATAAAAGTGAAACATAATGAATGACGAATGAAAGCCTTGCAAGCAATGAAAGCAGGTTCACAACTCATTAGAGTTGTTAGTCAACTATGTGTTTACAACGTGCGATCTTGGCTAACCCTTAAGGGTTCACACACAGGAGGATTTAGTCTATGTGACTATTCCATACGTGCGATATGTGTGATATGGGGTCTTGTCGCTTGACCTGGATGATATGGCTTTGTGCTCAAGAGGGGGGTTAAGCATACGACAGGACCTAGATAGAAGTGAAAAGATAATAAATGTACGAAAAGTGCGATAAGTACGAAATGTGCGATATGTACGAAACGAACGATGATGGAAAATAATAAATATTACCTTGATGTACGTATGATGTGTGACCATGTGCGATAGTAAGGATTTTAACGAATGAAGGGTAATATAATATTTTTGTAAAACTAGAACTCACTCAGCAACACTGACTTTTATGTATTTTCCAGTTGATAGGTAGGTGTTGCTGAGGATGGCATAGGGTGGCTACTTGGCTTGTTTTGGATGACATCCATTTTATGTTGCAATAATGTTTTTGCATTGTAATACGAACAAATGATGTTTTGTAACTACTTAAATGTTGTATTATTTTGCAAAAGCGATTATTTATATGATACGAAATGGTTTAAATTAATTTTGCTGCAATGTTTTAATAATGTTAATATGTTTTATGTACAATGATTGGCCGGTTGTGAGCGTTCCAGGAACGGGGCCTTACATCTCCACCCAATTGTGTTTCTTGCTATCACACCCTGATTGATGGTGGAATCATCGGAGGGAACGGATATGAATCGATTGTTATAGCTCATGGAATTAAATAAGTTAAAACAATATGAAATGTCATTTTCATTGAATAATACTAAACAAGCAAATCATTAAAATACGATAAATATTCAAACAACAAAATAAAATCTTTAATTAATCTAGATCCAAGTCCTATATGAGTATGAAGAAGTACTCAAAATAACATCCTGAAACATGTATATACGATCAACATATGATGTTGGTTAGTTCCCATAAATTTGTACATACATACAAATAAATTTTAAAAGGCAATTCATGTCATAGGTTAAGAAATAATGCAAAAATATTGATAGGGTAATGATACAATCAAACCTCAATAAACGAATCAGCACAATAAGATATACGATTAGCTAAGTGTACTTGGTTCCCATGATGAATAAGAATACACCATCAGAAGCCGGCAATAACCTCAGATTTGACACCAAATAGGTTTGTCAAGCACATAGATATATGATGTCGCTAGGCTAGCAGTGGTTAATGATTTTTTTTACAAGATGACTATTATATAAGGCTCACAAATATCTCAAATAACAATGACAAGTTTATAAACAAATTGCTCATACATTACAAGTATCAAGATGTTTTACAAGTGTATATTTATACGATTAACATGTTTCACCTCAAAAGATGTAAAATAACAATGAAAACGGGGTATGAAAAACTCACATTGTATAAGATGAACTTTAGATAATAATAAGAAACTAAGATTGTTCCAACGATTCCTTCACGAATTACCTAAACGTGGATGTTCCAAGATTAAATTATAATCAATTAAGTTCAAGAAATGATTCGAGGAAAATCTAGAGTTAATTATAAGGATTTGGGGTTTTTGATAATTGGTTTAAATAATGCAATCAATTATATTTTTGACTCAATAAAGATGAAATAAATTGATTAACTAATTTATAACAATTGATAAAATGAAAGTTGAGCATTAAAGTATGAAGAATTAATAACTAACTTAATAATTAATTAAATAATGAATTGATCAAAATAATCAATTGAATAATTAATTATTTAAATAAGTTATTAAATAACTTATTCGATTCAAAAACCATTTTATAAAGTAAAAAAAAACAAATAAACCATTGAATAACTTTTGTCATAGTTTTTATAGTATTAAACTATTTGTTTTAAAATAGAAGATAATATTGTTACAATTTTTAGAATTTAATTAAAATTTTCTAGAATAAATTTAATTATCATCATAATTTGTATTTTAATTTGATAGAATAATATTAATTTATGTAATTTAATTTATAAAAAGAAAAGATTTAAAAACGATTTGAGGGTGCCCTGGGTCAAACCCGGGACCTCTGCTGCATATGTACAAGGCTTTAACCGGTGGGCTAGAGGCCCAAATCTAGAATAATTTTAAAAACACTAATTAGAAAAAGCCTCAAATGTTAAGAAACCTAGTTTTCGATTTCCAACAAACTGAATCCAATTCGTGCATATTAATCGAATTAACTTTAGGGCTTTTAATCCCCAAGTAAAACGAGTATAAAATTGTGATTAACTTACTTGATTAAGATGGAATCGATGGTAGTTAGAAAGGATGGGGTCGCGACTGAGGTAGATTCGAATTGCGTTGATTCTTGTTGGTTTGATTCAATTAAATGTTTGGAAAGCTTCGTATGATGATGATGATTGATTATCCTTTGTTAATTTTTGGTTAAGAAGTTCGAAAGGTGTCGAACGATAGTTGCAGGTTCGTGTTGAGTATGGGAATCGAATGTGATGTTTGTGTGTGTTTCAATTGAAATTGAGAGTTCAAATAGTTTTAAGAGTATTGAAATGAAATGATGATTTACCCTTGATTATAAAGGCACGATTCTATTAGTTTCAAGTCAAATGAGTTCAACGCCTTGAATGCAGGTGAATACCTAACCTTAACAGCCGAAAAACTCAATTGAAACGGGTAGCATGTTCGAAACTGAAGCGCAATTGAAAAGGGATGATTAATTTGATTTGAATGGATTTATTTTGCGTGTGTGGGGGTCATCGGAGCTCGACCGGAGAACAAGGAAGGACCGACGGGGGTGGGGTTGGGTTTTAAATGATATTTACAGGTTTGGTCCCTGTAGTTTAAAGAGTTATTATTTATGTAAAAACTTTTTGATATAAGTTTTAAGATTTGTAATTCAAACCCTAAAGTTTGTAAAACCATATTTAATTAACAAATCAATTTTATTGTATAAAGTCATTGTGAACCTTAAAGTTGTGTTTGAATTTTTAGCAAGCAAAGTTTCATAAAACTTACAATGAGACTTTACAGACTTGTCACTCAACTCGACCATATCCCAATTGCATTGAATATCCATGTTACGATTATGTGCAAGAACACCAACGATCGTTGGAGCGTTGGACGAACCTTGACCAACGGGTATTTTGAGTGAGCCATATGAAAATTTAAGAGAGTGAAAGTGTAAAACGAGAGAGTGAAAGTGTAAAATAAGAGTAAATGAGAGTATTTTTGCTTGGGACTTGGGTACTCAACCATATCAACTAACACCTAATTATACTAACTTATTGGGAAAAATGACAAAAAAACGGTCCAAAATTTTCTATAAAAAAGACTATTTTAAATTTTTTTCCCAAAAACGATCAAAACCGGGTACAACCGGGTTAGGTTGGGTTCGGGTTCGGAAAAATTCCTTATTTATAAACCCGATTCCAACCCTACGGGTTTTTCGGTTACAAACCGGTACACCCCCCATCAGGTCCTACTTGTACCCGGGCTCGGGTCGGGTTCGAACCCGGTACTTTTACCCATCTCTACCTATAACCCCAAATAGTGAACCAATGAATCAATTAGATACTTACACGTGCGTAATACCGGTTTTCGAGGAATCGATTCAAGTAGGGGAGGGTTGCCCGATTTATTCTTTTTGGTCGTCTGGATTGGTTTGACAGTGGTTTGGAATAAATTTGGGTCAAGTTGATACCACTTTGTAAAAGAAAAGGTAGAATCGAGCTCTTCTTTTCACCAGTTGTTATAGATGCCGATTTTAAATCGCTTAAAGTAGCCAAGTTTGGTTGTTTTCTTTTCACCTTTAGTCAATCATTAACTTACGATTGATGAGGTTATTCAAAACGATAGCGATCGAAACCTCGAAGGACCTTGAAATCTGAAGTTAAACAAATCGACAATAAAAAACTGAATGTCACCTGCGATTAGAATTTGTTGGTTACAACTCCTTTTGGAAATCTCCATCCGTACCTCCATAGATGAATTAAGGTTCCAATATTTCAACTCATTACACGAAAAGGACCCTATGGCGACGACATGGTTTTGTCGCTATTCGCCACCTAATGCGACGACATGTCTTCGCCATAGAGTCATTTTGGTTTTTGCTATCCTTGTCTTGTCACCTTAGGGTAATCTAAGTTTTACATTATGATTTATTAATAAACTAGGATTTAAAAAAGCTGTGTACATTATATGACGATGACATGTCGTTACTATAGGTAAAAACTTTTTTTCCTTTCATTTTCTCATTTAAAATAACTTGGAGGCGTCGCCATAAGTCAAAACCTTTTTTTCCTCTAAGATGACTTGAAGAAAAATAAAACCGTCTTTATGAAACATCTATGGAGAAGACATGTCATCGTCAAAGATCTATAAAATTTTTCTTATGTCATGACAACAGGAAGCCAACGTTCATATTGAACATGATAAACTTCATTTAATGGGGTAAGAAAAATGAATGATATAATGATCTTTTCCTTGTGGAGAGCAGAATGATATAATTTTCACATGTGCATTTCACAATTAATGAAACACATGATAAGAAATATTCGTATTATCAATCGCCATTATTGAAATAAGATATCATCTCCCTCCTAGAGGAAGATACAAGGGATAAATACATTAACTCTTAAACTATTAATGAAACTGATGACATTCTCCTTATCTCATAACAACTGGAAGCCAACGTCCATATTGAACATGATAAGCTTCATTTCATGCAGTAAGAAAAATGAATGATATAATGATCATTTCCTTATGAAGAGCAACATGCAATACAATCTCAAATACTTGCTCTCTCTTTTCATTTACTGTACTTATGATCCTTCTTTATAGCAGGAATAGAATAGAACGGGGCTGAGCTCTAGATTCTCCATCTTTAGAGAAATGAATGGATCAGAAAAGGTTATGACTGTTATTCAATTTAATTACTAATATGGTGGTTAGAGTTGAGGAAGTTGTAGCTCATGTGCTTGGATTTTAGCTCGTAATTTCATAAATTTAAAAGTAGTAAATTGTTTTGTAGTTAGTGGCTTATGGCTAAATTATTTGGAAGGAGATTTATGCCCAATTTACTCGATGATTGATGTGTAGGGGTTTTTCACTATATTAAAATATTTAATTATGTGTTTTTACATGTTTAATATTATAAAACAAAGTTACTTTGAGAGTTAATTCATTTTCAAACTTGCGAAGCTAAATTAGACACATTTCGGGTGTTTTCTTGAGTTAGAATGGATGTCAGAAGCTTACGAAGAAGGCAATACTTGAAAAACAGATAAAAATAAAGAAAAAGTGAAGGGGGACGTAAATTACGTCCCTAAGGATGTAAGTTACGTCTTATGTGTAATCAGCCAAAATAAAGCATGTAAACTAAGATGTAAAAAAGGGAAAAATATTGATTTGGTGGGGGTGGGGGTGGGGGGGGGGGGGGGGGTAGGTGACATAAATTTAAACCACGTCCCTAGGCTGAATGATACGAAAATTTAGGTTTTTGTGACCTAATTAAAGGTTAAAAGGGGGCTGCGAAAAAGGACTTCACCAAGTCATTTTTGGCCATCTAAGGAACTATTTTGAGAGCAAAGAACACCTACGGATCCATCCTTTCATGCAATCAACTCTTACGACTTTAGGTTTTTGTGACCTAATTAAAGGTTAAAAAGGGGGCTGCGAAAAAGGACTTCACCAAGTCATTTTTGGCCATCTAAGGAACTATTTTGAGAGCAAAGAACACCTACGGATCCATCCTTTCATGCAATCAACTTCTACGACAACTGATTTCGATTCCATGACAACCATTAACAGCTAATCACTCGTGATCTTCTTGGGTGTAAGGTGTATGTTTATAACATTTGTTTAACTTTAGTTGTTCTTAGATTGGGTTGAAGTTTTGATTGACACGTTGAGCTATATGATTTCATTTATTGGTTGATTACTTTAAATGATTTGGTGGAAGTTTTGATTTGGTGGGGGTGGGGTGGGGGGGGGGGGGGGGGGGGGTAGGTGACATAATTTAAATCACGTCCCTGGGCTGAATGATACGAAAATTTAGGTTTTTGTGACCTAATTAAAGGTTAAAAAGGGGGCTGCGAAAAAGGACTTCACCAAGTCATTTTTGGCCATCTAAGGAACTATTTTGAGAGCAAAGAACACCTACGGATCCATCCTTTCATGCAATCAACTCTTACGACTTTAGGTTTTTGTGACCTAATAAAGGTTAAAAAGGGGGCTGCGAAAAAGGACTTCACCAAGTCATTTTTGGCCATCTAAGGACTATTTTGAGAGCAAAGAACACCTACGGATCCATCCTTTCATGCAATCAACTTCTACGACAACTGATTTCGATTCCATGACAACCATTAACAGCTAAATCACTCGTGATCTTCTTGGGTGTAAGGTGTATGTTTATAACATTTGTTTAACTTAGTTGTTCTTAGATTGGGTTGAAGTTTTGATTGACACGTTGAGCTATATGATTTCATTTATTGGTTGATTACTTTAAATGATTTGGTGGAAGTTTTGATTTGGTGGGGGTGGGGTGGGGTGGGGGGGGGGGGGGGTAGGTGACATAAATTTAAATCACGTCCCTGGGCTGAATGATACGAAAATTTAGGTTTTTGTGACCTAATTAAAGGTTAAAAAGGGGGCTGCGAAAAAGGACTTAACCAAGTCATTTTTGGCCATCTAAGGAACTATTTTGAGAGCAAAGAACACTACGGATCCATCCTTTCATGCAATCAACTCCTACGACTTTAGGTTTTTGTGACCTAATTAAAGGTTAAAAAGGGGGCTGCGAAAAAGGACTTCACCAAGTCATTTTTGGCCATCTAAGGAACTATTTTGAGAGCAAAGAACACCTACGGATCCATCCTTTCATGCAATCAACTTCTACGACAACTGATTTCGATTTCATGACAACCATTAACAGCTAATCACTCGTGATCTTCTTTGGGTGTAAGGTTTATGTTTATAACATTTGTTTAACTTTAGTTGTTCTTAGATTGGGTTGAAGTTTTGATTGACACGTTGAGCTATATGATTTCATTTATTGGTTGATTACTTTAAATGATTTTTTTTGTTTTGAATCTTAATATAATACTCATAAGTTTTTGTTTTCTTTACATCATGAGTATTGTGAGTCTTAGGTTTTGATTATCAAATTGAAATTGATAGTTTGTGAATAGATTCGTTTACAACCCGTTACATCTCTATCACAAAAATCAATCAAACCAATACAATTATGTCTATGTGATTGTTTGCTAAGAATAACTAGGTTACAACTTTGTTTTACAAACCTGAAACCCAAAGTGGATCCTTTTCTTAGTTTTCACAATCAATTAAGTTTATAAGCTTGCAATCTTGTTTTCTAAATCAATTATTAATTTAAAGTTATTTTCTTTATAAAGTTAAAATCATTGAATTAAAGTTACACTTTCTACATATTTATCGTGAAAACGATCTTACTTACCCGTACTAGTATAGGTGAGCTAAGTATTAGTTTAAATTGTTTTTAAGTAGACCATAACAATCTACATCAATCATGAATCGATACTTATGAAATCCATTATTGAAAGCATACTAAATTGTAGTTTGAAAACATGCTGGTTCATAGAATCAATAGCATGGAGGTTTTAGTAGTACTTGTAGATAGTTTGTGGTAATCATGTGTAAATCGTTGTCTTTGATATTGGGGTGTTTGGGATATATTTTTTCGTTTAAATAACGTAACTACTTTGCGCTTTTTAAAGGCAGATGAATACTTTTGAGTGTTTGGATTAACGAGAATGAAAATGTTTATGTGTTTATTATAAGGTAAGATGAGTTAGTTTCAATAAACAGTTTGAGATTGTATTTTATAAATTGCTTATTTTTCAATTCTACATTTGGTTAAAACTAATTGTTTTCAACAAGTTGATTATTTGTTTATGCTAATAAACATGCGTTAAATGTCAGAGAACTGCCCTATGAGCGCCATGCAATGTCCTTGAATCTCCAAGGACCGACCATTCTATCCCTCATATCATCTCGGTTTGTTTCTTCCGTCCTATCTAATGTAGGCCTAAACAAAAGATAACAATTGAATCTGTTGATTCACAAACTATACCAAAAACAATTCTTCTAATTATCATTGATTCATGAAGAATGCCGACAATCAAGATAATCACAAACTAACACTCTTGTAAAAATTGTCTATCTTCCAAAGATTACGTGAATATAAAAAGAATTCAAAAGTCGAATGTGCTTTAAAACATAAACGGGTTCAAAAGTTAGGCCACAAACAAAGTCTAACATAAACTAAAAATAAAACAACATATTAAAAAAACTCACAGAAGAAGCTATTTTTGGATAGAAATGATGACCCAAGGCGGTTTGCGAAAACGTACTCCTCAGACTAACGATCAGATTGACCGGTCACGGGTTAAAAAACACAGACTTTTAGCCGAAGTTATAACCATGAGTCACCCTTGAAAACGATCATGTGTCCCAATAATGAGATAGCTTGTCATTCTACACTTGAGCCTGCACCACTATCTTAGATCATCAGGGTAGCAGCTGTAACTCTTGACCGGTTTGGGATATGAAGAAATGCTTAACATGTTTGGCGCACATCTTTTCTTAGTCATTAATTAAGACACCCTCAAAAGACATGCCCTAGTGATCATATATTTACTCTTGGAAAAAGATACTTTGATATATTTACTCTTAGAAACAAAAACTCATTCGAACTTTAAAAGATTTCACATATATAACCTCCAGAAGTTTAAATTTACATTTACATCCATATCTTTTAAAATTCATATTACAGTATAAAAACATATTTTTCCCAAAGTAAATAAAATTAGACGTAGTTATTTTTCACTCATTAGTAAATCATTAAGTTATAAGTAACATATTTTCAAATTTCCCAAGATTCCGATTTATGTGATTAGAGGCTGGTGTGATCTAAGTCTTAGGAGGGGGTTGATGAAGTAAAGATTTTAATGGTTTTATGTGACAATAAACATGTTTTTATTTCTTTTTCTAGAATGGGTCGAATGGACACATGTTGTATTTTGAGAGCAAGTCTTGAATTAACCGGTAAGATTGTTCTTTTAGAACATTGAGGTTATGGGTTCAAATAGTAGGAAATAGTCATCTGCATGAAATATAAGGTAAGATTATGTACATCATAGTATGAAGCGATACAACCTTTCTCCGGACCTTATACAAAGGGGAAGCTGAGTCAAGAACCACTGCAAACCCCTTTTCTGTACATTAGAATATGTAACTATGATATTTATTATATCAGTAAGTATGCTATTATAAAATTTTACTATCTTGAACGTTTAAAGGGATATTTATCAGATTTCCCACGCATTTAAGGGGATGTGTATAAACTTTCCCATACAAATAATCTGCACTCTTTCTCCTAAATAAGTTTACAGCACGTATATTACAGACATTTTTCCTTTGTGTTTAATTAACATTTTAAATGTGTTTAAATGATTATCAAAATAATTTACTTTCTTTTACACGACCTGTTTTTACGAATTTTTTTAATTAACAGGGTAAAATTAAAATATTTATTGACTTGAGGGGTTAAAAAATAAAAATTTTCACAATAAGGGTACCCGCCGGTCACACCGGCGAGTTCTACCCACTTGAAATCCGTGTTCTAAAAATATTCCGGAAGTGTTGTCTTGTTCCTCAGAACCCGTTGGTCACACTGGCGAGTTCTGGCATGGTCAGCGGTCAATAGTGAAAACATCGTAGAGCGTGGCCGGTGAAAAGACAACCAAGAACCCGCCAATGGGACAGGCGAGTTCTTGGGTAATTTAGGGTTTCCGGAATATTTTTTTTACTTTCCCATTATATAAACCACCCAATTATTTACAACACACACAACTTCAACTTCTCAAACTAACTCCTGAATCCTCAAAACATTCTCATCCTCAAACCAAAAACCTCTTCAAACCAATAAATTCCATCATGTCTAGACCTTATTTTATTCAAATATATTGGGGTAGTGATGTTTCAAAATAAGGTCTAGACATGATGAAATTTGTTGGTTTGAAGAGTTTTTGGTTTGAGTTGTTTGAGGATGAGGATTGTTTTAAGGATTCGGGAGTTAGTTTGAGAAGTTGAAGTTGTGTGTTGTGAAATAAATGGGTGGTTTATGTAATGGGAAAGTAAAAAAAATTATTCCGAAAACCCTAAATTACCCAAGAACTCGCCCGTCCCATTGGCGGGTTCTTGGGTTTCTTTTCACTGGCCACGCTCTACGATGTTTTCACTATTGACCACTGACCATGCTAGAACTCGCCGGTGTGATCGGCGGGTTCTGAGGAACAAGACAAACTTCTGGAATATTTTCAAAGCACGGATTTCAAGTGGGTAGAACTCGCCGGTGTGACCAGCGGGTACCCTTATTGTGAAAATTTTTATTTTTTAACCCCTCAAGTCAATAAATATTTTAATTTTACTCTATTAATAAAAAAATTCTGTTTTTACCTTATATAAATTTTGGAGTTTTGCCTCCTACAAAAATTATTGTTTTTGTCATTTTCTAAAGTTTAATGATTAATTTTACCTACTCCATGTATATCTAAGTGCTTTGCTTATTGGAGAAGACCCCTTTCTTTCTGTATCCAGTTGTGATCATATTTACACCCATTTGTAAATTTCGCCTCAATCTTAAATTACTATTTTTATCTCAGTTGTTTGGTTATTTCAACTATTTAAGTATAAAAATAAATTTTCTAATAATCAAGTCTTATGGTTAGTATTCTAAACTTTTTTAGTCCAATACAATAACCGAGTTAGATTTTTCATTTAGTTTCTAATAAAATGACCATAGTGCCCTTGGCAGAAATGGTTATATTTAACAACCTCGTGGACCAAAAACATAATTTACTCTCTCATACAAACATATTATATGTTATATATTATATATTATATATTATATATATTATAATATATATATACACTAAATATTTTTATTTTTCAAAGTTTTTAAAAATTAATTTAAAATCGCTCGGTTTTAAACGTCGTATTTAAACCATTCATCTTATCTAACGGAATATTTAAAAACCGTTTGATTTATTATACTTCTTATTTAAACTGTTGCACTTACTTAAACGTCCTTGTAATTTATTTGTTTTACTTAAACTGTAAAGTCTTTTTAACTGTTATTTTATTTAAATGTCTTTTTTTAATTGTTCAATTTTATTGAGCTTCTTTTTTAATTTTTTTGTATTTTTATATATGTTTAATTATTCGGCTCGTTTAAATGTAATTTTATCTTGTTCTTTTATTTGAACGCCTTTTACTATTCGTTTATTAAAAAAGCTTTCTTTTTAAACAATTCATTATATTAAAACATCTTTTTTCACTTAATGATTTTTTGTCATATTTTATTCAAGTTGACTTGAAAGTGTTTTCTAAATTTATGTCATTTCTATTTTATGTATTAAATTGGGTTTTGATTATTACAATTAGGGCTTTTATAATATTAAAATTACATGCACTTAATTTATTTAAACTTTTTAAGTCAATCGTTGCGTTTGAATAACCAATCGATTTGAAAAAGACGTTTAAATAAGGCAAATAATTTTAGAAAGAGGTTTAAACTTTTTAAGTCAATCGTTGCGTTTGAATAACCAATCGAAGCCAAATATGAAGTCTTCTGAAGCTTCAAAGACAAGCCAACACTTGAAGACAGATTTCTTCCGAAGACTTTTGAACACATACTTTATCTGACGTACCTTTTCCTAAAGCTGGACCCTTTCCGCTGCAACTCTGATAAGACACCAACTTTACATAAGTTGGTGAAAACTCCATGCTTTTGGTAACTGTATATTGAGGTCTTGAGTCTGTAACTTTCTACTTTATGTAGTTTATTCTTTTTGTAATATATTAGGATGTGAGCTATGACATGTCATAGTCACTAGTCAAAAGGCAATCGCCTTTTGACTCTATATTGATTTTGTTGTTGTCTAGATCATGTATCCAGCTGGCCTTCAGAGTATGGCTGGCTGTAGGTTGTAATATAAGTATTTCTGGTCCTTTGCATTGCTTTGTAAACACTTGTAAGGAACTAGAGAACAATATACACCAACCTTGAAAACCAACTACTTGTGTTGTTATTGTTCTATCTCTTGAATACTTGTGTTTCTTAGTTCTCATTAAAAGTGGTTACTAGTTCCCTATTTGATCTGTTAAGTGTTGTTGCACACTCACCTCTTTTTTTGTTGTGTTGTAAGCAAGTACCCTTAAACGGTCCTGCAATTGGTATAAGACCTTTTCAAACTCTTGATATAACATCTCACCATCTTAAGATCCCTCACACACACAAAATACTTAACATCTCAAATGGCAGCTATCTCTAAAGTTGATATGGAAACTGGAACCATGACAAAGTCCCCACTGATCACTGTTGATGACTTTGACACTTGGTGCCAAAAATGGAAGGCTTTATCAAGTCTCTAGACTCAATAATGAGGGAGTTTGTTGTTACTAGACCTTACATACCAAGAACCTCTTCATCTACTGTTGGAGCTGGTATGATGCCCAAGGCTATGGCTGACTACTCAGATGAAGATAGAAAGAGAGTAGAACTTGATCAAAAGGCCATGACAACCCTTTAGACTGCTCTTCCAAACTCTGTATACAGAGGTTTCAAGGAATGCAAAACATCTAAGCAGCTGTGGGATGCATTGAAACTGATGTATGAGGGTTTCACTAAAGCCAAGGAGAACAAGAAGGATATCCTAAAGCAGTAGTTTGAAAATCTCACCTTCAAAACAAGTGAGACCATGACTGAACAATACTTCAGGTATGTTGAGATTGTGGATACTCTAGTGGATGTTGGAGTAACTCTTGAAAACAGGGATATTGTAAGGAAGTTCATGTCCTCTCTTCCTAGGCAATGGACACATTATTGTGTTTTTATCAAGAGGGCTGAGAACCTTAAGACTCTCACTTTGATAGAGTTGTATGACATTCTCAGTGGATACCAGATGGAGATGAACATACAAGGTTCATTTGGTAACTCTTGCAGTCAAATGGGTTCATCCCTGCATGTGGTTTAAAGGGATAGCATAGAACCCCAACAACATCTCATATGCCACCCTGACAACTCACAAAAGGGTCCTTTCATCACCTTCCCGGAGACACCAAGGGAGAACTATACTCAAGGAAGCCCATTCCAAGAGACAAGTTCTTCTCAAGCTTTTGTGTCTTCTAATGAAAGTTGTGGTAGCTTTCTCTTCACCCTTGAAGACCTAGACTATATCCATCCAGATGATCTGAAGTATATGGAGATAGTCCAGCAAATGGCTCTTCTCACTCACAGAGCCAAGAAGTTCTACAAGCGGACAAAAAGGAAGTTTCCTAGCAATACAACCAGTGGAAAATTTAGGCTGGATAAAAGCATCTCTAAATCAAGCATTGATGGCTTACCATGATGAAGCCAAGGAACAGCTCAAAACAAACAAGAATATTTGGATCATTGATAGTGGCTGTTCTAGGCACATGATAAAATATGTCACTACTCTAGAATTTTGGAAGAATTAATAAAGGCCAGTTTATTTTGGAGGAGATGGAGGTGGTTACATTTATAGAAGGGGCAAGGTCACAAATGGTAAGCTTAGCATTGAGAAGGTAAACTTTGTCAATGAGCTTGGGTATAATCTTCTGAGTGTATCTCAATTTTGTGATCAGAGTCATAACATGCTCTTTACTGAGCATAACTGTATTGTTCTCAAGCTTGGGGTGGTCATTCCTGATAAGCATATCCTGCTCAAAGCCCCCCAGGAGAGGGAACATGTACAAGATGGATTTGCAAGAAACATCCCCCTCAGGAGAAGTTTTATTCTTTCTATCTAAAGCTAATAGTGATAAATCTTTCCTCTGACATAAAAGAATGTGCCATGTAAACTTTAAAAACACGAATAAACTGATTAAAAATGATTTGGTAACTAGAATGCCAAAGAAGGAGTTTACAAGTGATGATCATTGTGTTGTATGCCTGAAGGGGAAGAAACACAAGGTATCTCACAAGCCTAAGGAAAGAAACTCCATCACTACACCCCTACACTTGTTACATATGGATCTCTTTGGCCCCACCAGTGTAATGAGTCTAGGAAGGACCTTTTATTGTTTGGTGATCACAGATGATTTTACAAGATTCACTCAGGTCTTCTTCCTTAGATCTAAGGATGAGACTCCTGAGATTCTGAAAATTTTCATCTTAAAGATTGAGAATCAATATGATCACAAGGTCAAATCCATAAGATGTGATCAAGGAACTGAATTTAAGAACCAAATCCTTGATACATTTTCTAATGAAAAGGGTATTACACGACAATACATTGCTCCCAGGACTCCTCAGCAAGATGGTGTTACTAAGAGGAGAAACATGACACTGATTGAAGTTGCAAGAACCATGTTGTCTAACTCTAAGCTACCCATCACCTGCCTGCTATGTGCAAAACAGAGTTTTAGTGGTCAAGACTCGTGGAAATACTCCTTATGAACTTTGGCACAATAGGAAACCTTTCATTGGTTTTCTCAGGTCATTTGGATGTCCTTGCACCATCTTGAATACCAAAGATCAAATTGCCAAATATGTGAGAAATCAAATGATGGACATTTCATTGGATAATCTTCTCAAGCTAAGGCTTATAGAGTATACAATCTTAGAACTAGAATTGTTGAGGAGTCAGCCAGCGTGACTTTCAATGAACACACACCCAGTGTAGCTAGTTCTGGTCCTGATTGGCTATTTGATCTTGATTTAGTTACCAACTGTTTTAACAAATCTTATGAGAATGTTTCAGGATCTACAAATATTTTACCTCTAGGTGATCCTGATCCAAGATTTGAGCTAAGAAAACCTTCAAGTTACACATCTTCAGCTCCAGTTGTAACTACTTCTGCAAATGAAGTTTCTATCAGCACAACAATGACAAATTCAGCTGATACATCTGAGATGCCTTCAAATTCCAGCTCAAAGGCTCAACAACCAGATAAAGAAACTTCAAAATGCAGAGTACAATGGTGGTGGTGATAGTGATCAAGAATTTCTGATGCTGATAACACTCCATAGATGAAAACATCAATGATGTCACACACTCATTGGATCAAGTTTCTCTTGATAAGTGTGCTGATGTGGTGGGAGAAGCATCAATGCCAGATCTAAAATTTTCTAATTTAGATCTCTCTCAGCAACTTGTTGTGATCCTTCAACTAAGGATCTGCATGTCTCACCCTACCACAAACATCATTGGAGATGTTGACACTGGGGTAAGAACAAAAGGACAAACTCATGAAGCAAATTTTTGTCTTCACGCTTGTTTCTTATCTCAGATAGAGCCAAGAAGATTGATGAGGCTTTGAAGGATGGAAGTTGGGTTAAGACTATGTAAAAGGATCTATTCATTCAAAAGGCAAAAGGTTTGGAACATAAGTCTCTTCCTTATAGGAAGACTACTATAGGAACCAAATGGATGTTTAGGAATAAGAAAGATTATAGAGGCATTATCATCAAAAACAAAGCTAGACTTGTTGTTCAAGAGTACACATAAGAAAAAGAAATTGACTACACTGATGTATTTGCTCTTGTAGCAAGACTGGAAGCTGTTAGAATATTCTTGGCATTTGCTGCATCCAAGAACTTCAAGGTCTATAAACTTGATGTCAAGTGTGCTTTTCTGTATGGGGTGATTGATGAAGAAGTGTATGTCAAACAACCACCTGGTTTTGCAGATCCTGATCATCCTTATTATGTATGCAAGCTTGATAAGGCTCTTTATGGGCTGAACCAAGCACCAAGGAAGTGGTACAAGACTCTATCTCAGTATCTCTACAAGCATGGATATAGGAGGGATACTATAGATGGAACTCTTTTCATCAAAGGATAGAGAAATGACTTAATGCTAGTTCAAGTGTATGTAGATGACATCATCTTTGGTTAAACTAATCTAAGGTTCTACAAAGACTTTGAGAAGCTGATGAAGGACATATTTGAAATGAGTGCTATGGGGGAACTCAATTTCTTTCTGGGAATTCAAGTGAAGCAAATGGAAGATGGCATCTTCATAAGCCAGTCAAAGTATGTTCAAGACATACTCAAAAGATTCAAGATGACTAATCGTAAGATTGCTAAGACACCCATAGCAAGAAACCACTCCCTTGGACCTGATCCTGAGGGGGAGTGTATGGATGAACACCTTTATAGGGCTATGATCGGGTCTTTTATGTATCTTAGAACTAGCAGGCTTGATATCATGTTTGCCATATGAATTTGTGCAAGATATCAAGCCAACCTAAGATGTCACACCTTATCACTGTCAAGAGAATTCTAAGATATCTTAAAGGTGCCTCAACACTTGGTCTTTGGTATCCTAAGAATTCTGACTTTAATCTGTATGCATATACATATAGTGATTATGGTGGTTGCAATATGACTGCAAAGTCTACATCTGGGGGTGCTAGTTTCTTAGTGAAAGGGTTGTCTTATGGCTATTCAAGAAACAATCCTGTGTCTCTGCATTAACTGCTGAAGCCGAATACATTGTTGCTGCAAGCTGCTATGCTCAAGTGCTTGGATTCAGAATTAGATGCTTGACTATGGATTAAACTTCAAGGAGACTCCCATTCACATAGACAACAATAATACTATCTCTATCACATAGAATCCTGTGCAACACTCAAGGACAAAACACATCAATATTAGGTATCATTTAATTAGAGATAACTTTGAAAAGGGATTAATTAAACTAGTTAAAGTTAACACAAATGAATAATATGCTAATATGTTTACAAAAGCCTTTGATGAACAGAGATTTAAGTATCTCATATAAGCTATTTGGATGATTAACTTTGAGTAGCTTTTTCTTAAAACTAATTCATATTATTTCTTAAAATCTATGTGTCATAAGTTGTCTAGTTTATCACCTTCATAAGCTTTTGTTTTCTCTGGATGAAAAACTATTTGAAGACTTTCCTTAGATTTTTAAAAAAAAATCTTGATCCTTCGGAAGATATGATTTTATCTTCGAAAGAAACTTATGCCTTCAAAACAAATAACTGCCTAAGTAATTTCCCTTTGGAAGAAACTTCTGAAATATCTTCCGAAGCTTAAAATCTCTCTTAGGCACTTATATGTTTCAAGGACAATTTTCTTCTGAAGCAAATTAACTCTCGGAAGCTTTGTTCTGTTGAACAAAACGTCCAAGTCTTGATTCTCACCCGAAACAAATTTTTTCAAAACTCTTAGGAAATTCTTCCGAAGGCATTTTGGCTTTGGAAGCTTTTTCATTAAAACTTCCGAAGACAATTTACCTTCGGAAGCTTTTTCGACTTTCAAGAAAACTACTTTTGAGCAAAAAACAAACTACTTTTTCAGAGGTGGGACCGATATCCGAATTTCAAAGTTTATCCTCTTTTATTAACATTGTCTTAAATCTTTTTCTCATATAAACCCAACAGTTCCCCCTCTTTCTATCATCTTCATGTTTCCTACAAACCTAAATTCCCAAATTTCTCTCTGAAACCGCCTTCGTTCATCTTTCCTTCACCTTTAAGCTTTCTAAAATGGCCAACCTTAACCGAAGAAATAACCCAGATTTCTCCATGCAGTTACACAGGCAACACAATCAGATTGCTCTTTTAAACTTTGAGAAAGATCCAAACTTCTCAAAGGTTTACCAATTCTTGGCTCTATCTAACTACTTCACCTCCCTTACCATTGATCATGTTCTTTATGAGGATCATTTGCTTGATTTCTAGAAAACCTGTCAAGAGGTTGTTCTAGATGGGGAGAAGACATTGTCTGCTACGGTGCAGCGGAGGACAATCTTCATCACTCCAGTCATCATAAATGCCCATCTGCAGCTGGATGATAAGGAAGGTGAGTTGTCCTTTCCAAAAGAAGCTGCTAACCATTCCTTCCAGCAGATGGGCTATGAAGGAGATTTCTCTGTAAAAACCTTCAGGAAAGGGAAGGTCTCATCCCAGTGGAAGTATTTACTACATGTGGCCATTCACAGCTTATCCAACAAGAATTGGGGTTGGGATAAGATTCCTAAAGATCTATCCTTCATAGTGCATGGGATGGTTCAGGGGGTCAAGTTCAGGTACTCTTAATTTGTTTATACAAATCTGCTTGCTAACTTGGACTCCTTAGAGTATTACATGTTTCCTAGATATGTTCAATACATTCTCAACTATGAACTGGGCTCACAGTTAAGAGAAACAAGTAATATTCTTAAACTATGACAGATGAAGCCCAACATCTTTAAAATTTTGAAGAAGCCAACTGTTGGCTTCTCAGGGGTACAAACAACCCTTGTCCTAAAAATATTAGCGCTCATTGCTCAAGGTGACAACCTATCAACACAACCTAGTGTTGAACCCACACCTTCTACATCTCAACCACAAAAACAACCACAGATCACCCTCACCTACAGAATAAAATCCAAACAAATCCCTGCTCAAGCTATTGAGTCTCTGCAGACCCCATATACTTACCCATACAGGAGGAAGTCAATACTAGAGCTCCCATTTCTCCTGAGGAGCAAACCACTCCATTACTTCAAATATCAGTGTTGAGGTTCCTCATGCTTAGCCTAATGAGCTCACAAGCCCAACTACCTTAAGCCGTCACTCTGAGTCTCAACACCTAAGTGAATAACCTTTAGGGTACATCTACCATCCCCAGCCTTTAGACTTAAACCATCCCATTCCCAACCTTGACTTCTATACTGATGATGACTTAGGTTTTAATGAGTATCATAAGTCTCTTTATTCCTCCCCTAATCAAAGAGAGCTGAGTGCTCATGACTCACCTGAGTGTAGCCCATATCAGTCACCTATCATTGAGGTAGATCCTTTTGAACATGTTCAGGAGATCAATATGGAAGAGGCTCTCACTTCAGCAAGTGATTACGTCATTCAGACCTCAACCATGGCAACTCAGCCCATTGACACTTCAACTGAAGCTGTCATTGAGCAGAGGAAATCCAACAATCAAGAACTCTATGCTAGTGGTGAGAGAGAAGACTTTGGTCCAAGTTCTCTCATCCCCCAATGATTCTTCTAATGAAGAGGAGGGGAATCTGAGGCTAAAGGTGCAAAAACTGTCACAAACATGCACGTATCTAGTCTCCAAGGTTAGTCACGTTGAATCTCAGGTGACTACCCTGCAAAACAAGGTCAATGATCAACAACTTGAGATTTCTTATCTCAAGGAAAAACTAGCTGGGAGACCTCTAAGAAGAACTCAACCAGGAACACAAGAACCTGTGAATGTAGTTGACCTAACCTCTAGCTCATCTATGCAAGTGGATGATGCTATAAAAAGGGGGAGAAAGTCATCACAGACACAGAACCTGGGAGTTCTTCACAGAGCATGTACATTAAAGACTCACCATCTTCACTTGCAAATGTCCATACTCAGCAACTTCCTCAAGTTCACATTGATGTGGATTTTATAGACTTTTTTATTCAAGTATTTTTAAGGAAGGGATACCAAGGGCAATGTCATCTCCACCAATTCAAATCATATTACAAGGTGGATGTATGATGAAAATAGAAGAGCCCTTATCATTCAAAGAGTTCAAGGGCAGCAAGAAGGCTTCAACTTTCAGAATTTGAACTTCAATGAAAGTCTTGATCTTGTCAGCATGCCACTTGTCAACCAAAACCAATCTAGACAAGCTGACAGGCTGGCTCAAAGGATTCAAGACAGGATAACTGCAGAGTTCAGCTTCAGAATGAGACTAAGGCAATATCATTGGTCAACTAGATGTTGAGGCAGACCCTAAGATTAGTTTCATAGGGGAAACCTTGACTGAAGGCCTAATGGTAGAACCTGAGAGCCCTGTCTCACCATCAACTGCTCTAGAGATTCATCCCTTGATAAAACACCTGTTGGTGAAGGTGCATCTCAACCTCTCTCTAGCCAGAGCTTGAAAGCTACACCATGCAATGAAGGCCAAAGGTCTCTCCACCCTGAGTCACAAAGGTCTGTGAGTGAAAAAGGGAAATGTTGGATCAAGAAGAAGGCTAATGCAACCAAAACTATATCACTTAAGTTATTTTGGTGCTGCATGCAAAAGGCTTCCGAAGCTTAGCATGGAACTTCCGAAGGTTGTAGAGTTCTTCCGAAGACAAAATGAAAGATCAACTTCCGAAGACAGAACTCTACTTCCGAAGTCAAGTGTATACTTCCGAAGTTCAAGTCTTAGAGGAATAAAGTGAAGACCACTTCCGAAGTATGATGAAAAGAAGAAGTCTCCAAGCCTTGAAAGAAGCAGCCTCTTCTGAAGTATAAGTGGCTTCGGAAGTACTTACTCTTCCGAAGCCATTTAACCTTTGGAAGACACTGCTATGAACCAGTGGACACAAGTATGGTCTCTAACACTCCGCTGCAGACTTCTGATACAGCATGGCTTCTTCCTAAAGAGCCATGTTGTTAACCATACTTTATTCCACTGTTCACCTTTTCATGATAGTACATGTTACCAACTTTAGTTGGTAACAAAAGGTAAGTCAGGGACATGTCCTGACTACCAAATCTCAGATAAGACTTTATCCGAGATACCTTAATCTTTAGTCTTGTAGTATAGACTTTAGCTATAGGATCCCAACTAGTATCAAAGTATATCCGGCTGTAGATAGTATTATATATAGGTTCTCCTTGTAACTCATTGTAGGATATCATCTGCTTGTAAGAGTCTTTTATTTTGAGTTGAGAATCAATATATGCAAGTATCTTGAAAATTATCTTACTGTGTTCTTTATTACTTTCTATATTGTGATCAACTCTTATTGATTCTTCATATACCCGAGTGTTGTTCTAGGTGAGTTTGAGAGAAAAAATTAAGTGACAAACACCGATCCTGCAATTGGTATCAGAGCTCCTCAGGCTCTTGATTGCGTGATCTCACCATCCAAATCAATCTGTTTTTACTCCTCCTACCACTCACTCACTCAATGGCCCTTACAAATCCGAGGTAGAGATGAGAACAATGACAAAAGCTCCCATCATTACCCCTGAAAACTTCAGGTCTTGGAGTAGAAGAATAGAAGGCTTCATTAGATACCAAGACAGTAAACTATGGAACTCCATTGTCAATGGACCGTACAAGCCAAAGGTAGCATCACCTGGTGGAAACGTTTCCATGATAAAGAAGGCTGTCGAGGACTATTCTGATGAAGACAGAAGAAGATGGACATCGATAGCAATGCTATGACTATTCTCATGACTGCAATACCGAACTCTATTATGGTGGGGTTTGAGCATTGCAAGACTCCAAAGAATTATTTGATGCATTGCTCAGATGTACTCAAGCTCCAACGACTCAAAGAAGGACTCACTGAAGCAGCAGTTCGAGGACTTCACTCATATTGCTGGAGAGACCCTCAGCCAGCAGTACTTCAGGTACATGGATCTTATCTCTTCCCTTCAGTCTGTGAAGATCAATCCTAAACTCAAAGATCTCACCAGAAAGTTCATGAGTGCTCTTCCCAACGAGTGGACATTCTACTGTGTCTCTATCAAGAGAACAAAAGACTTGAACACTCTTTCCATGACTGAACTCTACGACATCCTTGATGGATATCACCTAGAGATGGAGAGTAAGAAGGGCCACCAAACAAGCAGACCCATGAGTCTTCCCGCTAGCAACGCTTTAATGGTTGCTGAAGGCTTATTAACCCCTCAACCTCCGCATTTCCTGACTTATTAACAGTCATCCTGCTCTTCTAGACCTAACATCACTTTTCTTGAGACTCCAAGGTCTTAACAGGCTCAACACAACTCCTTCCAGGAAAGTTGTGCCTTTAAATATTCTAGACCTAACATCAGGATTACAATATGGAAATTAGATATGATATTGAGTCTTTAAATATTCTAAAATCTGATTTTAAAAGAGCTGAAACTGACTATCAAAACAAAATTGATGAGTTAGAGAAAACTATATCTCTTTTAAAACATGAACACACCAATTACAAGACTCAAATCAAGGATCTAATATCCAAATTGTCTGAGGCTCAAGCCCAGCTTGTCACTGCTGAGGCTTAGGCCAGGAAGCATGCTAGTTCTGAGTAGAACTTCCAAGCTATTCTTGCATCATCCTCCCATTCCAAACTCTGTTATCAGAACAAAGGAGGGTTGGGAACCAATGAAATCGCTCCACCATATTCCTATGAGTCTATTAGACAGCCTAGATGTGGTACTGAGGAGCAAGAGGTTCCAAATGCTGACCCTTCCCTTCCAGAGTTAAAGGACGAGGCATCAATAGAGGCCACCAGAGGGAAGGAACAAGTAGATGTACCCATCTCCTCCTGTGAAGATCAAATCCTAACCACTAAAGCCAGAAGAAGTAGAGCTAAAGCTGCTAGAAGAACTACTAAGAAGGTGGTTGAGTCCAAGCTGAAGATTGACCCCAAGCAGAAGGGTGTCTTTATATCAGCTGGATTCCAAGTGTTAGGTACTTCTGATTCAGGAAAGGAATGTAATACCAGCATTCCTGTCCTCCCAAAGGATCAGAAGTTGAAAGGAAAAGTTGCTGATGAAGAAAAGAAGCCCAAGAAACAACAACCCCACTTTCCTAAAAGACTAACATTGCATGCACCATGTGTGGCCTGCAAAATCACATGGCAAAAGATTGTTACTACAATCTTGCAAGCACACATTATGCAAATAATGTTAGGAAAGAAAGAGTCAAGGAAGGTTTCACATCTGGACCTTTTCAAATGGTTCAAGTGATGAAAAAGGGAAGGCTAGTCTCGGAAGCCAGGTTGCTTTTGGAAGAAACTCCTTATTCCGAAGGGAAAATGGCTTCGGAAGGAAAAGCTACTAAGGTTCGAAAGAACAAGAAAGCTCCCTTGAAACCATCCAAGAAGAAGACTGCTTCGTAAGAAAAGATGGTGAAGGCTTCTTCCGAAAAGAAAGAAGCTTCAGAAGAAGGCAATGCTGCAAAAGCTTCAACAAGCTCATCCTCCAAGGTCAGCCAAAGGATGGACTGGAAGATCATGGAAGATGCTGCAGCCCAAACCTTTTCTTCAAAGACCTCTATTGAACTCCCATGCATAACATTTGGTTCCACAATCATGTCTATCTTTGGAAGAACCCAAGACCAACAAGGCTTGGGCTTCCAAACAAAACTAACAATCTCATTTATGTGTAGGGACATCCATTTGACAAGAACAACAATGTCTGGATTGTAGATAGTGGATGCTCTAGGCACATGACATGGAACAGATCTCTCCTTCAACAGTTTCAAAACTATGATGGAGGTCTTGTCCAATTTGGAGGTGAGACCGGGGGATATATTTCTGATAGAAGAAGTATATCCAACGGTAAATTAAAAGTTGACAAAGCCCACTTTGTCAAACAGCTTGAACACAATCTGTTAAATATTTCTCAATTCTATGACCAAAAGCACCAAATGCTATTTACAGAACATGAGTGCGTTATCCTCAAACCAGGGATGACAATTCCTCTGGAATTGGTGCTTCTTAGATCTCCCAGGAAAGAGGATATGTACAAGCTTGATATGAATAATGCTTCCCCAATGGGTGAAGTATCATGCTTTCTTTCCAAAGCTGATAGTGATGAGTCAACACTATGGCATAAACGTATGTGTCATGTAAATTTTAAGACAATGAACTAATTGGCTAAAAATAACTTGGTACATGGTTTGCCTAAAAAGGAGTTTTTCTACAAAGATAACTGTGTTGCATGCCTGAAAGGGAAACAACACAGGACATCTCATAAAACAATGTGTTAACTCTATCACACTCCATTACACTTATTGCACATGGATCTTTTTGGTCCCACAAGTATAATGAGCATTGGAAGGAAATCATACTGCCTTGTGATAGTTGATGATTTTACAAGATTCACATGGGTATTCTTTTTAAGAACTAAAGATGAAACTGCTGAAACATTAAAATCTTTTCTCTTAAAATAGAAATCAAATTGATCACAAGGTTAAAATCATTAGAAGTGATCAAGGGACTGAGTTTAAGAACTTCGTTCTTGACTCATTTTGTAACTCAAAAGGGATTGCCAGACAATACAGTGCTCCTTGAACTCCTCAACAAAACGGTGTTGCTGAGAGGGAGAAATAGGACACTTATTGAGGCTGCTTGAACTATGTTAGCTGATTCAAAACTAACTCTAACATTCTGGGCAGAGGCAGTCAGCATTGCATGCTATGTGCAGAACAGATTTCTTGTAGTTAAGCCACATGGAAAGACCCCTTATGAGCTATGGAACAATAGGCCACCGTTCATTGGCTTTCTAAGGTCCTTTGGCAGCAAGTGTACCATACTTAACACAAAGGACAATTTAGCAAAATTTGCTGAAAATTCGGATGATGCTATCTTTGTTGGATACTCTTCTAGCTCCAAAGCTTACAGAGTATACAACATTAAGAATAAACAATTTGAGGAATCATCTAATATATTTGTTAATAAGCACACTCCTTGTGTTAAGGGGAATGGCCCTGATCATATTTTTGATTTAGAATTGTTTCCAAACTATTATAAACCATCTTATGAGAATGTTTTGGTTGGAACGTGTGCTCAAAATAATGCTGATGCTACTGCTAATGATCAACTGGTTGAGCTTCCCAGACCTAGTCCAAGTTCTCCAAGTGCTGCAATACATCAAGCTTCCACTATTCACAGATCTGATAGTTTAACCATATCAAGGAACAGTGAAGCTTCAACAAGTGAATCACTTACTGAGCATCAAAACTCATTAGGTGATCCACCACAACATCAGGCAGAAGGACGTAGTATTTTGAAGGAATAGGCAACTGTTAATACTGCTTCACAACCAACTATTGATGATGTTTCTCATTCATTCAATCAGTCCTCATTGAATGACTTTGAAACAGCAGCTGGACAGAGTGTTCCAGTTCCTGAGCAGAATATGTCCAACCTAGATTATCTCTGCAACTGGAAGTGATTCCTCGTCTTAGGATTCACAACACTCATCCAACTGAGAACATCATAGGGGATGTCACTGAGGGTGTGAGAACAAGAGGACAGACTCATCATGGGAATGTCTGCCTGTACTCATGCTTTCTATCCCAGATAGAACCCAAGAAGGTAGAAGATGCCTTGAAAGATAGTAGTTGGCTTGAATCAATGCAAGAGGAGCTGCTTCAATTCAAGAGACAGAAGGTATGGAACCTATGTCCGCTACCATCTGGTCAAGTACCTATAGGCACCAAATGAGTTTTCAGAAATAAGAAAGATGATAGAGGCTTGATCATCAAGAATAAAGCAAGACTTGTAGTTCAAGGATACACCCAAGAGGAAGGAATCGATTATACTGATGTCTTTTGCACCAGTTGCAAGACTTGAGGCAGTTAGGATCTTCCTTGCTTATGCTGCATCCAAGGACTTCACTGTCTATCAACTTGATGTCAAGTGTGTATTTCTATATGGGGATATAGATAGGGAAGTCTATGTATGCCAACCTCCAGGATTTGAAGACCCACAGCACCCCAAATATGTGTGCCAGTTGGATAAAGCTCTGTATGGGCTGCACCAAGCACCTAGGCTTGGTATGAGACTTTGTCTCAGTTTCTTCTGAAGAATGGCTACACTAGAGGTACCATTGATAAGACTCTCTTCATCAGAAAGTCTGGAAAGGACATCTTGCTTATTCAAGTCTATGTTGATGACATCATATTTGGTTCCTCAAATGACCAAATGTGCAAGGAGTTTGAGAGCATTATGAAGAAAAAGTTTGAGATGAGTTCCATGGGAAAAATGGACTTTTTCCTTGGAATTCAGGTAAAGCAAATGAAGGAAGGGTTTTTCATTAATCAATCTAAGTATGTCTCTGACATCTTAGAAAGATTTGAAATGAAAAATTGCAAGCCTGCTGAGACACCCGTACCCAGAAACCATAATCTTTGTCCTGACCTTTAGGGGGAGGATACTGATCAACATCAGTATAGGGCAATTATTGGTTCTTTGATGTATCTCACAGCTAGTCGACCTAATATCATGTTTGCTACCTGCATTTGTGCAAGATATCAGGCTGCTCCAAAGGTGTCTCACCTAGCTGCTGTTAAGAGAATCCTTAGATACCTCAAATGAGCACCTAAACTAGGTCTCTGGTATCCCAGAAACAAGGATTTTAATCTCTATGGATACTCTGACAGTGACTATGGAGGCTGCAATGTTAACAAGAAATCAACATCAGGAGGATGTCAATTTCTTGGTGGAAGGATCATCTCATGGCAATGCAAGAAACAATCCTGTGTCTCTACATCAACTGCTGAAGCTGAATACATTATTGCTGCTAGCTGCTGTGCTCAACTACTATGGATTCAAAATCAGATGTTAGACTATGGATTTAACTTTATGAGTACTCTTATCATATTGACAACAACAATGCTATCTCAATACTGAAAATCCGGTGAAGCACTCCAAGACAAAGCATATTGACATCAGGTATCATTTCATTAGAGATATTCATGAGAAAAATCTAATTAAGTTAATCAAAGTTGATTCAAATGAACAATATGCTGATCTGTTCACCAAATCTTTTGATGAACAAAGATTTAAGTATCTCATAACAGCTATTGGGATGATAAACATTATTAATTTAATCTCTTTTGAAAACCTTTTTAATATGTAAGTCTTGTGTCAATACAATTTAAGCCCTGTTACAAGAAGTTCTCTCTAAAATTTTCTAAGTGTAAATTCCTTCCGAAGAGAAATAACCCTCGGAAGACATTCTCATATCTTCCGAAGCAAGATCTCTCAAAGGATAACTTTCTTCTCGGAAGAATTTTTGGCCTCGAAAGAAGCGATTGATTGCATATCAGATCTACTTCCGAGACTTACAGATTCTCCATTCAGAAGCAACTCTAACCTTCGGAAGCAAAGTTTTGGCTTCGGAAGTAGGAATTGCCTTCGGAAGACAAGTTACCTTCGGAAATGTTTTCCGCTCGGAAGAGAGATTCTACTGTGTAACGTAAATATCTTGGGCCCCACACTGTAAAAAGCAAAGATTTTGTTAATGATGTCAGATTATTTAACTGATATTAACCTTACCACCACTGTCAATTCATCCACTTAACCATCACATCACCTTATCCTAACCTCCATTACCGCCTTACCACCCTCTTTTAAATAATCTCGACTCTTCAATTTCATCTTCTTACTTGCAAATTTACCGCCCTAGAGATTTCTCCTCTCCAACTTTATCCAAGCTCAAAATCATCTACATTCATCTGATGGCACTTAACCCTCAGTACAACCAAGTCGCACTTCTTGATTCTTCAAGAGATGCCGACTTCTCTGAAATCATCTCCTTTCTCACCCAATCAACCTACTACACTACCCTTACCGTTAACCCCACTGTTTACTCCAACCAAATGGTCGAATTTTGGGGAAATGGTCAAGTCGAAACCCTAGATGGTCTTTGTGTACTATGGTCCAGCATCTGGACAGGAGTTGATCGTCACTGAACAACTCATCAGGGAGCACCTTGAGCTTCATGATGAAGGAGCTCCTACTGAATTCCCTAAGGAAGATTTAGGTAGAACTTATATCCTAATGGGATATGGTGGAGACATCAGCAGGTCGCCAATTTACAAGTTCAACTTCTCCTACAATTGGAAGTTCCTCCTGCATGTTGTTCTTCATTGCTTGTCCAACAAATCCGGGGGATGGGATCAAATCCCTTATGAACTAGGATGCTTAGTTCATGGATTGGTGAGAGGCCTACGCTTCAATTACTCACGATTTGTGTTTTCAAATCTGATAGGAATCTGCAAAGGGAGACATTCTTCATGTATCCTAGGTTCCTTCAACACATAATCAACTATGAGTTGGACCAGAGCATGCTTGTCTGTGCAGCTGCTCAAACTGTCCCCCACATGCGGCCTACCATCTTCAAAACATTAAAGAAGGTATCCACCAACTTCACTTGAAGGTATACCACTCTGCTTCCAGGTATGATTGAGCGCATAGCTCCTGGTGCCATCCTTGTTCACCCCACAGGTGATGAACCCACACCAGCAACCACCTCCACAATGCCAACACTACCTTCTCCACCCATCACCATCACTTATCAAAGATGCCCTAAACGAACCCTTGTTCAATCTACTCTGATTGAACAAGCCCCTCCTGTTCAATCCAAAAAGACTAGAGTGGAAACACGGGCTCCCACTCAGTCAGAGGTCTCTCCATCCTTCTCTTTTGACCTTAATTTGGGTTTTGAGTCTCCTCGGTCTCAAACCCAGGAGCCTGATACCCAAACCAACAGCCCTCAGAATGAGTATCTACACTCTTCTGAGCAGCCAACAAGGGACAGCCCCACTAGAGGCTCAATGCCTGTAGACATTGACTAAAGTCCCGGGTCAGTAGGCTTAACGTCCCTATCTTTCACTGACTTCTATTCAAAACTGATGAAGAGATAACATCTCTCCATGGCAATGAAGTTGATCTATAATACCCTCTTCAAGATCAACAGAGCCCGGAGAAATACCTTATCTCTAGCCCACATCAACAACCAATAACTGAGGTGAGTCCCACAGATGTGGAGGGGACTCATGTAGATTCAGCTGCCACTACAGAAGATGCCTCAATGGACCTTGTGGATAGTGGTAACATCTCTCAAACTGAATCTACGACAACCGAGCCCTTTGATGACTCTAAAAGAGACATCATTGAGCATGGGAAACCAGGGTGCCAAGAAACCACATCTGGTGGTGAGGCTGAACATACTAGGTATGTTACCTCATCTCCCCGTGATTCTTCAAAAGAAGATGAGGGAAGCATGAAACTCCTTATTAAAGACCTTCTATCTAAAGTCTCAAACCTTGAATCCTTGGTTAGGACTTTAGAAGCAAGGTCTGGCACTCAACAACTTGAGATTGACAATCTCAAGGCTCAACTAGCTGAGAAACAGACAGAGAGGTCTGTTAGGCATGTACCTATTCAGGTCTCATTGACTTCTTTCTCTAGCTCATCTAGCTCTCAAGATGATGCTACCAAAAAGGGGGAGAATGTTCAAAGACAAACACATGACGAACCATAGAGCTGACCTTCAACTTCAACATCTTCTTTTCCCATCATCACAGTGATTGAGCCACCTCAAGTCATTCTTCAGATTGACCTAAGGATGCTCAATGATCTCTACAGACTCTTCACCAAGTTTCTGTTAAGATCCTTCTTTGAGCAGCCAAACCATGATGCTGCAATGATCTACTTTGGAGCAGAAGAGCTTCAAAGGTTGACTGCACCTTCTACCACTGTGGAAGAAGTTGGTCAACCTAAGGTCCACATGGAACCTAAGATTCAATTCGAAGGGGAAATGGGGACTGATGGCCCAACAACTGAAACAGGGGACAGAATTTGCATCTCCTTCTGCTTCCGAAGCTGAAGTTAAAGCCTCGAAAGATCAAGCTGAATCTTCCGAATCTGAAATGGAAGCTGCGGAAGGATTGTTTAAAATGTCCGAGGAACTTATCATCACAGATGCAATCCTTGAAATGGCATCTGAGGTGAACAGTGAGGAATTTCTGATGCCACCTTCATCCCAGACACCATCTCTGCCTCTCTCACAATCAGAAACCTCTCTCCAAGAACCACCACAGTCAGGATCTTCAAAAGACCAAGGAAAAAGGAAGATGACTGCGGAAGAGCTTCAGGAAGAGGAGAAGATTGAGAAACTCAAGAAGAATGGAAGAATTCAAACTGAGAAGTTGCTAGCTGCCAGTACAAAAGCAGTTGCATCCAATCAGGAGGATGTCATCATAAAAGGAGAGAGGAGATCATTGATCAGCTCATTAAGTTGGGAGCTGCCAATGAAGAAACACTCCTGCTTCCAGTAGAGGAGTTGGTGGATCTAGAGAAGGCAACCAAGCTGAAACTTGAGGAAGAAGCTAGGTTGGCCTTGGAGATGGAAGAAGAGAAACAGAGGAAAGCTGAATTGCAGCTAAGGAAAGATAGGGTGAACTTCCTACTCTCCAAAGGCTTTGATCTTCAATAACTTTCTTCACATAATGATGATACGATCCTCTGGCTCTACAACAAGAGCAGGATCAAATGGAGAAAGAAAGGAAGAAGGCTGCAAAAGAAAAGGCAAGAGAGAGAAGAAGAAGGAAGAAGAAGCCAGGATTAATGCCTCAAGAAGCTCACTGAGAAGGCCTGGATGAAGGACTATCTTGGGCTCATGGCTTTTTTAGAAGGCAGGTGGGTCCCATGTCTGAAAGGACACTCCAACGGATTGTCAGTGAAATTAAGGCTGACATCCGGATGGGGAAAAGGAAAGGGATGTATAGAAGGTAAAAGGGATGACCTTCACTGCTACCACCCAACCACAACCTGAACCTTCACCCTTACCTTTCACCATTAAACCTGAACCTTTCACCCCTAAACCCCCATCACTACCCACACCTACCCCTCACCTCAACCACCCAAACTTCCCATCATCCAACCTAAAACACTAGCCAGAACCTCTGAACTTAAACCTACCCAATTACCATCCAAGCCATCCCCTCAGCCTTCTCAACATCTCTCTCTTGAGGAGTTTAAGGAAATAAGACGAAGCTCGCCAACTACACTACTCTGAGCGAATTCTCTTGTGTAGAAGACTCTATCAAAATCACCTATGTTGATGGTTCTTCAAGTTCCCTCACAAGAGATAAATTCTTTGATCTGCCTAGAGGAACTTTGGACCAGGCTGTGAGACTTCTGGGACTCAACTCAGACTCTTTGAATGAAGAAGAGAAGAAGCTCAGGAGGAAACTGGTGACTCTACTGGATACAAAGAAAGAGGACAAGATTCCTAGTCAGTCTCTTGCGCCTAGAAGGAAGATAATCCAGTGGAGGTTCGATGAACCTTCACACAACTTTGTTGTGGAAAGAGAGAATGGTGAAGTCAATAGACTCAATGCAACCACTCTGCTACACTCCAGCAGGTTCGACCTTGCTGAGCTAGCAGAGAAGCCATTCTCCAACCCTTCCAACTCTGAAACTGCTGCACTCATTAGAAATCATCTCAGCAGTCTTCATCTAGCTGAGTTAACTACAAAGGTGAAGATTAAAGAAGAGTTGAAGTTGAGAAGACAGGAAGACAAGGAAAGATCTCCCACTAAAGGTGCTGCCTTTCTACAGATGGTGAAAGGTCCTGAATTAGAACCTATAGTTTGATGGGAATATGATTATAGTTCCCATCAACTAACTCTTTTCAGAGGGCAACAGTAAAAGGTACATGCTATCCAAGGTGACAGACTGGATTTTCTGTCTACCAAGGATCTGTACAAGCTTCTCAGCACCACATCAAGGAAGAACAAGGAGAAAACAAATATTTACTTTCCTTGGTGCTGAAAGTTTTGAGAAGTCGAGATAAGTGAAGTTTTGGTAGCATCAGCCTAGGGGGAGTTTGTTGGATCAAGAAGAAGGCTAATGCAACCAAAACTATATCACTTAAGTTATTTTGGTGCTGCATGCAAAAGGCTTCCAAAGCTTAGCATGGAACTTCAGAAGGTTGTAGAGTTCTTCCGAAGACAAAATGAAAGATCAACTACCGAAGACAAAATGAAAGATCAACTTCCGAAGACAGAAATCTACTTCTGAAGTCAAGTGTATACTTTCGAAGTTCAAGTCTTAGAGGAATAAAGTGAAGACCACTTCCGAAGTATGATGAAAAGAAGAAGTCTCCAGCCTTGGAAGAAGCAGCCTCTTCCAAAGTATAAGTGGCTTCGGAAGTACTTACTCTTCCGAAGCCATTTAACCTTCGGAAGACACTGCTATGAACCAGTGGACACAAGTAGGGTCTCTAACACTTCGCTGCAGACTTCTGATACAACATGGATTCTTCCTGAAGAGCCATGTTGTTGACCATACTTTATTCCACTGTTCACCTTTTCATGATAGTACATGTTACCAACTTTAGTTGGTAACAAAAGGTAAGTCTGGGACATGTCCTGACTACCAAATCTCAGATAAGACTTTATCCGAGATACCTTAATTTTTAGTCTTTTAGTATAGACTTTAGCTATAGGATCCCAGCTGGTATCAAAGTATATCCGGCTGTAGATAGTATTATATATAGGTTCTCCTTGTAACTCATTGTAGGATATTATCTGCTTGTAAGAGTCTTGTATTTTGAGTTGAGAATTAATATATAAAAGTATCTTGAAAATTATCTTACTGTGTTCTTTATTACTTTCTATATTATAATCAACTCTTATTAATTCTTCATATACCCGAGTGTTGTTCTAGGTGAGTTTGAGAGAAAAACATTGTGTTTAAGTGACAAACACCGATCCTGCAGGAAAAAATAGATGATTTCTAAGGAGATTGTGGAGGAGAGAGAGAGAGAGAGAGAGGAAAATGAAGCTAAGGGGAGACAGTTCCTTTACTAGGATTGCAAGATTCATGGAAGCTGCTATCAGGGCTGCCCCCAGACCGAAACTCAGGATGATGAGTTGAGGGCAATCAGAATCAACTACTTCCAGACTAGGAACTATGACATTGATAATATCATCTCCCTATCCTTAGATGACTTAAATGAACTAGTTGACATAGAATTGTCAAAGGAAAGAAAGGAGGCAGCGGATGCAAAATTACTTCTTCAAATCAAAGAAGAAAGAAGACATTAAAAGACTCTACAAGCATGTGCCTACTCTCTCCCCAGTTCAAGAAAGTCCTGTACATGAGGATGTGGCCCCACAAGAACCTCAGGTTGACAAAGAAAATGATAGGATCAACATGATCAACAACCTGAGTGCCACAGGCCTCTAATGCACTTCTTCCTTTACCCTTTGATTACATCGAGTTTAAATACCTCATACAGCTTGAACTTGAGTTAGTTAAAGAAAGAAAGATCACTAAGAGGAAGTTAGGGAAGAGGCTGTAAAGTCAAGAGCCATCATTTAGAAAAGCATGAAGAAGTCTGCTGATAAGCAGAGGATGATGAGCTTCTTGAAGCTGTATGGATTCTCCGAAAGGAAACTTGGCCCTATGTCTCTGTCCATTATGGATGAGCATATTAGGATGATCAAGTAGAAGATTCAAAGAGGTGAACTTATTGACTTACCCTCCCCACCAAGTCAGGTCCCTTAGGAAGTGGATATTAAAGTTGAACCATTTAAGACAACACAACCAGAATCTCCTGCTGAGCCTCACCAAGCTTCCATTTCTGATCCACAACACGGTTTTATCCCCTCTCAATCTGAACCTGTGAGAGAGGAAGACCCAACTGAGAAAGACAAAGAAGATCAATTAGGTGCTGCAGGCCAGTCTTCTTAGTTAAAAGGTTCTAAGAGGAGAAAAAGGATGGCTTACAGACCAAAGCCAAAGAAGAAGAAGAAATACGTATCTATCTCCAAACCTCAGGATGAGTCAGAACATCCTGGGGATGTGCAACAAGAGGATGCTCCACCAACTCTAATTCAAGTAGCTCCTCTAGCATCAGGAAGACCCATCTTGTTCTGCACATACATTATAAATCCAGAAAGATGGCATGTCATCATAGATCAAGGTGTTGAAGATGTCTACACATGGCAGGACATGTTCAATCTGCTTCTGCATTATCTCTTTGACATGAGAAGACATTTTGAGAGTCTGAGCGATCTTGATCATCTTATGAAGAGAGGGATGGTCATCACCATGATATGGACTGTTGATATCTGAAGTCTTCAAGAGTTTTGGTGGCATCAGCCTAGGGGGACTTTATAAGGTTTGATATAAGCATGATGCAACTCAAAACACCCAAAGTCTCTCCTGCATGCATGCACAAGTATACTGAAGTGGAATGCTTCAGAAGTTTCACACTCTGCCTTAGAATAAATTCTAAGTGTGAAATCTTCCGAAGCCAAGACCAATATCTTCCGAATCCAAACATGAAGTCTTCCGAAGCTTTAAAGACAAAGTCTTCTGAAGCCAACACTTGAAGACAGATTTCTTCTGAAGACTTTTGAACACATACTTTATCTGATGTACCTTTTCCATAAAGCTTGACCCTTTCCGCTGCAACTCTGATAATACACCAACTTTACATAAGTTGGTGAAAACTCCATGCTTTTGGTAACTGTACATTGAGGTCTTGAGTCTGTAACTTTCTACTTTATTTACTTTATCCTTTTTGTAATATATTAGGATGTGAGCTATGGCATGTCATAGTCACTAGTCAAAAGGCAATTGTCTTTTGACTCTACATTGATTTTGTTGTTGTCTAGATCATGTATCCAGCTGGCCTTTAAAGTATGGCCGGCTGTAGGTTGTGGTATAAGTATCTCTGGTCCTTGTATCTTAAACCATTGCTTTGTAAACATTTGTAAGAAACTAGAGAGCAATATACACCAACCTTGAAAACCAACTACTTGTTTTGTTATTGTTTTGTCTATTGAATACTTGTGTTTTTTAGTTCTCACTAAAAGTGATTACTAGTTCCTCATTTGATCTGTTAAGTGTTGTTACACACTCTTCTATTTGTGTTGTTGTGTTGTAAGCAAGTACCCTTCAACGGTCCTGCAGGTCTTTTATACATATACACACATATTACTTAGATAGTAAATAATTTTAAAAGGTTGGTTTAAAAGGAAGTTTTTTAATAACGAATAGTAAAAAACGTTCAAATAAAAGACCGGATAATAGTACGTTTAAATGAGCCGAGTAATTAAAAATATGTATAAATACAATTTTTTTTAAAAAGAAGCTTACTAGAATTAAACGATTAAATATATATATATATATATATATATAATAACATTTAAAAAGACTTTGCGGTTTAAATAAAACATATACATTAAAATGATGTTTCAGTAACCTTAATAGTTTAAATAAGAAGTATAATAAACCAAAAAGGTTTTAAATTTTTCGTTAGATAAGATAAATGGTTTAAATACGACGTTTACAACCGAGCGATTTAAATTAAAATGTAAAAAACTTTGAAAAATAAAAAAACCTTTTGTGTGTATATATAATATATAATATATAATATATAATGTATAATATGTTTGTATGAGAGAGCAATTATGTTTTTTGGTCCTTGAGGTTGTTAAATATAACCATTTCAGTTCAAGGATATTTTGATCATTTTATTAGAAATTAACTGAAAAATCTAATTATATTAATGTATCGAACTAAAAGAGTTATACAATACTAACTATAGGGCTTGATGTTGCTAGGTTGATGTTTATAGAGCTTCTTGATATTTTGGGCTTGCTTGCTATGGCCGGGCTAGTGTAAAAACCCTGAGTGTACATGCGCGTTTTAATTTGGATTAGTAGAGTTCCACCCGTATATCTTTTGGTGTGTTTATATAGCAGTCGAGTGTGTGTGTTAATCAGAACATAACCATTTTTATCTTCTAGCACATGCTCTCTAGAACTCTTGGTTCATCTTTCTCTTAGGGTTTTATTGTTTTGATGAAACTTAGTTTATACTTGTGATTTTCAGCTGTATTTGTCTGTTCAGATCATCACAAAGTTGATTTGACTTTTTGTTTTTGTTGTTGATTGACTCAGACACGACTCGGATATTCAAAGTTGATTTTATTTTGATCTTCTCTGGTGTTTGATTAATCATCGTGACATTTTGATTACTTAATGTACACAAGGAATTTAAAAAGCTAAGACCACCATGAATATGTAAATGCAATTTTTGACTACAATGAATATTGCTAAACGTACCTTATTTATAATTTTAGTTATAACAATACCCCTAAAATACAAATGTATAATAAGTCAAATACGTGTATGGTCAGGCTTATTAACACTTCATAAAAAAATAATTTAAGGCAAACAATCTATGGAGGGGGTACAGTAAAGGGGTGCGTGTAGCCAATACCGACTATAAATATGTGGTGATATTAGGTTCAACAATGTCTTTTTGTGGCCCCACATTTGAAGAAGAAATTGGATCTTAAAGTAATGTTTTTTAGTATGTGGCACTCTACATTTCTTTTGTCATTGAATTTTGTTTGGTAGTGTTATGGCATTCTATACCGTTGAATTTAACGTCATACAAATCATGTTTAAGGTTCACCACACCCTGGAATAGTCCAAGATTTGCATTAGTCGTCGTGGCGTTCACACACTTGGGTCTATTTCGTAATATTAACTAAAATTAGACATCCGTGTTGCAGCGTGAATGTGAATCCGTAAAAAAAACTAACGTTGAAATGTTGTCGTGAACCCAAATGTTAAATGTGTCATTGTTAATATACATAATCTATACTATATATAAAACATATGAGAATGATATTTTAAAATATCATTAAATTAAGAACACTTACCTCACTCAATGCACAAGGTACAACCATTTTTAAAGGTAAAAGAGCAATTTTAATATTATTTATAAATTACATCTTACAATTAGTTACATAACAACCTTATATTACTATAAATTACATAAAACTTTACATTATCTACATATAAACCTAAAAAGTTTAATTTATTTTAAGATTTCTGTTATATCTATCTATCATGTTGAAAATTTTTTGATACTACAATCATAAATGTATATTTTTTAAGTGTTTTGGTGTAAATTTTTTGCTAAACCGATATGTATTTTATAAGGTACAATAAGTTAATATATAAATGTACAAGTCATCATATAAAATTCATTTATTTGGTGTATAAATTTTAGCTTAGAAAAAATACAATAAACTTTTGTGAAATTACAATAAGAATAAAAAAAATAAAAAACTCGTGTCGGATGTAAAATGTTGTCCCGTCGCATTGCGCGGGCACCCTTTTAGTTTTATAAAAGAAAAACAAATATTGAATGTTGTTGATAGCATTTGAGATCTTATAAATTAACGTTAATGCGTTGAAAATCTGCACATTGAAGAGGCTTTGTGACAAACATAAGTGTATATATATAAGCAAAATAAAACCTAAATGTTACTAATACATTTAAAACTTTATATCAAATAATAAAAGCCATTGCAAACCCGTGCGTAAAATGAAAGAGTTCATATTATTTGTAGCTTTATGTAAGAAAAATCGAAGTCATTAAAAATTTCATGTCAACACGTTGATAAAAATAAATTCATTGCAACTGAAAAAAAAACCCTTAATAAACTCATGTACTTACAAATTTTCAGTTTTGTAAAAGTTAAGAAACTATTACAAAATTAAAATGTAGAATAAGTTTTGACAGATTGTATGTTCGTGATATAAAAATTTGTGCATTATAAAGCACAATTTCGTGTTAGAATAAATATTATATTGAAATGTGAATAAAAATAAGTACATCGTAATAACATATTTGATATAGGTAAAAAGAGAAAAAAACATTAAAAAAACCAGCAAAAATAATGAGTGGGTAAAAAAGACAAATAATTAAGTATTGAGTATAAAATGTACAATAGCTAAATTTGTGACGGGAAAAGCAAATTATTAGAGTCAAAAATGAAAATTTAGATTTTAAGATAATTAGCAAAGCCTTAAGTTTTAAGAAATTACATTTTTGTCATTAAAAGATATATATTGAGTACTTGTTTTTAGTGTATAAGATTATCTTACTATGCTTTTTTAAAGTATTAGTGGCCGGATCTTAGAATTATTCTTATAAGATTATTTGACTGTGATTTTTAAAGTATTAGTAACCGGGTGTTAGAATTATTCTTATAATGTTAATCTTCTTACGATTGCATTGCTAATGGGTCATTTTAACGATGGAGAGAAAAACAAATATAATTTACCTGTGTCATATGCATCAATTGACAGCAACATGTACCTTTAAATATATGCTATTAGTTTTGGAAAGAGATGAAAAGATGAAGTCATTGACTACGTCATGATTACATTTATTACTTTTTTTGTGGGTGGAGACACACCCATATTAGTCCATTACGATTAAGAAAATCATTAGCACGTGTCACTTTCTTGACGAGTCTATATATCTCATAGCCATAAGAGTCTTTTCATTGACGGTGACCCACAATCTTTTATGATGATGTATCACACACTCATATACTCTGTGCAAGTCAATGAGTCATTTTTCTCGATAGTTTATTTTATATGATTTGTGGGTTTGGTGAGCAAGCAAGACTTGATGATTTCTTGCAAATTGTACCCCTTTGATTTTACATCACAAATTAAAGAAAGGTATACCAAGAAAAAACGACTTCTTACCAAATGTGAACATTATATGAAAAAACGACTTCTTACAAAATATGTACATTATATAATATTACGATGAGTATGCAAGACATGATTGGTTGATCGTTACACTACATCAATACTATCGCATCATGACGTAGTAGGTTTATATTAAGCGTGGATTATACGGATGCCACATTTTATTATTAAGACACCTTATACCTTCTTGCGCTTAAATTATGATGTTTTACTCGGCTAATTTCATATATAGCGTCAAAACATACTTATTTTTATTTATGTTCGATCTAAATTTTATTCAAAATCAAGTTGTATGTGATAATACACAAGTCATCAAATTATAAATATACCAGTTGATAAAGCTGCTTTAAGGTTTCCTTTGTTCTACAATTTGTTTTTTGTTTTCCTCTTACGTACAACCTTTTAAAAATGATATTTACAAAAATTAGATTTGTCATTTTGCATGTTTATTTTTATCAACGTTTTAACATTAATTTTTCTGCTTATGAATACTAATATATAACTAGTCTTATAAATCTTAACTGTCCGTTGTAGTGCGTATTTTTCGCCCCATAGTTTACGATAAAAAGAATACATTATGTCAAGTTAATTCATACTAAAACACCACTAAGGATATAATATAGGTTTTTGTGGACAACTTTTAACATATAACATTTTATAGAAGAAAAATGATGTTGTAATTTATTTATGTATCTACATAGAATTATAAATATTATCAAAAGACGAAGTCGTATCAAATATAAGTTGTGTCCTTAGGTATATTTGGGTACGTCTAATTTTAATAAATAATAAATACTAGTATTAATCCCCCCGTGTTACTGCGGGAGGTATAAAACCATACCAATTAGCACCAAGAACACACCACCGTTAGCGACACCAACCAAAACATAGAACCAATTACACAACACCGTTAGACGAAACGTAAAACATATAAAACAATAACTAAGTCGATCTTGGATCAATGAGTTGTAACGGTACCGTTAAATGAGAAAAAAATAAGCGTAAAATCGTTGAACTACACACGTCATAGAAATCCAACAATTTTTTCCGCTCCTCAAAAGCCCACAGGAACGTGATTAGCTCTATCTATCAGGGTGAACACACACTGCGGCGTGGTAGCTAGTAAAATGTAGACCAAAACGTAAAACAAAAAATTTTAAAATATAAAAGGTATAGGAACCAAATTTTAAAGTAAAAAAAATATTTAGGTTAAATTGTAAAATATGTAAAAGTATTGGATTAAAATGAAGAAAATTGAAAATTAAAAGAATAAGACAAAGTTAGATACAACCCTTAAATCAAGATAAACAACCCATAATACATTATGAAGTTTGTAATTAGTATATATATAATTAACTATATAATTAACTGTATATATATAATTAACTATAGATATCAACTAAATGTCACTTCCATTTCGTATAATTAGTAAAAAGCTTGACACAAATAAAGAGCCCTTTTATTTTAATAATAAACGTTAATTATATGGTTCCCATGGTATATGTGATTTGTAAACTTGATCCTTAAGTATGAAAGATTACAACTTTGATCCCCACAATTTACTAGCAGTAATATATTTGGTCGTAGACCTGAAGTAAGTGCTACAAGATCTCGTGTACTGAAACTTATGGTTATGGACCCGGATCCATTAGTATGGAATATTTTCTTTTCCAAGTGAAATCCCATAGTATATGAAAAATTGAAAAAGTGCTTTCGTTGTTGTGGAATCAGAAGCCTTTGTATCTTAATGCACATATTTAATTTATTCGGAACTATTAGAGTGGAATCCACTTTTTGGGGAATATAAGTCAAAACAATAACAAGAATATTTTTAGTTTCATAATCCCTGATGAGAAGGTTCACTAATAAACCTAAAGAGAAATAATTTGACTCATTCACATCCGGATAATGAATGTTTGGAATCCATAATATACAATGAGACATTGCTTTTGCTAATATGAATAGAAGAGTCGTATAAAGTCGGTCTTTGTTAGCGCGTTCATGCTAGTTAGCAGTTCCAGCTTCATATCAAGGATATTGTCACTAGTATCAATATTGTCCCTATTGAACATCAATATCGATAACATCAAAACCTTAAGACTTGTTATCTAGAAACTTATTCAAAACTACCGTAATGAAAGAAAGATATGAGTTTTTCACTACGTATTTGACCAAACGAAACAATCATCTATTATTTTTTATAAGAAAAAGACAATTTTACCATTTATATTAAGAAATACCAAGCATATCGACATAATTACGTGTAATCTAGTAAAACAGTTTAATAATTTTGAAGACTTGTAGTGGAATATTAAATTAATCAGAAGAAAATTTCAAGGGCTGTTACTTTCAAAGTAATAAGTAACAAAATAATAAAGACGATTTTTTCAATATTGTGTGTTGAGTTTGGATTTATCCATCTTTTAAATATTAAAGTACTACAACATGATAAGGTCATGCAATTGTCATAGTTACACCTAACGAGAATTCCATTTATTTATTCAATTATTAGTTGAGTTGGATACGGCATGATTGGTTGTCAATATTTGGTGCTAACAAGTATCAATGTAATCCTTTTTTCATCCATTAGGACTTTATATAGTATTTAATAAAGTTACATCAACCCAATACAAATTCATAGCATTTGTCACACTCATTTGTCAAAACGTATGCAGGATTAAACATCTTTGTTTCCGATCTTTACACTTTCTTTCAAAATACACAACATAATGTCGTTTATTCATTTTTAAGATCGCTACCAATGACATCCACAACGAAACGGTATCTAACATCATTCTTAGCTAACCTCTCCATCGCGGTGTTGACATAATCCATCTTCACGACCTCGATTGTCGACTTCACACCTTTCTCCTTGCAAAATTCAAGCATTTCTTGAGTCTCCTTCATGCTACCGATGAAGGTCCCCGTGATCGTCTTTCTCCCTTTTGAAACACACAAAATTTATATACGTTACTACGGAATGGAATCAAGATAACAAACATAATAACGAATAAGAATAAGAGTCTAACCAATCATGAGGAGAGGGGACAAGAATTGCAACGGGACATTGATCACACCCATAATAATCAATTTCCCGTCAAGTTTTAGTAATGAAAGACTAGGCTCAAGAGCGTGATGAACTGGTACAGTATCAATAATATAATCAAAAGAGTCTGTTAACTCCTGCATGCGCTTAACATCGGAGCTGATGAGATAATCATCAGCTCCGAGAACATCAAGAGCCTCCTCTCTCTTCTTATCGGAAGAAGAGATAACGGTTACATGATGTCCCATCGCTTTAGCTATCAAAACACCCATGTGTCCAACCCCACCAAGCCCAAGTATGCCTCCTTTTAGCCCACTCCCTTTCAACCCAAAGTGGTTCAACGGGCTGTACACCGTCACCCCGGCGCATAACAGTGGCGCCACCTGCTCCGGCGACATTCCTTCAGGTATCTTAACCACAAACCTATATTCAAAAAGAAAATTTATAGTATATGATTGTGTGTGGATAACTAACGGAACTGGAAGAATTGGAATTGGAATTGGAATTAACTACTTTTGGTGGACGACCATGGAGGCCGCAAAGCCACCTTGAGTGGGCTTGCCGTCGGTGTAGACGTCGTTGTAGGACCATATCTTCTTGTTACAGTATTGCTCCACCTCCGCCTCGCAAGGGCGGCAGCTACCGCAGCAACCGACGAGACACCCAACTCCGACGATGTCCCCCACCGTGAATCTGGTGACTTCCGGCCCCACCTCCATCACCTCACCTACCACCTCATGTCTGCATCCATCCGTATACACCGCTAATTAGACATTTAACAATTCTATTGTAAACCAATAAAGTTCATAAGTAGAGGTTACTGATGATAAAACTGTAGTTAGCTGTGAACTATAAGTTTAAAAGCTAAACGTGGCGTATGTAATTTAGGATGAGGTGGAATTGAACTAGAAATCTGACCCAGGGACCATGGGGTAATTTGACATTCCGAGGTCATTTTTGATCTGATGTAAATCGGTGTGACAAATCCCGCAGCATATGACCTTTATGAAGACGTCTTCTGCACCTGTATTTCTGTTGGATACATAGATTAAGCTATTTTCAGTGGATGATAAGATACATATATATATGTATGTATGTATGTATGTATGTATGTATGTATGTATGGTTTTCTTATTAATTTGTATCATCATGCATGTATAGAAGAAGATCGAAGAGTTGGTCAGGTGTACCGGAGAGTGAAGGTGTAGGGAGAGAGGAGGCCGGAGGGTCTGTGGCAGCCCACCCGGTTGTCTTCCTCACTTCTTTTTCTTCTTTCATTTTCCGATTCCGGCGTCACTTACGCAGAAAGAAGCTCCGATGATTAGTTCTAGATAGAGAAAGGATGTGTGTGTGTGGATTTGTGATGGAGGCTCCAAGGTAGATTTATATATGTGAGTAAATAAACTGCCAATAGGTTTTCCTTTTGTTTAAAGGGTATGTTATTCAATGAAAATTACTTGCTTTTAAATTTTATTTTCTAAATAGTGACGTAAATGAGTAAAGTTGTCCAATAAATTATTTTAGATTGGTTTGTTAAAGTAATCCAAGTGCTAGTTTAATAATTTCTTATAATAAATGTTAGTGAGTTCGAGTCATATATCTATACTGGTGGGTGTATGGTGTGTCTTTTTAGTATTGGTTATCCCATGTAGTCAGGGTTTTTTTGGTTGGTCTATCGAAAAAAGATTGGTTTGTTAAAACTTTAAATGAGTCTAACAAGCTTATACTTGACTCGACTTGTTTACATTCTTAATTTTTAAATTAATCCTCAGATTATTTTCTTTTTCAAAAACAACTTCTAGAGTTTTCTATTATAAGTTGATAACCTACGACATGTGAAAGTTCAATTATAAACTCTTTAGTTGTAAGACACATCACTTAAACAGTATAATTTATTCTTGATATTATCCATATTTTTAATGGATATTGTTAAGTTTATATACGTTTTCAAGTACTACTAAAACCATAAAAACACGTGTACCATCATGTAATTTATAACAATGTAAAGTTACAAATATCTTGGTTGGTGTACCTACATTTTTTATAAGAATTAGTTGCATATATACTCTTATAAATTTCCCTTAAATACATATATATACAAGTAAAAACTTTAATTGTATATTTACTCAATTTATTGTTATGATAATATTACCATCCTTAAAAATCATAATAAACACGCACACATGAGTATATATGTCATTAAAGAGTTAGATGAAGAAATATGTTTTTAACTCATTTTTCAATTATGAGATTTTTAAGAAATTTTTTTGCCATTTATGAAGTTTTAGTAAGAATAATGGAAATTAGTCATTACATAATTATAATGAAAATAAGTAAATTTGCCAATTATGAGGTTTTATAAGGGGATATACGCATTAAATTTTTTTTAAATAGATACATATGGTATTAAAAGATTTTAGAGGAGGAAATATACTTTTTAATCCAATGCATACATAAATTTTTCTCAGAGGTCACTTGGTCGTAGACAAGGAATCCCAAAACAAAGAGAAGAAAACTTGAAATATTACTTGAGTAGTCTTTTGAACAAACTTGTTTTCAATAATAGCCATTGATTTTTAATTTTTCAAATTATTTGATGAATCGGATGATGTCATTAGTCCTAATATCTCTAAACAGTGATACTAATACATATGGTATCGTCAGATTGTATTGACCAACTATACCTATTTATGTGATATCGCTCAAGTATCTCTCAAATAAAAAAAATCAATATCGCTCATCAGCAATACTGCATGTATCTATATCGCCTAAAAATATCTTTGTCGTATCTCCAATCGGCTATACAATATCTATTCGATATCGCCGGGAGAAATGGGCAGGTGTATCGCCACTGAGCAATACATATTGCCGGATATACAAAAAAGATAAATTAAATAGTTATCGTTTAGTTAATTAATTCAAAATTACAATAATAATAATAAAACATATAATTTATATATATATATATGTATATATTATTAGACATATGTAACTAATATATGTAAGTAACTTTAATAAGATTATATCAATATTTTTTTACATTTAGCTACCTCTATGAATTTAGTTTCTTTGTGTTCGTACTGGGCAACAAATGATTGTTAATTGTTTTCTATAATTAAAGGCTAGTTCTTATAACTTATGAAAATAGGTTGGGATTCATGTATTTATTTAACTTTTAATAATTAGATTTTATAATTACTGATTAACTACCCTAATTAATGAATAGTTTCCGTCTATAATTTTCAAGGAAATTATTCATTATTTCAATTCACAAACTTTCAACCATCTTACTCTTTCAATCTCAAACCTTCAATCATGTGTGTTAGCGTTGTGATGTGGTGAAAGATAGAAGTTTAATAATGAAGTTGAAGAGTATGTACCTATAAATGTTCGAAGTAATAGACAGTTTGTGTCTTTACCAGTGAATATTACATTTAAAAAATTACAATACCTTATCTTCAATATATTTGGTTTTAAAAAACGTATACATTTATGTTATAAATGTCTACATACATTCATTCATTGACATATTGAATGATAATGGTTGTTTATTTTTATAAACCTTGTTGTTAATGATCCAAATCATATTTTTACATTATATGTTACCGAGCAAGATGATGTTGGTAGTAGATAAGTAATCAAATAAAATCATGATTTGGAAAAAGAAAATTTTAGATTTGAATAATGATTTTGAAAAGGCTAATTTTAACTTTTATGAATCAAGGTTATGAGTATAAAGTTTTAGTTAGAAATTTCCGTTCATTGCACGAGTCTTTTGCCATGAACTTAAAAGTTACAAGTCAACATTATCAAATGCGAAGAAAGGTCATTGTATTAATAATAAAGCTGATTTTCAATTGGAACTTGGTAAAATATGTGTTAGTCATTGTTTTGGATTAAAAGTCTAGCAATTATCAAAGAAAAAATTAGAAGCATCATGTCTTAACAAAGACTGCAATCGGCGTATCAGGGCATATTTGTTTGAAAGTTTGAACATCTTTTAAGTTAGATATTTTAATGATAATCATACAAGCACAAAATGTATAAAAGTGTGACTTGGACGGTAAGAGCAAGGTTTCTTTTGGGTTTTGAACAACCAAAGATGATGATTCAGATTGATTCTATGGACACCTTCATTTATTCATAATCCAAAATGACGGTTTGGAGCAAGCTGAGAAGAGTATTGATACATATCATAACATATTATTAATTTAAATTTATTTCTAAATTTGTTTTCATTTTTATTATAATGAAAATATAAGTTTTTAAATTTCTTATTTGAATATTTGAATTTGAAAAATAACCATAATTACTATTTTCTAAATATTGAAATGGTATTTTAAAAATTAAATTAGAAAAATCAAAAATTTTAATTTCTTGGCGATACCAGCTTCTTGTGTATCTTCAGCGCCAGGCGATACTGGCTCACTAGTGTATTATTGGGTCATCTATTTTTCTTAAAATTTCCATGTGGGTGATATTGCATGGTTTGCTATCGCCACATGACGATACAATAGCTAAAATGAAATCAGCCGGGCAATGGCTATTAGTGAAAATTACATTGATCAAATGATTAATCTGGTACTTAAAAAAAATAAATCGTAAGATTAACATCGCTTGGGTGGATTGGATAAAATATCCCATGACGTTTTTGTAATTTTCATTTCCTCATCTAGCTTTTTGTTAGACTAATGACGTTAAAAATATCATATGATGTTAATAAAAAGAATAACATTTAATTTATTAAAACTTTAATACAATTGAAAAAAAAATTTAGACCGTTCATTTTTACATGAACATTATTTCCCATGAACACTAGTAATAGAGTAATGATGGTATTTTTAGATTTTTGTATTCAAAAGACAGATTTTTATATAAAATAACCCCCAACAAATAGGGAACAATACAAAAGCAGATAGAGATACTTTACATGCTAACAAAAATTAAAACTAAGCCGGTCCTTTCATTGAATCCTTCAATTAGATTTATTTTTTATTTATAAAAATCCAAGAGATTTAATATCTTTTATTATCTTCTCCACCTTTATCTGTTTGTTTTGAAAAGAATCATGTTTCTTAATTTCCAAATACCACTAACAAGCAATCATTATGATATCTTGAATTGTCTTCTTTTTAAACTCCCAATACTTATACTTTTGTGAACGTCTAAAAGATCTCTAAGAGAAAAACAAAAATATGTGAAATTTTGCACCAACTACTAATGTTAAATAGATGCTTGACCAATTCGGAAACCTCTCCACATAAGGAACAAAAAGATGATCCAGTTCGAACATTCCTTCTAAGGAGAGCGTCTAAGGTTGGAAAACGGTTCTTCTTTGCTATCCAACAAAAATGATGCATTTTTTGGGAATCTAGTGATTCCATTGAATTTTGAAAGTATTGTTTGAATCTTCCTTTTTGTGAAGTAACCTTTTGGTTGATTTACAGAGTGTGAATCCAAGGATCGCGAACAGGAATTATCAATGTCGGTCGATTGACAAGTCAACGTTTGCGGAAACAACGTTGATTTGGTTTAATTGTTTTGCAATAACTTTAAATATCAATAAATGTTCAAGAACACATGTAGCAAAACATAATTAATGATTAATATGTATTCATTAGAACATGTTAATGATTCAAATATAATGAATGATTGATATCAAAGTATGTTATGATGTGACGGCTGCTAGGGTTTGATTGAGAGACTTTGAAGTGATTGTTATAATGCTGTTGCTGTTGTCACTCAATCAATCATCTAAAACAACCTACTTGAATTGTGTCCTAGGATCCATATATACAGACAATGATGTTTCAGTTATAAGAAACACCGGATCTCTTGGGATTTGATTTGTTTCAGTTATAGGAAACACAAGATTTCTCGGGATTCGATTTGTTTCAGTTATAGGAAACACCGGATTTCTCGGGATTCGCATAACTGCCTAGATGACTTGTTGAATTATAACACTTGTATTTTACAAGTGTTTTGTACTTCGCAAGAAGATTGTCTTCCGTAGATAATTTGTTCTTTTGCAGAAGAATTGTTCTTCCACAGAAGTCTTGTTCTTCCGAAGAAATCTTGTTCTTCCGAAGCAATCTTGTTCTTCCGAAGCAATCTTGTTCTTCCGAAACAATCTTGTTCTTCACTTCTGATTGTTCATCCGCAGAGAATCTTCGGATGAATAGTTACTTGTAAGAAATATATCTACGGAAGAACAAAATATTTATCCGTAGATGTTTCTTACACTTGGTCAATTTCATAAGTTGACCGAGTATTGTACCTGCAACCATACATAAATCAACACACAAAAAATGAGTTAACCTATATATTTAATGCTACACAATAATGAATTATAAACATTCATTACAGATATTAATTCAAGTAACTAGATTTACTGAACCGACCTAACACAGAGAACTTTCTGGAGTTGTCACCTAACCATATCCAAGTATCAGTGCCTCCGAGCATCGAATTTGATTTAGAATTGCCACACATTGTTGCAGCTCCGATTGCACCGAAGACTCTATCAGACCACGTTTCCATCTCCACTTCCAACTAGATTTCGCCGTGTAACACAAAACATCCATTAATATTGCATTTTTTATTAGTCTCTAAGGCAAACAAATTAAAAATATCTTCTTGAGAGGCTCATTTGTTGCCGAACAATCTAGCCAAAACTTGATATTTTCATCATTTCCAAACTTGCCTTGATAAGTTGTTGAATTCTTAAATCGGCAAATGTTAATTTTGATCCAAGTTTACAATAGTTTTCCAAACACCTATCAAACCTTTATTACAAGGAAACATTGCCCATTGATTTTCTGAACAATGCAAGGCTACCACCACTTTTTTCCATAGACTATGATTTTCAGATTTAAATCTCCACATCCATTTAGCAAGTAAAGCATTATTTATTTCCGTGAGGTCTCCAATTCCTAAACCCCCTTCCTCCTTTAGTTTTACTACAGAATCCCATGCAACCTAGTTGATGTTTTTTGTGTTATTATTTTCCCCCGAAGAAATTTCCTTCTAATACCGTCCAACTTTTCAATTACTTTACATTGAGTTTTGTATAAAGACAAGTAATATGTTGGAAGACTCTCCAACACCAGCCTCTCATCCATTGATAGAGTTGTTGATTTCCACAAAGATAGTCTAGATTCGAACTTTTCAAAAACCGAGCTCCAATTAGATCTTATTTAAGTGGCTTCTGGAAAGGTTAGATGATATAGTACTAATTTATTCTAAATAAATAGTTATAACAATTTCATAACTCTTCTTTATTGATACTTATTACAAAATTTGTAACAAAATAAAAAAATCATAACAGAGTATAAATCTTTATTAAGTGACGGTCATCGGAGCAAGAATATATTGTGTTAAAATTCTGTTACAATATATAAATTTCTGTTATAATATATAACATAAATATATTAATATAAAAGCGATCCATTAAACATAACATGACAACACGGGAGCTCGTGGTGAAAGTAATTGACAGCCATTGGAAGTTTTAATAGAAAACCTATCTACCAACTTACAAGTTTATCCTACTTGACTCATTCATTTTTATATCTATAAAAATAGTAATAGTAGGTAAGCAGGGGCGGATTTAAGAAGGGTGGAGGGGGTCACCACACTTTATAGAATTTTTTTCCTATGTAGTGTGCATTTACCATTTCGATTGACCTCATGCTTAATTTATTTAATACCAACCCTTTTTAAAAACCAACTTTTTTTGAAAATGTTTAACCCATTAAAAACTAAATTAATAGTTAATTTTAGTTAAAAAAGTAATCTTAGATATAATCACTAATAGGTTCATGTTATATTAAATTATCAAGCCTATTTATTTAACTAAAAGCTCAGCTCATATTTCAATAATCCTGTAATATTCTCTAGTTTTCTCTAAATTTTTACAAGAACACTTTAAACTTGTATTTGTTACATTGAGAAGGAATTTTTTATGAAAGTTTCGATCGATGATATTATATTTTTCAAGAGATGAATACTCGTAAACAACTATAACATGTAATTTTTTTAACTTTTAATTTTTTAAAAAATCATATTGTTGTTCTTTGTCTTATTATTGTATTTTGTTATGTGATAACCCAACCTGAAACAAAAATTATAATATCAAGTTTGAGATAACATGAATACTCTAGAACCGGAAAACCGATCCCGGAGAAAAGATTTTGTCCGCCTCTGTTGGCAGTTGGATTTATAAGCCAGGTAGATGGTCAAAATGGGTTTCAATCGAAATGATAATATGTTGAAATGGATGGTCTTAAGTAAAAACTCTACCAAAATTAATTTATCTCGTCTTTCTAATTTTTACAACTAGTTGCATTGACCGGTAAGGTGGAGGTGGTGGCGACTACATCAATTGCCATGTTGACAACTGTAGGTGGCGGTGGTTGTTGGACAATTGAATCGAGGAATGCACGCCAAAACACAATTATTTGTGAACTAATCACAAGATCACAACTCTATTATTATTATTATTAGTATTAAATACCACACATTACATCTACCCCTTAACCTCTATTTATACTAATACAAGACTTACCAATTTTCATAAACTAATTCAATCTAGCAATCTTGCTCAACTCAAATACTAACCCTTAAATAACTCAGTTTATCATCATTAACCTGTCGAATACAAACTCCACCAAATAATTATTAAACCAATATTAACAACAAGTATCTCATTTGTTTAATGAAGATTAAATCCTTTAGTGGTTGTGTCATGATGACTTGTAGGTGGCTGTGGTCATCTTGGTAAAAAGCGTTAGGTGGTGACTACAAAGATGATGTTTATTTGGACTGTTTAAAGTTACCAAATATTATAAACATTCATTATATATTTTAAACAGGGCTGACAATTTCTGACACGAATCTATTAACACGATACAACACAACACGAAACTAACAGGTTTCGTGTTTGATCTTAACAGGTTTCGTGTATTACAATGGCGGATCTAGAACAAAAGTTCAGGGGTAACGTAAATTTTTTTTACGGTACATATATATTAATAAAGAAAAAAAACATAAATGGGTACGAAGAAAGATCATTTGAATCAAATCCATTTAAAACCGTGAGAATTGAACTTGAAAGAGTTGTTAACCTAATATCAATATTATTATTAGAACTAATATCTTACTCTTAAAATTTCCTTTTAAGAAATTGTCAAAAAAAACTTGTTTTTTCATCTTTCAAATCTATATTTTTATAACAAATAACACAATAATAATTCAAATTACAATAAAAAAACACAATTAAAATCCCTAATTTCAATATCAAATCTCTAACTCATCTTTCAAATCTTTACTTCATATACTTAATTGCACAAACCCTAAATATTAGAACAATTAACTAATATCCTCATCTTGAAATCTTTTAAATCACTAATTATTATAACAAATAACACTTAAATATTAGAATTTAACAATATAAACCCTAAATCCCTAAATTCATAGTGTAAAAGAGAAAAACAACCTAGGAAATTTACCTTGAACTCTTGATTTGGTGAAACAAAATGCAGTGCACGTCAGTGGTGGCAAGGCTGAATGGGACGGGGGTAAACAACTGGGTTATCGGCGGATGGTGGATGGCGGTGGTCGGTCGGTCGGCAACTGGGTGATCGACTACAGTAGGATGGCCAAATGGGACAAGGGTGAATGATGATAGTTAGGATTGGGAATACCCGGTTGTTTTTATAACTTATTTGTGTTATGGGTATTTGGGCTTGTAAGTTTGTTAGGCTATTTAAGGTGTTAAAATTTTGAGCTTATTTTAAATTTGGGCTTATTATTGAGAATTTAGGCTAATTTGTTATTAATGTTTTTATAAAATGTAATGTTTTTTAATTAAATATAAGAGTATTTTTATAAAATTTAAAACTTTCTATGAAGTGTTTGAGTTTAAAAAATTAGGGGTAACGTAATTTTTTCTCAGGGGTAACATAAAACCGTATTTTTTTATTTTTTTGTATAAAAACGTAAATTTTCTTTTTTTACACTACCCGTAAAACGTTGAGGGGTAGCGGAGGCTACCCCTAAACATAAGGTATGTCCGCCACTGGTGTATTAAACAGATCAACACGTTAAGACACGATAAAATTCGTGTCTTAACAGGTTAAAATACATGTTAACCTGTTAAAACCTGTTAATGACCTGTTTATAATTAAATAATTATAATTATATATAATACATACATACATACATATATATATACATACTATATACATATATATATATATATACATATATATCTGTATATATATGTATATGTATATATATATATATGTATGTATATATATGTATATGTATATATATATATAGATATGTGTATATATATATATATAGGTATGTATATATATATGTATGTTATATATATGTATGTATATATGTATGTATATATATGTATGTATATATATGTATGTATATATATAGGTATGTATATATGTATGTATGTATGTATATATGTATGTATATATAGAGGTATGTATATATACATACATGTATGTATATATACATACATGTATGTATATATACATACATGTATGTATATATACATACATGTATGTATATATACATACATGTATGTATATATACATACATGTATGTATATATACATACATGTATGTATATTACATACATGTATGTATATATACATACATGTATGTATATATATATATGTATGTATATATACATACATGTATGTATATATACATACATGTATGTATATATACTACATGTATATATATATAGATATATATATTTATATTGTAGAGATTAATGAAGAGGCTGATGCAACCTAAACATCTTAAGTCTTTCCTGCATGCTGCACAAGTGCATTAAAGAAGAAGCTTAGGAAGTTTCACACATGAAACAGAAAATCACTCTAAGTGTGAAATCTTCCGAAGCCAAGACCAATATCTTCCGAAGCCAAACATGAAGGCTTCCGAAGCCTCAGAGGCAAAGTCTTCCGAAGCTTCAACTCATGAAGACATATTTCTTCCGAAGACTTTTAGTAACATGCTTTATCTGATGTACTGTTCCATAAAGCTGGATACCTTTTCGCTGCACCTCTGCAAGTCACCAACTTACATGAGTTGGTGAAAAGGTCCATGCTTTTGGTAACTGTATGTTGAGGTCTTGAGTCTGTAACTTTCTACATTATGTACTTTTTCCTTTTTGTAATAGATAAGGATGTGAGCTATAGCATGTCATAGTCACAAGTCAAAAGGCAATCTGTTTTTTGACTCTACAATTGATTTTGTTTGTGTCTAGTCAATTGTATCCAGCTGGCTTTCAAAGTATAGCCAGCTGTAGGATGTAGTATAAGTATCTCATGTTCTTGTATCTTTCTAATATGCTTTGTAACACTTGTAATAGAACATAGAGAAGGCAATATACTGCATTCTTGAAAACCAAATACTTGTGTTTTTTGTGTTCTGTCTCTTGCATTACTTGTGTTCTTAGTATCTTATCTTGATTAATCCAGTTTACTGTTTGATTAAAGTTTAGTTAATCTCCTTTTTGTGTTGTTGTGTTGTAACTATAACCCTTCAATGATCCTACATATATATATGAGAACTAGTTTTTTTTGTGAGAGCTCTAGGAACCAATCTCAACCACTAGTTTTTAATGGCAAAATTGTAATTAACAAAAACATATTTAAAAAAATTATAAATAAAAAAATAACATAAAAATAAAAAAAATAAAAATACAAAAATATTCTCCAACTTTCCCTCTTTCATAACAAAAATATAAAAAAATAACAAGAGTCTACCGACCACCTTTGAGACCCTCCTTCATCGCGAGTTGCGACCACCATCGAGAGTCCACCTACCACCGTCAAAACCAGCCTTCATCGTGAGTCTCGACCACCATCGAGATTCTACCAGCTACCCTCTAGACCAACCTTCATCAACCATTTTAATCTACAAGTGTTCCTAAACAGGTTATTTCGTGTAACCTGTTTTTAACAGGTTCGTGTTCGTGTTTAAAAAAAAATGACACAATAAGTTTTCGTGTCGTGTTCGTGTCTGATATGATAGATCATCGTGTCTTATCGTGTCGTGTCTTATCGTGTCATGTCTAACCTGTTATGCCAGCCTTAAATTTTAACCTGTTGGAGATCCGTTACGACCCAAAGTACCAATATGTTATGATAATTTTGTCAGGAAGGGGCATTAAATGATCAAATAAAGAAATGATATAATCGAGTATTTGGTGGGAATGAAAATCGAACCTAATGATTGGTTGGTCTATTGGCATTGCCTGTTTGTTTATATTGAGTACGAATAGACCAACTAATTTTGAGTGAACCAAAACAAAACCTGTGAAAATAGAAGCAGACTAGCGAAGGATCGTCAATTTAGCCTACTTTCTTGTTTGCTGTCTGATGTGGGCCCAAATGTAGATGTGCAAGCTTTAGTTTTTTTGGAGGTCCAAGATCGCTTATCAAAAAGGGTTTCACTAAAATGGACATAACTTGAGCTAGAAGTCTCCGTTTCAGGCCCGGGACCAGTTAAAACGACTGTTGGACCGAGGACCAGTCAAAACTTGGGCTAGAAATCTCCGTTTGGGTCATCGTTTCGGCCCAAAAACGACTTATTTTAAGAGTTATTTCAATTTTTGTCTTATTTTTACATTTTGTTGGACTTTGCATTTGGCCTAGTTTTCGGCTCGTTTATGTTCTGTGGCCCATTCGATTTTGGTTTTGTTTTCTTATATGTTTATAAGAGATGAGGGAAAGGATTACTGAAGTTTATAAAAATCTGTTTTTTTCTCTCTCTATCACAGTGTGTGTTAGTGTAAAATCTGATTATCGGTATTCTTCGTGAATCAACGATAGTTAGAAGAATTGTTCCTGGTATTCTTGTTGAATCAACAGACTCAATCATCTATCTCTCTGTTTCCGACTGCATCACTGTCCGATTTCATGATGGGTGGCTAGTTGAACACGTGAATCACAAGACTTATCGGTTCGTTAAGAGGTATTATTCAAAGCATTAGGTGGCAAAGTAGTTGGTTGCAAGTTGCAACTAACCTAAATAGAAAAACTTTTGAAGTTGGTGGCACCTCAATTTAAGGTTTGATGTATAATATTATTGTTATAAAGATAAAAGTGTCGTTATATCAATTCAGGTATCAAAGTCGCCTTTCAGGTTTCAAAAGATATTTGATTACTATGGGCTTAATGTGTGGTCTAGAAAAGCTGACTATGGGCTAGATAAGCTGGCTGGATCGTAATTGGCCTTATGCTCCAGCAATTACAAAAATATTACTTTATACAATACAATTTTATAAATCATTTAAGAGTTAATTACAAAATATAGTCCTTGTGGTAAAGTCGTTTTCCAAGTTTAGTCCCCAAGTATAGTTTATTATATGATAACTCACCAAGGGGCTGTTTGGCAATATCTGAATGATTAAATACTAAACCAATAAGAAGTCTAAACCATTAAATACTGAACCATTAAAAGGTCTGACCATTAAAAACTAGTATATCGTTTAACTATTTAAAGACAAATATCTGATCAATTCAAATAAGTGGTCTTAATCATTCAACAATAGACCTCCTAACCATTCAACATTAGTATAATGCTAAACCATTCAGAGGCAAATGTCTGAACCATTTAGACATTTGCTCGTGAAAGAAACAGTCTGAACCATTAAATGTTGAATCATTCAGATATCTAAACTATTAAGAGGCTGCCAAACAACCCCTAAGTATGACAACTTATAACAAGATAACCCAGTGTAAAGATCATCAAACTATTTTCGTTCACGAAAAAATAAAGAATCATTTTGACTTTCCCCCTTTGACCTCTGTGGTAGCAACAAAGTTGAGTGGTGTCGTCAATCAAAGCAGGCCGGCAAAGGTTGCATAAGAGAGAGGTGGAACGTGTTCACTACAAGAAAATTGATTTATTGCGATTACATTTTTAGAGACGAAATTATTTCGTCTCTACAAATACACTTATAGCGACTAAATGTAGTCGCAACAAGTTTTTCATTTTTTTTGTTTTTTAGGACCTTTTCGAGACTAAGTTTAGTCGCTACAAGTTTTGGCAAAGTGGAGGGAAAGGTTGGCGGTAGTGATAAAATTATAGCGACGATGTTTAGTCTCGATAGGTTAAAATTAATTTTTTCTCTTTTTATATAACAAACGTTTAGATAAATAAAAATAAAAAAAATATAAACAATTTTAATAAAAACGAATAGGGACTATATTTAGTCTCCATAGGTGAAAATTAATTTCTTTTCTCTTTTTATACAACATATGTTCAAATAAACAAAAAATATAAAATAACATTTTTTAAATAAAACCCAATAGAGACAATTTTTAGTCTCTATAGGTTAAGAATGAATTTTAATATTGTTAGTTCTTTTACCAAATTCCTCAAACCATCTACCCCTTAAACCATCTACCCCTTAAACCATCGACCCCCAAACCATCGATCCTTCAATCGACCCCCAAACCATCGATCCTTCAATCGACCCCCAAACCACCGCCACATCACCGCCGGCGCCCCATCACTGCCGGCGCTCCATCACCGACCCCAACACCGCCGGTGCCCCATCACCGACCCCATCACCGCCCGCGCTCCATCACTGTCGGCCCCATCACTGTCGGCCCCATCACTGTCGGCCCCATCACTGTCGGCCCCATCACTGTCGGCCCCATCACTGTAGACCCCCATCACCGTCAGCCCCGTCACTGTCGGCGCCCCCTCACCGATGGTGACCTCTTCAACCGCCATTCTTCTCACCAGCCGACACCCCTCACCAGGCGACCCCATCACCGCCGACGCTCCCTTACCAGGCGACCCCATCACCATCAGCACCTCCTTCATCGCCGACCACCCACTGCATCTCCGTTCACCGCCGACCACATGTTGAATTGGCTCCTCTTACGTCAGCCCCTTCACCGCCAAAGGTATCTGCCCCAAAAATACGATCTGTGGTTTTTATTTTTGGCGGTTTAGTTTAGTGATTAGAATTTATAATAACTACGTAGATTGAATTTGGTTGATTGAAAAATGGTTTGAGAACTTCAGTTCATGATATGGTTAGAAAAATTAGTTTTGTCGGTTTAGTTTAGTGATTAGAATTTATAATAGACTACGTAGATTAAATTTGTCGATTATTCTTAATATTCAATTTTTCTTTGAATATTTCACTATGCATACTTAAAATATTTATGAATTATCTTTAAGTTTTTTTTTTGTAAATTTAGCACACCCAAAAATCTTAGAGAAAAAATATATTTTCACATTCGAACTGTAAAACCAAGCTGTGTTGGCTGATTTGGTTGGTTCGGCCAACACAACCAACTAAACTTATTATTTGTCAATTTTTACAAAATAATGGTTAGTTGTTCGAACTAGAGTTTGATAAATATATTTTTTCGAAACCACCCCATGTAAAGTGTTTTTAGTATTTAAGAGTTTGATATATATTTGTTATAGAAACCACCACTTGTACGTTGTAAATTGTTTTTGATATTTAAGCTCACTGCTCATAACAATTGGTAGCTATATATCTTTTGAATTGGTAACTATTATCTTCACTATATAATAAATGAATGTATTGCGACAACAAAATGCGTTTTTACAAGAACAAATAAATTAAATACTACTATTAATCATAACGTAACTTCCAGACTCGTCCTCTCAACCTAACGAAGATGATGATGAAAATGTTTGACAATTTATGGAATTTTGTATTTAGTTAGTTTAGAATGCAGTTTGTTTGACAATTTATGGAATTTCTATGTTTAATTATATTAGTTTTGAATGCAGTTTGTTTGACAATTTATGGAATTTTGTATATTTATTTATTTTTATAATCTAGAAAATTAAAAAATTAAAAAATTAAAAAAGCTATCGAGATGAAATTTCGTCGCCATAGGTCTCCTCTATAGACACTATATTTAGTCGGAACAGTTAATATTTCTCATAATTAAACTTTATTTTTATTTTACGAAATATATTTAACGACAACCCTGTTGCGACTAAAGTTTCTCGTAAAAAGTTCCTTTATTGCGACGAAAATTATTGAGACGGAAATATTGACCTGATACGAAGGAGAAATGGCGACGAAAGTGTGGAGACTACATTTTGTTGCAAAGGTTATCGAGACGACATTTAGTCGCTAAAAGTGAAAATCAATTAGTCGCAAAAAGACATATTTCTTGTAGTGGTTTACAGTGGAGGGATTGTGTTAGACCGTAGATACATGTGTACATAGTTTATGAGCTTAATGTAAATGTCTTTCATGTCTTACACACATGTAATGAATGAGTTTAATGAAATATAATTTGTGGTTGATGTTTATTAATGTTTAATATTTCATATTATTATTGTGTTAAAATATAATGAACTTACTATATTGGTTTGAGGGTGTTGTGCATGATTCTTAGTTAATAATGATTGGGTAATGTGTTCAATATAGACGGATGAGTATTCATGCTAATGACCCATACTCATGGACCATACGCATGAATACATCATGCTTATGGACCAGTCGCACGACTGAACCAGGAGACTGGATCAGTCGTAAGGTTGAAACATAAGATTAATTCAGTCGCACTACTGAACCTTCAGTCATGCGTATGACTCAATCGCATGATTCAGTCGCACGACTAAACCATGCTGTCGTACGAATGGAAGCCCCTAACCTATAAATACCACTTAATTCGTGGAAAAACTAGATAATTCGAAACAGTTGATACTCTCACGAACCCTAGCCGTCTAGAACGTCCAAGGAAGCCTGTCCAAGTTCATAGATCATTCCTGATCGATCTATATTCATTCATAACATTTTGTTTCAATCGTATATCGATCGGGTAATGTTGTCACTGATTGGATTGCTAATCAATAAGATCCGCACTATTTGATTCGGTATAAACGCAGAATCTATTAGTATCCCGTACGTACACGGTCTTGACAAGTGGTATGAGAGCTTGGCTCTTGATTTTGCGTTTGATTCAATTAGAATTGTGTCAAAATTCACATTTTAACTCAAACAAGTCATCTTTTTGAGTCCACGGGGTTTTTTGACGTTTCCAGGCATTAAAGTTGAAGTTTTTCGTCATACGGCAGATTAGGGTTTCTGGGTAAATCGTAATTCGTGTCTAAGTGCCAACAATTGATTTTTCCAAACACAGCAGCCTTCAGTCGCACGAATAGCTCATTCGTACGATTGACACATTCGCATCCTCCATTCGCACAACTGAACTTAGTCGTATCCTTCATTCGCAACACTGAACACCTTCAGTCGGTTGATTCCATTTGCCTTGTTCATACGTACGATTGAATCCATCGCACGATTGAATTCATTCGCACTTTCATTAGCATGGGTGATCCATACGCATTGTCCACTCGCACGATTGAAGTTGTCCTGTTTTCAAAGTACAAAGTTCATACAAATGGAAGATCAGTTTTCAGCCTTTACTGCCGGGAAGGACTCACGCATCCAGAACCTTCTGCTTCAGGAGAATGAGATAGGAAATCACAAAAAACCGCCAAAGCTTATAACGTTGGATGACTATCCATAATGGAAATAGCTGTTCGAGATTTACCTAAATGGAGTGGATCCAAATCTCTAGACTTCTATAGAGACTAGTTACACGGTACCAGTCAGCGCAAATGGAGTAAAGTTGACATTGGGTGGAATGAGCAAGGCTCAGAAGATGCTCTTCAATGTTGAGAAGAAAGTTTATGCTCTGTTGACTCAGTCTATCCTGAAAGACATCTTTCACCAATTCTCTGAGAACAAGCAGATGAAAAAGTTGTGGGAGGCATTAGAGAAGAGATACGATGGGAATGCAACGTTAAAGGCACTAAAGGCTAAAGCTCTCAAGAAGGAGTTTGATAATTTCTCCTTAATTGGGAATGAGAGCTTGGATGACATTATCGACAGGTTCTACCATCTGATGAGTGAGCTGCACACTCATGGTGTAATGAGTCTATGGAAGATAAAGTTTCAAGCTTTGTAGATGGTTTGCCTAAGAAATGGGATTCATTTGTGTCCAACCTAAGACAGAATGACATACTTGCTACGTTGGATCTTACGTTTAGAATCCTTCACTCTACAACTCGGTTCCCAATCCAACTGGTTGAGGAGCACCACTTCAAACAACTTTTGTGTCCAGTTACGCGGCTCTTTCTCAATCCACTGCTTCAGGACAAGAAACGTCTGGGTCATCATCGAATCAATACATAGTGCCTAAAGCCAATACTACGGAGTTGAAGACCAAGAATCTTGGTAATATCACAGTGGAGGTTGCAAAAGAGCACATGGATCTTCTAGAAGTAGTGGTTCAATCATATGACGGTCTAGTTGCTGGAAAGATCCGAAATTGTCATCTTGCAGATGAAGACTACGAGTAGGTTGACGAGAACAAGCTGGAAAGGATGGATATCACGTGGGCTCTTGCAAGTGCAGTTAGACGAGCCAAAAAGTTTGTTAAGAAGACGGGACAGAATCTAGTAGCCACAAAAGATATGAACTTTGGTTTCGACAAAACCAAGGTCACCTGCTTCAATTGTGGTGAAAAGGGGAACTAAAAACATGAATGTGAGAAGCCCAAGAAAACAGGAAATGGTAACCCATTCCCTGCTTTCAACCATCAAGACAAAAACATGGTGGGAACCAACTCTTCAAATAAAGAGACTAAAGCACTAAGTACCCAAGGTGATGAAGGATAAGACTGGTCCTTCTGATTTGTCTCTCCTAGAGAATCAAACATTGCTTTTGTCGAAGCATTGGATGATGGGTCTGCCAGTGAAGGTGAGATTGCAGCTGAGCAAGCAATGTTAGATACAGAAGAACCTGTAAACGTGGTAAACCACTTGCTTGAGGAAGAGCTCAGAGCAACAAGTTCAGAATCTCCAACAATAGAAGAGTCTACCTTTGCATTGATGGCTGATTTAAGGAATCCTCACAGGTAAGTTCTGTAGATCAACTATTTAATAAACATGCTTGTTCTGAATGTAAAAAATTTAAGGAAAATAGATCTAAAATTTTCTAGGTTATTAGAACACAATGATAACTTAGTAAATGACTTACAACTCTGCATTGAAGCTAATCGTATATTAAAACAAAATGAGTGCAGTTTTAAAGAAAAGATAGAACTTTTGGTAAACAACTAAGGGAAACCGAGGTTGTTGCCTTAAATCAATCTAATGATATAAAGTTCTATTTAATTCATTAGAAGAAACCAAAAAGTAGAAAGCAGTGTTGGAAGTCAAAGTTAATTCACTAAAACAAAAACTGCATAGTTGGGCTAGTTCTTCTCACATAGTAAAGAACTTAGTGAAAGAACGAAACAATAGGGAAGGTTTGGGATTCAAAGTAGTTCCACCACCACATGAGATCCTCTTGAATGCAAAATGTAAACCTATAAATAACAACCTAATTAAGGATCATGTGTCTACTCCTCTAGTTAGTGATCCTGATTCCACGGGTGAACCAGTGAAATCTGACACTAAACAGAAGGAGGCTACTTTGAAATCAAAAGGCAAGATGCCAGTTGAAAACTTAGATGATGCATTTAAAAGGGTTAATGTAAGGTCAGGTTCACCAAAGTCCATTTCAGAATCCAAACTGACTAAACCAGTTAACCACAAATGTGTAAATCATCAAAGTCCAACCAAAGGACAAGTTAAAGATGTTCAAAATGTCAAAACAATTAATTTTGTTAATAAGGGTGAAACATATAAAAGAGTAGTGACTAAACCAAACCAAACACACCTCACACCTTCACTAAACTTAACATCACATAAAAGTTTTCCTCAGTCTGGAGAAGCAAGATCTTGCTACAGTTGTAGAAAACGAGGACATATTTCTACTAATTGTCCTTACTATTAGACACCAAGAAAGAAAATTGAACTTTATGATACACAACCAAGTTCTTCTAAAATAGATCTAACACTCCACCTAAGATTGTTAGTGAACCAAAAGTTCAAACCATAAATCAGTCGTCTTTTTATCACAAACAGGCCTTACACAAAACTGGCTTATGAAAGAAAAATCAAGTATAGGGTCTGATAGTGAGAATGATAGGAAGAAAGATATGCCCTCATCCTCTAACGGACAATGGGTTAAGTTTATGATGTGTGATTCCTCTAGGTCACCAAGCTAGTTAAGGCTTGGGTCCCAAATATGAACTAACAAGTTTCTTTGACTGTGTAGGGTATCCGCTATAGCGCTATCACTAATACCTGGATTATTGATAGTGGGGCGTCCATGCACATGACAGGAAATTCGTCCCTCCTTTTCAACGTCAAACAAATCAAAAGGGGACATGTCCATTTGCTGGGAACAAAGGAGGCTACATCATAGCACAAGGAGAAGTAGGAAATGAGAAAGTAAAGTTTGATAAGGTAAACTACATTCAACAACTTCTGAAACAATTTACTTTCAGTCTCCCAAATATGTGATAAAGGCTTTAAGGTTGTATTTGAAAACAAGAAGTGTTACATATTAAAGAAGGACTATGTGATTGAGAAGGATAAGGTTCTCATGTCAGCTTCAAGATAAAACGACCTGTATGTCTTGGATCTATCAAAAGTGTCCACAACTGATCACACAGTTCAATGCTTCTTGTCAAAGGCAACCGAGAGGGACTCAGTCTCGTGGCATAGGAGAATGGGGCACATCAATCCTAGAAAGTTAAATAGCTTGGTTCAGAATGATCTATTGAATGGTGTAAATGTTAAGAACTTCCAGCTTCCAAACTTCTTCATAGTTTACAAGAAAGGGAAACAGACCAAGAAGGCTCATAGGGCAAACAAAGTCAACTCTATTGATATGCCTCTCGAGCTTCTGCACATGGATCTGTTTGGCCCTATTAGCATAAAGAGCATTGCAGGATATCTGTATTGCTTTGTAGTAACAGATGATTACTCAAGATTCTCTTGGGTGATGTTTCTAAAAGCCAAATCAGAAAACTTTGAATCATTTAAACATCTGGTAACTACATTGGAATCACTCTACAAGCTAAAAGTTAGGCAGATTCGATCAGACAACGGAACTGAATTCAAGAATCAGTGGATGGAGGCATACTATAGAGAAAGAGAAATTGTTCATCAATTCACCTCAACCTACACTCCACAGATGAACGGCGTAGCTGAAAAAAGAATCAAAGTTTGATCGAGATTGCCAGAACAATGCTTGCTAACTCAAACTTCCTATTCAATTCAGTGGCATGTGTTACCGCTCAATCGAGTCTTAGTGGTCAAGCAACATGGAAAAACGTGTTATGAACTACTCTAGTGATGTAAACCTAATTTGGAGTATTTAGAACCGTTTGGCGCTCCTTGTACATGTTGAAGAAGACTCAGAATGGAAAGTTCAGTGAGAAGGTAGAAGAAGGGATATTTCTCGGATACAACATACCAGACAAGAGAATTTACAACAACTCAACTGGTCAGGTAGAAGTGTGGTGCAACGCTGACGTTCAAATACACCACCCCCTCAACTGGGAAAGGACCCTCATTCTTCTTTGACTATGATGAATTATTTAAATCCTTCAATCTACCACCTTCTCATACTGATGATGAGCTTTCTGCTAGGATGTTGTACGATTCTCTTAACACGCCTCCACCAAACTCGACATCAGCTGGTCCATTAGATGATTCCGCTAACCCTTCAGGGGGAGACCTTGAAGTGAGTGAGTCTTCATCTGATGATAAGGCAGTTGAGACTGCTAATGAGGACCAGGAGGAACAGGTTCCGACCAATGAAAGTACACAAGCATCAAATCCTGATGCCTCTGACCCTTCGAAACCTCATACTCCAACAACTACAGATCCTGAACCTGAATTTAAAAATTTGGATAATGAAGTGGCTATTCCAAAAACTCCCGGATCTCGGCTAAACGTTTATCATCCCCTGGACAATGTCATTAGGGATGTTCGATCGGGAGTACAGACCAGAAATCAGCTGTACTCAGCTGATTATGCCTCGGTAATGGAAAAGGTATACCTTCACGATGGAGCATATTGATGTTTTATGTGTCAACTTGTCCAAATAGGTTAGTGAAAGCTTAAACGTTGAGGCATGGGTCGGTGCGATCAAGGAAGAACTCCTACAATTCAAGAAGTTAGGAGTATGGACCATTGTGGACAAACGAAAAGGTGCTAAGGTGATTGGCACTGAATGGATACTGAAATGCAAGAAAGATGACCAAGGGGTCATAATCATAAATAAGGCCTGACTTGTAGTACAAGGATTTCGAGAAGTCGAAGGCATAAATTACAATGAAGTGTTTGCACCAGGGGCTAGGATGGAAGCAAACATTATGCATCCTACATGAAGATCAAAGTCTATCAACTAGATGTCAAGAGTGCGTTCCTTCATGGTGATATCCGTGAGACGGTTTATGCCAGTCAACTCGAAGAATTTAAGGATCCTTATCATCGGGACAGAGTTTACAAGCTGGATAAGGCTCTCTACGGGCTCCATTAAACCCCTAAAGCCTAATATGAAAAACTCTCAACTCATCCTGTGAAACACAACTTTCGTAGAGGAGTGATTGACTATACATTGTTCATCAAAGAAAAAGATGGTGACTTACTGCTGGTACAGATTTATGTTGATGAACATAATCTTCAGTTCCGAAAATGAAGAGTTATAAAGAATTTGAATCTGTAATGAAAGCAAAGTTTAAGATGAGGGCCATGGGGGAGATGAAGTTCTTCCTTGGATTACAAGTGGATTAAAAACCAAAGGGAATCTTCCTACATCAGACCAAGTATGTAGGCTGTATCCTCAATCGATTTGACATGGAGAATGCTTCAGCAGCTGGAACTCCACTTGCGACGAAGCATGACGTGGCACCCGACGAAAATGGTGATCTGGTTAATGCCACCATGTACAGAGGAATGATCGGATCCCTCATATACCTCACAGCCTCATGACCTGATATCATTGTATGCGACGTGTCTTTGTTCCAGATATCGTAAACCATCTCATAGGAGTCAAAAGGATTTTTCATTATCTGAAGGGTACTCCAACACTCGGGTTGTGGTATCCTCATGATGATGACTTTGAGCTTACAACGTATAGTGACTCGGATTATGGCGGTTTCAAAATGAATTACAAGTCCATATCAGTAGAATGTTAGTTCTTTGGTAGACGGTTAGTCACCTAGCAGTGTAAGAAGCAGACCTTCGTTGCTCTGTCAAATGTGAAGCTGAATATGTGTGCTGCTAGTTGATGTTCACAAATAATTTGGATTCAACAGCAAATGCGCAACTACGGTTTGCAATTTTCTAACACTCCTATTTTTGTTGATAATTCTGCTGCTGTTGCTGTAACCAAAAATCCGGTCCAACATCCTAAAACTAAACACATCGGTATTAAGTATCACTTTATACGTGACTGTTTTGAAAAGCAATTAATCGATGTGGTTAAAATTAATACGGATTTTCAACGCGCCGACCTCTACACAAAAGCATTTGATAAACCGAGGTTTTTATATCTTTAGAGGTTAATGGCATGAAAAAGAAAAGTGATATGATTCAAGAAGACGAAAGTTCGTAGTCCGACTAGTGTAGTTATTTTTTTTTATTTCATTATTTTTTCATCTAATAAAATTCAAAAACACAAAAGATTTTCAGTTTTAGAATTTTAAGGGGAGAATAGTTTAGTCTAGTATTTAATTCGTGCAGTAGTTGCAATAGTTAATTACTTAAAAAAACCGAAGGGGAGAGGGCAGCTTAGCAAATATAAATGAAATCAAATCTATGATTCTGATTCAAAGTCTATGGAAAATGATAGTACACAGGGAACGAATTGGTTGGGACTTCAAAACTAGTGTGCTCAAAATGAGAAATTCAAAGTACAAATCTGAGAAGTCTAAACATAACTAAAGAAAAATGATAGTTAAACTACTTGGCTACTGAGATAACATAGAGAAAGTAGACCTAAAGGTTGCTAGTTCATAATATGATGTGTCGGTAGATTCAACACAATAGATGAGTAGACTTCATTGGTGAATTAAAAAGTAAAACTAACCTGTTCAACTTGCTGTGGGTTCTCATCTTATCCCTGGTTAACACAATCAACGTATTTCCAATAAGGGGTGACGAGAAAAATAAACGCCACAAATGTGTGTGGATGACCACAAATATGAGCAAAGGACATGTAAAAAATGCTAAAAGCAATCAAGCTGATAACTTATGTTGTTGGTGCGTTATGTGCAAAAAGAAAAATAAATGCTCTAACAAGAAGATAGGTTGTGTGCCTCTCTGCTGTGTGGTGGCACTGACATGAGGATAAGCATAACCTAAATATTCTACAATTCATTGTTGTTTGCGCCTCTCTACTATGCTATGGCATTGACCTGAGGCTTGGCATCTCTTTGAAAACCCTTAGAATAGTCTCTTCTTGTCCAATACCCGTAGACCGCTCAAAAATCTCCTGAGGAATGTTGATTACCAAATAAGTGTGAGATCCACAAATGCATGTTGAAATAATTAAACCTGATTCATCACCATTGTAAGTCAAAAGTCTGTGTATGGATTTAAAGGGACAAACATGCTGACAATCATCATGACTGTAGTCTTGAAAGACAAAATCATGGTGTGCATCTTATAGCTTTAGTATGATTTCTTGAAAGTGCTAATGACTCTCAGACACAACAAGAATCTAGCATGAGGGAATATTAATAAGGGGTTCCCAAACGATTCTGTTATACCTGTATGATTCCATAATGAATCATTTCAGAAATGATCTAATCAACTTGAAGCTGTTCTGCTCAAACCCAAAACAACAAAAATATGTCTTGTTTGTTTTAATTTCTAAGTTATTTTCTATTTTCTAGTCGTTTGTAGGATTAATCGTCAAACTATAAAACTAGATGTACTCCTTGAATCACTTACTAAAATGGGTCACTTCTGAGGTGACCAATCAGTCTAAATTAAAGGGTCACGTCTGAGGTGACAAATTAGTTTCAAATTAGAAGGATCACGTCTGAGGTGATCAAATGGTGTTAAAATGTCATAATGTTTATCAAATGTTAACCTTTTAAAGGGTTGAAAGTGTAAAGGGCTCAAGCTCATAAGTATGAGCCAATCGCACGATTGGATCATAAGTATGAACCATTCGCACGATTGGATCATAAGTATGAGCCAATCGCACGATTGAACCATATGTATGAGCCAGTCATACGACTAGACCATGCGTATGGAACAACCATGCGACTGGACTACAAGATTGAACCAATAGCCCGAATGGATCAAGAAGTATGAGCCAGTTGCACGACTGAACCCCAATTGCATGACTGAAGCATGAGTATGGCTCAGTCGCACGACTGGAGTATGCGTATGGGTCCAGTTGTACGACTGAACATTAAGACAGTATAAAGAGGGGTGAGTCGGTCGCATTTCTCACCACCCCTCAAATCGTTCAAAAAACTTCTCATATGTAGACACCATGCCAAAATTTCATCTCACATTGATTTCTTGCCCATTGTGTTACTAACCGATTGATTGTTCATCTACATGTATTGTGTGACTTAAATCAATCAAAACTACCGGTGAAATCAAACCCTAATGACCTAATTGCAAAATCAAGAATTTAGTAAAACTCTTAAAATAGACCACTTAAATGGACATAATCGTTGAAATGAAGGACATTAAGTGATATTTAGAGTTCCTACGAATCTAATGAGTCCAAACACAACGTCTAACATCAAGATTTGACCAAGATTTAGGGTCAGAGAGTATAGAGCCTTCTGCGAATGGACACTCCGAATGAACTCAATCGCACGATTGAGCTAGGTGCAAGATTAATTTGCATGATTGAATCATTCAGTGACTCAGTCGCATGAATGACTCAACCGCATGGCTTAACACACGAGTAAGTTTAGTCGCATGCTCAATCGCATGACTGAACTCGGCCGCATGCTCAATCGCACGACTGAACTCAGTCGTATGGTTCAATCGCACGATTGAACCAGTTTGATCTAAAATAGTTTAAACTTCAAGTGTCTTCTCTAATACACATCTCTAATTTATATGCTTATTGTGTTACAGATCCATGGCTGAAAGATGGACCATGACCCCAAAGCATAGCATCTGTGCTCACTTGGATGCCACCACTCGAAATGCTTCCGAGTTTGCTGGGATCATTGCATTTCTTCAGAGATTGAGGATCTTCAAAGCCATTTCGACACCATGCACACCGTACAGATCCATACAGCAGGCATTTGGGAAAGTGCAAGGGTAACAGATCAGTTGAGCCACATTGTATACGGAGCTCTAATTTCGGTCAAGAGATAGAGATCACTGAGGATGACTTGAGACGGGTTTTAGGTCTGGATGAGGATGGAGCCCACCCAACTAAGCTACATCCCGTCACGGTCCGGGGATGCTTCTGAGGATTAAGTACGTCGGTGACATACATGCCAGCGTACTTAACAAGAGCAACATGTGCCTGCAATTCAAATATTTGGCACATGTAATCATCAAGTGTATAGCTTCCAGGCAGGGAGGATTCAACGAAATGTCCGACCAAATCCAGAATGCATACGTTGCACTGGTACTGAACCATTCATTCAGTTTTTCACGCATGATCCTCACTTACTTGATAGAGAACTCGAGGCCAAGGGAAAGGAACGCTTCTGCATGTACCCATGATTTCTGCAGATGATTATTGATGAGAAGCTTCCTATGCTGCCAAAAGAGAAATATGAGGCAGTGGTGCTTGAGGTAGTGGATGATACGACTTTAGGGAGAATGAAGGTCTACCGGGGTAAGCAAGTGAAACCCCCAATAAGGAGACTTTTTGGGCACCTTGCCCGAGAAGACTATGTGGCGCCCGCTAGGAGGAAGTGGTGTCACGATGATAGTGACTCTAACTTCGAGCACATCATGGCACCAACTGAAGAAGACGATGACGATGACGATGATGACCAAGGTCAAGCTCGTGATGCTCCTGGTGAAACTGAAGGGGCTGCCTTCCACCAAGACTTCTTGGTTGATCAGAATGAGGAATCAGATGAAGAGCCTCTAGTGAAGACTATTGGGAGTAGGGTCGTGGCCACAGGGAAAGGCATAGAGGCGGTAGGGGGATGCCAAGCTGAGTCTAGGGGTGCAGCTGATGATGTTACTGATCCTACATACACCCCTGACCAGTCCAACAGCCAAGGGGGAGTGCCTCTTGCTAAGGGCTTAGGAAGAAGAGGATGGCTCATCCCCACAGCAAGAAGAGCAAGAGACCAAGGATTACAGTGATCACATCTTCTAAAACAGCCACTACCACCACCACTACCACACCTCCTATCACCACCACCATAGCTACTACTACCACCACCACTCCTCCCACTACTACTATCTCTCATCCCACCACCACTACCACAGCTACTCCACCACATCCCACCTCCCATATTTACCTCATCTACCACCACCAGTCACCAAGAGGTTCCACACACACTCCGTTCATAGCTGGACCCACTCTACCCCACATCGGGTTAGAGGAATAGTGATGTAAGGCCTCGTTCCCGGGACGCTTACAGCTGGTAAATCATTGCACATAAAACATATATTTTCATCATATTACATAAAAACATTGCAGCGGAAATTTAAACAAAACACTCCATTTCAATATAATAGCTTTTGCAAAATAATACATCGTTATCCAATTACAAAACCCAAGTTGCATTACATCACAAAAGCATTATAAATGGATGCCATCCCAAAAGAGCTGAGTAGCCACCTCGTGCCATCCTTAGCAATAATTACCTGCCAACTGGAAACACATAAAAGTCAGCATTGCTGAGTCAGTTCTAGTTTTATAATAAAACATACTTTTCTTTCATTAAAACCGTACTTTACTTTCATGCGATCATACACCATACGTACACATAGATATCATTATTATCTTCATTAATCATTCATACATTCCTTCTTTCATCGTACGTTCATTAACCTTTGCTTTCTTTCATCTTTACATCTTTTCTTTCTTTCAACCATAAACTTTACCATGCTATTCCTGGTACTGGACCTAGGTCTATCATAGACCAGTTATACGGTGCTCCGAACCTCTGGTCACAACACCTAGGGTAGAGTTAGATGTACCAATGCCATGTGCAATACCCTGCTATTCCTGGTACTGGACCTAGGCCTATCATAGACCAGCTATAACGGTGCATCGCACCTCTGGTCATAGTACCTAGGGTATGCATCAATGGTGCTATACAAATGGTCAATCACAAAGAAAGACCCCGATATGCATCCTCCCAGGGTAGCGAACCCACACACCATTGGGCTAACACCTTTTAATGGCGTGTCCTGACATACAAGGCTTGCAAGACTTTCTTTACTTTCATTCATTCATTAATGCATGCATTCTTACTTCCTGTTTCTCTTTTCATTATCTTTCGCTTTACGTTACATACTACGTTCATTTCATTCATAACATTCAACGTAAAGTCACAGGAAAGATAAACATACATCATAATAAGGAACATAACATACACCATCAATAACATCATACAGGGCAACATCATACATACATAACATGCATCATGCATAAACATGCAACATCATGATGCCCAACATAACCCTTAAGACCTCATCGGTCATCTTACATGTCCTTATGGGAACTTCCCTTGTCAAAACTTACATCTGCACTTTCACCCGAAAGTCAGCAATTAAACTACATTTCCTCGGGCACACCAGCCCTACTTGGGCGTATGGACACCCTTTAGTCGCATGGCCTCCAGGCGTCTGAACATCATGTGATTGGACCAAGGCGGATGAACATCTATGTGGATGAACACCCAATCGTGCGAATGAAACTAATGCGATTGGACTCAATGCGGATGAGTCCTATGCGAATGGACCTAATGCGGATGAAACTAGTGTGAATGGGAATTTATGCGACTGAGCTCTCAGTCGTGAGAATGAACCTCAATGGCACCTTAATCGGCCGTATGCCCTCCATTCGGTCGCCTAGCCTAGCTGATGCAGAATGCAGTTCATCCCGATCCCAATCTGCCATTTTCGACCTCCAAGTTCATCCAAACCCATTCTAAGCCCAAATCAACCATCCTAACCTTAGAAATGCAGACCACAACACCATTCAAGCACACACAAGCTCAAAAGCAAGACCCAAACGAATCATACACATACCCACACATACATAAACAGGTTAAACACGCACACACACACACACACTCTCTTAAAAAACCCATTTTTCAAATGTGTTTCACCCCCAAAATCATTTAAAAATGTGTAAAAGAGGGGTCCTTGAACTCACACAAACGACCACAACGAGAAGAGCTTCGATTAGACCCGCTACCTGACAATTTTGCTCTCTTGAATCAACTCGAATCAACTTTTTCTTCCTTTTTCTCTCTTCTTTCTTTCTTTTGGCTGATTTGTGAGTGTGGGAAGAGGGTAAGGGCTGCCCTCTCCCTTTAAATATTCCCCACTCACCCAAATTTCTCTCGTTGGCGAGTTTGGTCCCACGAATTTGGACTTTATTTCTTTTTCTTCTTTCGTTGGCTTCAAAGAAAATATCCGGGTGTTACAAGCCCATCCCCTTTAAATAGGTTTCGTCCTCGAAACCTGTTATTACTCGAACAAATGTGGGTAATGTCTAAACACCCGGTTATTTTTAAAAGACAGATATAAAGAATAAAAGAAAGAAAGGCAATTAAGTCCAAGTGGAGGAACTAAAAGTGTAAAAAGGACAAACATCTTTGAAAAGTTGGTGTAAAGGTGGGCATGGCCGCCCACCCTCATTTCACATCAACATCTTCTTCAGCTTAGAGAGAGAAAGACAAGAGGAGAGCAGAAACTCTTGGCTTGTAGAAGAAGAAGAAGAAGTGAACGAATTCAAGGTAAGAATTTGTGGTTTTTACATGTTTATGACGAGTTTTATCCCGGTTATGTGATTATGTGCTTATGTGTTGTGATTGTGCTCGTGTGTGTGTGTTTGTGGTGTTGTTTTAGGTGTTTGAACTCATTGCAAGTGCGTTAGAAAAGAAGAAAAGACCCAAGTTGCACCAGGTGAGTTCTAGACCCCGGTTTTTACATGTTTTCAAACATCTTTGGGCTGAAATGTATCTAAATGATTTTCCAATGTTTGAATATGTATGTCCGTATGTATTGTGCATGATTGAATGTGATTCTTGAATGCTCATTGGTTGTTCATGTTTACAATAGTCACATTAAGCTTTGAACAGATAGATTTGATGATTGGGTTGAAAACATACCGGAAACGTGTTGAAGAGAAGGTCCAGGCGCCTAGATAAGGCTCATGCACTGAAAATGCCTTAGAACGAATTAAGTGTAATCCATGCGCCTAAACCCTAGCCCATGCACCTAAGATTACCTTAGAATGTTTAAGTACAACCCATGCGCCTAGAAATGTTGGCCGGACGACTAAGTGTAGGGCCATGCACCCTAATAGTGCTCATGTGCCCAAGTGGCTCATGCGCCTAAGTGCCCATGCGTCCAAATTACCCATGCGTCTAAGTGTTCATACACACAAATAGTACCCATGCGTCTGAATAGTTCATGCGCCTAAGTGATAAAATTATTAAGTGTTGGCTGATGCGCCTGCATAGTGGTAAAACGCCCAACAGGGCTCATGCGCCTAACACTTAGAAAATTTTACAGAGTTTTCTAAGAGTATGTGCTTCAGGGTTTTGACCTGAGTTGACTAGGGCTTATTAATGATGATGTTCCATGCATGATATGATTACATATGATGTTCCTTATTATTATTGATATTATTATTATTATTCCTTATAGTATGTGACCTTACGTGACGTGTTATTATCGTAACGTAAAGTATCTAGTAATAATAAAGCGAAAGAGCAATAAAGAAAAGAAGAGGAACCCTAATAAAATGTTAACAAGTCTTGCAAGCTCATTGGAGGGACACGACCGTGTTATCGTTAGCTCAACTGTGCTGCGGGTAGCTACCCTATAGTGCACACAGGGCCAATCAATTGAGATTGGCAGGACCTTTGTAGCGTACCCTGGGTGATTGGTCGGCCTTGCACACAGTACACAGAACCCTTTCGGGGGATACAATTGACCCTTTCGAGGGATATAGATGGCCCATCACCCGTTTTCCATCACGCACATAGTTGGGGTATTGCTCATTGGTCCACATAGACAGTGAAAGATAAATATTAAAGAATACCGAGTAACAAGGCATACAGTAAAGAGATCGAACAGTAATTGTCATATAGTTGATACGTGCTCGCTATACAGTACATAGTATATTTTACAGAAAAGAGTATTTTCGTATACAGCATATAGAAAGTATTTTATTACTTATAAAACTAGAGCTCACTCAGCAACATGACTTTTATACATTTTCAGTTGGTAGGTAATTATGCTGAGGATGGCACGAGGGTGAAGCTACTCGGCAGGAAATACTGACATCCATTCGTACTCTGTGCTGTGTGTTTTGTAATGCATATAAACAGTCTTTTGTAAATAGTCAATGATGATGTGTTGCTTAACAACAGTTTTTAAATGAAGTGAATGGCTTTGATAAATTATTTCCACTGCTTAATCTTGTTTATTGTAATGTTTAATGTTTTAATTGCTATGATTGACCAACTGTGAGGTTTCCGGGAACGGGGCCTTACAAGTTGGTATCAGAGCCAAAGTTTAAGAGAATTGGGTTAAATGAACTTTTAAAACCTAAACTTAAACTGAAAATAGGACAAACGGAGGGATGTCAGCCCGAGTAGCTACGTGCCATCAGGTATGTCTTTTCTTAATGTTAACCGATATTATGTGCGCATGCTATTTGATTATGTGCTCTTAGTAGATTTAGATACTGATTAAGTCAAGATAGGAGATGCTTGGGGTATGAAGAGTAAACTAAGTGGCTAATCACAACTGGCCACTGTAATTAGGGACTTACTATGCTTGACATAAACTGAGTATTACCTTGAATGACCGTGTTAGTGTTTGAATCTTATAGTGTTCTTATAGAGGATGGCTGGCGGTAGATCTTCAAAAGCCTCTCGTGGTAGAGGTCACGGTGCTGCTCCGCGACCCAAGAGAGGGAGACCCAGAGTCGAGAAAGTGGTTCATGAAGAACCAGGCCCCTCATCCGGAGGGTGGCGACGAGAGCGCCAATCTGAGAGTCTCAGTAAAGGAGGCTGTGGTGGAAGAGGCTCACCAGGTCATGTAGACGATTCTACCATCTGTGGTGACCAAAGTGATCAAGGTCGTAAGGGATGGGGAAAGAAAGGAGAGGAACAGGTCCTCGGGAGGACGAGAACAACCAGAGCCGGAAACGGTTCTATCTGATGATGAGAACGAGGAAGAAGAAGAGCTTGCGCTGGAGGCGACCCGAGGCTGCAACTATGGGGCGTTTATGAGATGCAAGCCCCCTACTTTCAATGAGAATGGCACTGCTGCAGCTGCTCACCGGTGGGTGAGGGAAATGGAGGCTGTCCTTGATATCAGTGAGTGCCATGAAGATCAGAAGGTGAATTTGCTACCCACTCTCTTGTGGACTCGGCTTTGTGCTGGTGGGACAACATTGTCCAAGCCGAGGGTAGCAGGGCCATTGGGAGGATGAGATGACCTGAACTGAAGAAGTTTGTGATTGAGGAATTCTATCCTCACAGAGAGATGGATAAGGTGGAAAGAGAGTTCCTGCAGCTGGAGGCGGGAACAAGGACACACCAGCAGTACACCACTAAATTCAACGAAATGGCACGGCTGGTGCCCGACCAAGTGACAACATGTCACGAAAGATTAAGAGATACATCCAAGGGAAGCCAGCGGATATCCGTAGGCATATGATAGTTGCGCAGCCGAGCACTTTCAGGTCGGCGGTTGATCTGGCTGGTGGTAGATATATAATGAGCGCGAGGTGGTGGTGGTGGCTGAGGTGAAGAAAAGGAGTGGGGATGGAAGGAACTGGAATGGGAAACGGTTTGGACATGGTGGAGCCGCCCAAACAATAAGGTGGCGAAGGTAGGTGACCGACGTGTGGACAGCTGTGTAGGAGGAGAAATGTGGCAAATGTGGAAGGGAGCATGTTGGAGAGTGCAGGATGGGGATGAATGTTATGCATGCTGTAAGAAGCCGAGGGCGGAGAGCTCGGAAGCGGGGAATAAGAAGCTGAAAGAAAGAGGGAAGAGGGCAAGTGCAAGAGCTTACGCTATGACCCGGGAGGAAGCCAAAGCTGATCCCGATGTTGTGTCAGGTATGTTTCTGGTAAACCAAACCTGCGCCTTTATATTGTTTGATTCTGGTGCTAGTAGGAGTTTTATTTCTACTACTTTCTGTGCTAAGTTGCCTATTATTAGTAGAAAGGTCAGTGCACCATTCGATGTAGAAACTGCTATCTGTAAGTCCACTAGAATTATTGATGTGATAGAGGACTGTACCATAGAACTAGAAGGTCATAGGTTGCTGTTAGGTTACATGTGAACCCCTAGGTGGATTTGATGTAGTACTAGGGATGGACTGGTTAGCAACCTATGAAGCAAACATCGTATGTCGCAACAAGATGATTCGATTAGTTGCGTCCGATGGGAGTTTGGTTACGATTTATGGAGATCGCGTCATGACGATTCCGAAAGTGATTTCGATGGCGGTGGTGGGAAAGTGCATGAGGCGTGGATGTAGTGCCTACTTGTCCTACGTAAAGGATGTGGACGCGCCAACACCACAACTATCTGATGTACTAGTTGTGTGTGACTTTCCGGACGTATTCCCGGAAGACTTACCCCGCGTGCCACCGGATTGCGAGAGTTCCAAATTGACTTGATAGCCGGTGCTCAACCCGTTGCCAAGGCACCGTATCGATTAGCTCCCACAGAAATGAAAGAACTCATGGAACAGTTGCAAGAGCTACTCGATAAGGGGTTCATTAAGCCGAGTATCTCTCCTTGGGGTGCTCCGGTCTTGTTTGTAAAGAAGAAAGACGGAAGTATGAGGATGTGCATCGATTACCGTGAGCTTAACTAGTTGACAGTGCAGAACTGATACCCCCTACCAAGAATTGATGATCTGTTTGACCAGCTCCAAGGTGCCAGTTAGTTTTCGAGGATAGATCTTCGATCTGGTTACCATCAGCTGAAGGTGAAGGAGCAGGATATCCCTAAAACAGCTTTTCTCACGCGCTACGGTCACTACAAGTTTCTTGTCATGTCCTTTGGTCTGACCAATGCGCCAGCTGCTTTTATGGATCTGATGAACCGTGTGTGTCAGCCTATGTTGGATAAATCAGTGATTGTGTTCATTGATGATATCCTGATTTATTCAAAGAGTGAAATTGAGCATGCTGGCCACATTCGGGAGGTTCTAGAGACATTAAGAAAGGAGAAGTTGTATGCAAAATTATCCAAGTGCGCGTTTTGGTTGCGTGAAGTTCAGTTCTTGGGTCAGGTGGTGAATCCCGACGGGATTATGGTGGATCCAGCTAAGGTAGAGGCAGTGATGCAATGGAAGTCTCCAAAGACGCCATCCGAGATTCGTAGTTTCTTGGGTTTGGCGGCTACTACAAAAGATTCATCCAAGACTTTTCCAAGATCACTTCTCCGCTGACCAAGTTGACCCAAAAGGATGTAAAGTTTACGTGGGGTCAAGCTCAAGAACAGGCGTTCGAGGAGTTAAAGGTAAGGTTGACTCAAGCTCCTGTCTTCTCGTTACCCGAAGGAAGCGAGGATTTGGTAGTATACTCAGATGCTTCTTACTCGGGGTTGGGGTGTGTATTAATGCAGAGAGGGAAGGTTATAGCCTATGCATCCTGACAGTTGAAAGTTCATGAGGTCAACTACCCTACTCATAACTTGGAGCTAGCGGCCATGGTCTTTGCACTAAAGATTTGGAGGCACTATCTGTACGGAACAAAGTGCACCATTTTCACGGACCACAAGAGCTTTAAGTACTTCTTCGAGCAAAAATATCTGAACATGAAGCAGAGGTGATGGTTGGAGCTTATAAAGGATTACGATTGCGAGATCCATTACCATCCGGGCAAAGCCAATGTGGTGGCCAATGCTCTTAGCCGGAAGGAGAGGCCCGAACCGATTCGGGTGAAAGCATACCAACTAATCATGACCTCTGATGTAATGAAGCAAGTCAAGGAGTTTCAGGATGAGGCATTAAAAGAAGATCATCTAAACTCTAAAAGAATGAGAGGTCTGGTTGGGGAATTGAATGAAAACACACTTGGTGTTAAAACTCGATTTGGACGGGTGTGGATTCCTTGTTTCGAGGATCTACGTGTGAGGATTATGGATGAAACTCACAAGACTCGATACTGCATTCATCCTGGTGCACAAAGATGTATCAAGACATGAAGAAGATTATTGGTGGCTGGGTATGAAACGTGACATGGCGGAGTATGTGAGTAAGTGCCTTACTTGCCTACAGGTGAAAGCGGAACACCAGAAGCCGTATGGGAAGATCCAACCTTTGGATATACCGGAATGGAAGTAGGAGCACATCACCATGGATTTCATTACGAAGCTGCCACGTACTCCGAAAGGGTACGATGCCATATGGGTGATTGTTGACTGTTTGACGAAGAGTGCCCACTTCCTACGAGACATATTCATCCAAGCGGTTGGCTGACTTGTTCATCAAGGAGATTGTAACTCGTCATGGTGTATCGGTTTCCATTGTGTCTGATTGTGACACCCGGTTTACGACTAAATTCTGGAAGAAATTCCACGACGCCATGGGGACGATATTACATATCAGCACGACTTATCATCCCCAAACTGATGGTTAGTTTGAGAGGACCATTCAGACGTTGGAGGACATGCTTCGGGCATGTGTAATCGATTTTGGTGGAAGTTGGGACGACCACTTACCGTTAGCCGAATTCTCATACAACAACAGCTATCATGCCAGCATTGGTATGCCACCATATGAAATGCTATACGGTAGGAGATGCAGAACACCCATTTGTTGGGGTGACATTGGTCAGAAAGAGTTGGGAAGCATCGAGGTAATCGAGGCTATGACTGAGAAGCTTGACAAGATTAAAGCCTTCATGAAGGCTGCCAAAGATAGACAGAAGTCGTATGCCGATAAACGACGTAGACCAATTGAATTCCAGGTGGGTGACCGGGTTATGTTGAAGGTCTCACCTTGGAAGGTTATTATCAGATTCAGGAAGCGGGGCAAGTTGAGCCCAAGATATATAGGCCCTTTCGGAATCATTGCTCGAGTAGGAGAGGTGGCCTCTAGATTGGAGTTGCCAGATGAGTTAAGTGGAATTCACCCGACATTCCATGTATCTCATTTGAGGAAGTGCTTAGCTGATGAAGACATGATTGTTCCATTGGAGGATATTGAAGTTGATGAAAGGCTCAATTATGTGGAGCAACCAGTGGCAATCATCGATCGTAAAGAGAAGAGGCTGAGAAATAAAGTGGTTCCTCTTGTGCGTGTACAGTAGAAGCACAAGAAGGGATCCGAATCTCTGTGGGAAACTAAGGAGGAGATAAGGCAGCATTATCCTCGCCTGTTTGAGGAATAACAGGTTTCGGGGACAAAACCTATATAAGGGGGTGGACTTGTAACACCCGATTATTTTTAAAAGACAAGATACAAAGAATAAAAGAAATAAAGGCAATTAAGTCCAAGTGGAGGGACTAAAAGTGTAAAAAGGACAAACATCTTTGAAAAGTTGGTGTAAAGGTGGGCATGGCCGCCCACCCTCACTTCACATCAACATCTTCTTTGGCTTAAAGAGAGAAAGACAAAAGGAGAGCAGAAACTCTCGGCTTGTAGAAGAAGAAGAAGAACTAAACGAATTCAAGGTAAGAATTCGTGGTTTTCACATGTTTATGACGGGTTTTATCCCGGTTATGTGATTATGTGCTTCTGTGTTGTGATTGTGCTCGTGTGTGTGTGTTTGTGGTGTTTGAACTCATTGCAAGCGGGTTAGAAAGGAAGAAAACACCCAAGTTGCACCAAGCGAGTTCTAGACCCCGGTTTTATATGTTTTCAAACATCTTTGGGGCTGAAAATGTATCTAAATGATTTTCCAATGTTTGAGTATGTATGCCCGTATGTATTGTGCATGATTGAATGTGATTCTTGAATGCTCATAGGTTGTTCATGTTTAGAATAGTCACATTAAGCTTTGAACAGATAGATTTGATGATTGGGTTGAAAACATACTGGAAACGTGTTGAACAGAAGGTCCATGCGCCTAGATAAGGCTCATGGCCTTAGAACGAATTAAGTGTAATCCATGCGCCTAAACAATAGCCCATGCGCCTAAGATTACCTTAGAAATGTTTAAGTACAACCCATGCGCCTGAACAGTGGCCCATGCGCCTACAAATGTTGGCCGGACGACTAAGTGTAGGGCCATGCACATTAATAGTGCTCATGCGCCCAAGTGGCTCATGCGCCTAAGTGCCATGTGTTCGAATTACCCATGCGTCTAAGTGTTCATACGCACAAATTGTACCTATGCGCCTGAATAGTTCATGCGCCTAAGTGATAAAATGATTAAGTGTTGGCTGATGCGCCTGCATAGTGGTAAAACGCCCAAACAGGGCTCATGCGCCTAAATAGTTCCCATGCGCCTAACACTAAAAAATTTTACAGAGTTTTATAGGAGTCTGTGCTTTAGGGTTTTGACCAGAGTTGACTAGGGCTTATTAATGATGATGTTCCATGCATGATATGATTACATATGATGTTCCTTATTATTATTGATATTATTATTATTATTACTTATAGTATGTGACCTTACGTGGCATGTTATTATCGTAACGTAAAGTATCTAGTGATAACAAAAGAGCAATAAAGAAGAGAAGAGGAACCCTAATAAAATGTTAACAAGTCTTGCAAGCTCATAAGAGGGACACGACCGTGTTGTCGTTAGCTCAATTGTGCTGCGGGTTAGCTACCCTATTGTGCACACAGGGCCAAACAATTGAGATTGGCAGGACCCTTGTAGCGTACCCTGGGTGATTGGGTCGGCCTTGCACACAGTACACAGAACCCTTTCGGGGGATACAGTTGACCCTTTCGAGGGATATAGATGGCCCATCACCTATTTTCCATCGCGCACATAGTTGGGGTATTGCTCATTGGTCCACATGGACAGTGAAAGATAAATATAAAAGAATACCGAGTAACAAGGCATCAGTAAAGTGATCGAACAATAAATGTTCATATAGTTGATGCGTGCTCGCATATACAGTACAGAGTTATATTTTACAGAAAAGAGTATTTTCATATACAACATATAGAAAGTATTTTATTAATTATAAAACTAGAGCTCACCTAGTAACGCTGACTTTTATACATTTTCAGTTGGCAGGTAATTATTGCTGAGGATGGCACAAGGGTGAAGCTACTTGGTAGGAAAAGACTGACATCCATTCGTACTCCGTGCTGCTGTTGTTTTGTAATGCATATAAACAAGTCTTTTGTAAACAATCAATGATGATGTGTTGCTTAACAACAGTGTTTTAAATGAAGTGAATGGCTTTTAATAAATTATTTTCACTGCTTAAGCTTGTTTAATTGTTATGTTTAATGTTTTAATTGCTATGATTGACCAACTGTGAGGTTTCCGGGAACGGGGCCTTACATAATGCCGCCTCATTTCTTCTTCAGTCTCCCATGTTGACTTTGATCCTTTCCTGTGCTTCCACTGTACACGCACAAGAGGAACCACTTTATTTCTCAGCCTCTTCTTTTTTCGATAGATGATTGCCACTGGTTGCTCCACATAATTAAGCCATTCGTTTACTTTGATATCTTCCAGTGGAACAATCATGTCTTCATCCGTCAAGCACTTCCTTAGATGAGATACATGGAATGTCGGGTGAATTCCACTTAACTCATCTGGTAACTCCAATCTATAGGCCACCTCTCCTACTCGAGCAATGATTCGGAAAGGCCCTATATACCTTGGGCTCAACTTGCCTCGCTTCCTGAATCAGATAATGCCCTTCCAAGGTGAGACCTTCAACATAACCCGATCACCCACCTGGAACTCAATCGGTCTGCATCGTTATCAGCATACGACTTCTGTCTATCTTTGGCTGTCTTCATGAAGGCCTTGATCTTTTCAAGCTTTTCAGTCGTAGCCTCGATTACCTTGATGCTCCCCATTTCTTTCTGACCAATATCACCCAACAGACGGGCACTCTGCATCTACTACCGTATAACATCTTATAGGGTGGCATACCAATGCTGGCATGATAACTGTTGTTGTATGAGAATCAGCTAATGGTAAGTGGTCATGCCAACTTCCCCTAAAATCGATAACACATGCCCGAAGCATGTCCTCCAATGTCTGAATGGTCCTCTCTGACTAACCATCGGTCTGGGGATGATAAGTCGTGCTAATATGTAACCTCTTCCCCATGGCGCTGTGGAATTTCTTCCATAATTTGGATGTAAACTGGGTGTCACAATCAGACACAATGGACACCAACACATAGTGACGAGTTACAATCTCTTTGATGAAAAGATCATCCAACCTCTCAGATGAATATGTCTCGCGGATCGGTAGTAAGTGAGCACTCTTCATCAAGCGGTTAACAATCACCCATATAGAATCATACCCTTTCGGGGTACATGACAGCTTCGTAATAAAATCCATGGTGATGTGCTCCCACTTTCATTCTGGTATATCCAAAGGTTAGATCTTCCCATATGGCTTCTGATGCCCGACCTTCACCTGTAGACAAGTAAGGCATTTACTCACATACTCCACCACGTCACGTTTCATACCCGGCGACCAATAATCCTTCTTCATGTCTTGATACATCTTTGTGGCACCAGGATGAATGGAGTATCGAGTCTTGTGAGCCTCATCCATGATCTTCACCCGTAGATCCCCAAAACGAGGAATCCACACCCGTCCAAATTGGGTTTTAACACCAAGTGTGTTTTCACCCAAATTCCTAACCAGACCTCTCATTCTTTCAGAGTTAAGATGACCTTTTTTCAATGCCTCATCTTGAAACTCTTTAAATTACTTCATCACGTCAGAGGTCATGATTAGTTGATACGCCTTCACCCGAATCGGCTCGGGCCTTTCTTTTCGGCTAAGGGCATCAGCCACCACATTGGCTTTGCCCGGATGGGAGTGGATCTCACAATCATAATCCTTTATAAGTTCCAACCACCATCTCTGCCTCATGTTCAGATCCTTCTGCTCAAAGAAGTACTTCAAGCTCTTATGGTCAGTGTAATAGTGCACTTTGTCCCGTAAAGATAGTGCCTCCAAATCTTTAGTGCAAGGACCACGACTACTAGCTCCAAGTCATTAGTAGGATAATTGACCTCATGAACCTTCAACTGTCGGGATGCGTAAGCTATAACCTTCTCTCTTTGCATTAACACACACCCCAACCTGAGTAGGAAGCATCAGAATAGACCACCAGATCTTCACTTCCATCAGGTAATAACAGATAATGAGCTTGAGTCAACCTCGCCTTCAATTTCTCGAAGGCCTTCTCTTGAGCTTGACCCCATAAAAACTTTGCATCTTTTCGGGTCAACTTGGTTAGTGGAGAAGTAATCTTAGAGAAGTCTTGGTTAAATCTTCTATAGTAGCCAGCCAAACCCAAGAAGCTACGAATCTCGGATGGTGTCTTTGGAGACTTCCATTGCATCACTGCCTCCACCTTTGCCAGGTCCACCATAATCCCATTGGGATTCACCACATGACCCAACAATTGAACCTCGTGCAACCAGAACGCGCCCTTGGAGAACTTGGCATACAACTTCTCCTTTCTTAATGTCTCCATAACCTCTCGAATGTGACTGGCATGCTCAATCTCGCTTTTCGAATAAATCAAGATATCACCAATAAACACAATCACTGATTTATCCAACATCGGCTGACACACCGGATTAATCAAATCCATAAAAGCAGCTGGCGCGTTGGTCAAACCAAAAGACATGACAAGAAACTCGTAGTGACCATAACGCGTGCGAAATGTTTTAGGGATGTCCTGCTCCTTTACCTTCAACTGATGGTAGCCAAATTGAAGGTCTATCCTTGAAAACCAACTGGCACCTTGAAGCTGATCGAACAAATCATCTATTCTCGGTAACGGGTATCGGTTCTTCATCGTCAACGTTCAGCTCACGATAGTCAATACACATCCTCATACTAGCATCCTTCTTCTTCACAAATAGGACCGGAGCACCCCAAGGAGAGATACTCGGTCTAATAAACCCCTTATCAAGTAGCTCTTGCAACTGCTCCATCAATTCTTTCATCTCTATCGGAGCCAACCGATACGGTGCTTTGGCAATGGGTTAGGCACCCGGTATCAGATCAATCTGAAACTCAATCTCTCTGTCAGGTGGCACTCCTGGTAAGTCTTCTAGGAACACGTCGAGAAAGTCACACACAACTGGTACATCCGAAAGTTTTGGTGTTGGTGTATCCACATCCTTTACATAGGCCAAATAGGCGCTACATCAACGCCTCATACACTTTCCCGCCACCGCCATTGAGATTACTTTTGGGATCATCGTGACCCGATCTCCATAAACAGTTAACAAACTCCCGTCAGGCGCTGTCAAACGAATCATCTTCTTGCGACACACAATGTTCGCCTCGGAGTCCACTAACCAATCCATCCCAAGAACCAAATCGAAACCACCTAAGGCCATCACAAACGGTCTAACAGGAAACTTATGACCTTCTAGCTCCACATCACAGTTCTCTATCATCTCAGAAATCCTGGTAGACTTACCTATAGCAGTTTCTACATCAAAGGACGCATCAACACATCTACTACTAACAGGCAGCTTAGCACAGAAAGCAGCAGAAATAAAACTTTTACTGGCACCCGAATCAAATAACACATAAACTAAAGTTTGGTTCACTAGAAACATACCAGACATGACATCAGGGTCCGTCCTAGCTTCCTCCTGTGTCATAGTGAATGCCCTGGCGCTCGCCCTTGGCCCTTCACTCCCCGTCTTCTTCGCCCCGGAACCCTCAGCCCTCGGCTTCTTGCAATCCTTACTTATGTGGCCCTTCACGCCACAGTTAAAGCACCAACCATACGACAATCCCTAGCTATATGCCTCGTCTTCCCACATTTGAAGCACCCGTTCAATCCCAACCTATATTCTACCGCATACTCCCTTCCACACATGCCACACCTTTTTGACCCCGCACTCGATGTGGCCTCATGGCGGTCATCCACCCGTGCCTTCTTGTTACCTGTCGAGGCATCACCCCGACCGAACCTCTTCCCCTGTCAGTTTCGATCACCTCTACCCTTCCTGCCACCTTCATCCACCACCACCACAGCCCTCTCAACATATAATCTCCATGCTAAGTCCATCACCGACCTAAACGTGCTTGGTCGGGCAGCAATCATATGCCTGCGAATGTCCGCTGGCAAACCCTGAATGTACCTCTTAATCTTTCGTGACAAACGCGTCACGTGATCCGGCACCAAACCTGCCATCTTGTTGAATTTGGTGGTGTACTGTTGGTGCCTCATCGTTCCCGCCTCCAGTTGCAGGAATTCTCTCTCAACTTTATCCATTTCTCTATGAGGACAGAACTCCTCAATTACCAGCTTCTTTAGTTCAAACCATCTCATCCCTCCGATTGCCCGACTACCCTCGGCTTGGACTATATTGTCTCACCAGCACAGAGCCGAGTCCACAAAAGAATGGGCAACAAACTTTACTTTTTGGTCCTCATGGCACTCGCTGATATTCAATACAACTTCCAATTCTCTCACCCACCGGTGAGCAGTAGCAGCAGTGTCGTTTCCATCAAAAGTAGGGGGCTTGCATCATTGAAACACCCCATAATTACAGCCTCGTGCCGCCTCCGGCGCAGGCTCTTCCTCTTCTTCTTCATCATCAGATAGAAATGTTTCAGGCTCTAGTAGCTCTCGTCCTCTCGAGGACCTATTTCTCTAGTTCCTTTCCCCTTCCCGTACAGCGTTGATAACTTCGGTCACTACAGACGGTAAGATTGTCTGCATGACCTGATGGACTTCTTTAACAACAGCCTCCTTTACTAAGGCTCTCAGATTGGCGCTCTCGTCACCACCCTCCGGATGAGGGGTCTCTGGTTCTTCAGGAACCACCTTTTCCATTCTGGGTCTTCCTCTCTTGGGTCGCGGCTCAGCACCAAGCCCATCACGACCACCTCTACGAGAGGCTTTCAAAGATCTACCACCAACCATTCACACGCACACGATTCAAACACCAACATGGTCATTCAAGGGAACAGCTCAGTTTATGTCAAGTATTATAAATGGATGCCATCCCAAAAGAGCCGAGTAGCCACCTCGTGCCATCCTCAGCAATCATTACGTGCCAACTGGAAACACATAAAAGTCAGCGTTGCTGAGTGAGTTCTAGTTTTATAATAAAACATACTTTTCTTTCATTAAAACCGTACTTTACTTTCATGCGATCATACACCATACGTACACATGGATAATATCAATATTATCTTCATTAATCGTTCATACATTAATTCTTTCATCGTACGTTCATTAACCTTCGCTTTCTTTCATCTTTTCTTTCCTTCAACCATAAACTTTACCCTGCTATTCCTGGTACTAGACCTAGGTCTATCATAGAGCAGCTATAACGGTGCTCCGCACCTCTGGTCACAACACCTAGGGTAGAGTTTAGATGTACCAATGCCATGTGCAATACCCTACTATTCCTGGTACTGGACCTAGGCCTATCATAGACCAGATCGCACCTCTGGTCACAGTACCTAGGGTATGCAGCAATGGTGCTATACAAATGGTCATTCACAAAGAAAGACCCCGATGTGCATCCTCCCGGGGTAGCGAACCCACACACTGTTGGGCTAACACCTTTTAATGGTGTGTCCTGACATACAAGGCTTGCAAGACTTTCTTTACTTTCATTCATCATTAATGCATGCATTCTTACTTCATGTTCCTCTTTTCATTATCTTTCGCTTTACGTTACATACTACTTTCATTTTATTCATTAACATTCAAGGTAAAGCCACATGAAAGATAAACATACATCATAATAAGAAACATAACATACACCGTCAATAACATCATACGGGGCAACATCATACATACATAACATGCATCATGCATAAACATGCAACATCATCATGCCCAACATAACCCTTAAGACCTCATCGGTCATCTTACATGTACTTACGGGAACTTCCCTCGTCAAAAATTACATCCGCACTTTCCCCCGAAAGTTAGCAATTAAACTACATTTCCTCGGGCACACCAGCCCTACTTGGGCGTATGGACACCCTTCAGTCGCATGGCCTCCAGGCGACTGAACATCATGCGATTGGACCAATGTGGATGAACATCTATGCGGATGAACAACCAATCGTGCGAATGAAACTAATGCGATTGGACTCAATGCAGATGAGTCCCATGCGAATGGACTTAATGCGGATGAAACTAGTGAGAATGGGTATTTATGATAGTGGGCTCTTAGTCATGCGAATGAACCCTCAGTCGTGCGAATGAACCTCAATCGCACCTCAATTGGCCGTATGGCCTCCATTCGGTCACCTAGCCCTAGCTGATGCAGAATGCAGTTCATCCCGAACCCAATCTGCCATTTTTGACCTCCAAGCTCATCCAAACCCATTCTAAGCCCAAATCAACCATCCTAAACCTTAGGAATGCATACCACAACACCATTCAGGCACACACAAGCTCAAAAGCAAGACCCAAACAAATCATACACATACACACACATACATAAACGTGTCAAACACACACACACACACACACACACACACACACATTTCAAAAACCAATTTACAGATGTGTTTCAGCGCCAAAATCATTCAAAAATGTGTAAAAGAGGGGTCCTAGAACTCACACGAATGACCACAACGAGAAGAGCTTTGATTAGACCTGCTACACGACGATTTTGCTCTCTTGAATCAACTCGAACCAACTTTTCTCCCTTTTTCTCTCTTCTTTCTTTCTTTCTTTTGGCTGATTTGTGGGTGTGGGGAGAGGGTAAGGGCTGCCCTCTCCCTTTAAATACTCCCCACTCACCCAACTTCTCTCATTGGCGAGTTTGGTCCCCCGACTTTGAACTTTATTTCTTTTCTTCTTTTGTCGGCTTCAAAGAAAATATCCGGGTGTTACAGCTGGCTAACCTAAACATCAATGTGCTTAGACCGCTTTCAACTAATAAGCTTAGGGCTTCTCAGTTACACAAGATTGTGGAAGTTAATGCTGCTCAAGCCAAGAAAATCAAGGAGCTTAGTGAGAAAAGTGACTTATATGAGAGAGCTTTAAGCCGAGCCCATAATGCGCTTACAAGTCAAAATGAGCTGGTGCTGGCTTCGGTGAAAAGAATAAAGGAGCTAGAGAAGAAAAATAAGAAGATTATGCTAAAGCTCAAGGGGTCAAATAGTGAGCCTCTAAATATCAAGGATGGTGATGGTGATGATGATGATGATGATGATGATGATGATGATGATAATGAGGATGAAGATGATAATGAAGAAGATGTTGAGGAGGGAGGACCGAGCCAAAAAGATCAAGATGAGGATGATGATCAGGAAGGTGATGCATCTGCATCAGCCTCTAATCCTCAGGCTCAAGAGAGGCGAACTAAAAGGAACCAAAATCAAGGAACCTCATCCTCTGCTCCTCCAGCTGAAGAACCTTCTATTCAAGACAACATTAATAGTTAGATGTATTTGTATTTAGAAACTTTTGTATTTGAATTATATTACATTAATGTAATTAATTATCATCTATGTTTTTTTATGTTTAAATACTTTGTATGACGACTTATGTATGATGTGATTAATGTTTAATTAAACAGATGAAGCTCAAAAAGTAGATGAGTATGATGTTAAAACCCTTCAGCAGGTCAAGTCTCAATTAACCATGATTCTTGACTTGCAAGGGATAGTAAGGAGATCTGTGAGCTACACCCCAGAAGAGGGAGAGACCATACATGACTTAACTGACAAACAACTTACTGAAATATTCAGGCTGAATCCTGATGAGCTGGTAAAAGATGCTCTGACAGTTGATGTGGCTAGTGACGATGAGCTGAATGGTATTGATTAAATTGAGATCGAGGACGTCATTGCTGAACACTATCCAGAGTACGCTGACAACGAAGGCAATGTTATACCCAATTTGGGTGATACTTTTGGTAGAGCTACATTTGAGAAGCTAGATGAAGTAGAGAAAGAAAAGGAGAAAGAAGAAAGCTCAGTCCAAGCTTCGGACGCCAATATCGAATTGAAGAAAGCTGAATGGGCGGCTTGTTTTGCTGAAATGAAAGCTCAGCGCACACCTACAAAGCAGAATGCCTACACAAAGCTCTACAAAGTCAAGCGTCATCAGAAAGTGTTTGGAAAAATCATAGTGTGGGCGTATTTTGAGGACTTAGGAGTCTATGCTGTAAAGCGAGAGAAGGGGATCGAGTACTTCAGATACCCTCATGATGTGAAGACTCTCCCTAGTTTTGAGCTCAATCGTTTGGCATGTTTAGATCTTCTGTATGCAAATCCTAGGAAGATGTTAGGATGGTTCGAGACTGCGTTGAAGAAGGAATACCACACCTGGTGGGTAAACTTCAGACCTCAACAACCGAAGAGGTATATCCGTAGGTCTGAAGTGGGCCCTATATCTGGGAAGCCGAAAGTTGTGCTGAAATGGAGTTCCCCGCGCACGATGTCAAAGATTCCCTTACGGGAAATGCCTTAGGACTTCACTCCACACTTCAAATGGTGGTATTATGATTGGAGGGCAGGGGAAGCAGTCATAGTTTTGAACAAACATGGAAAGATAGAGACTATCCGGGTATTTGACCCTATGTGGCTTACAAACTTGTCGGATGAAGATGTCTACACATTATACAAGTGGCCATTGTTCTATGACACGCAGGACATTGTACAAGCTCGCCTGTTTTAACATGTGATAAGACTCTGCTTTGCATTTAAAATACATGCAGGAGTTACAAAAGAGGAGAAGTACGAGAAGTTCCAAGAATATATGAAGAGTGTTAGACAATAGAGGAAACTAGGTCCAAGGGGGAGTTTGTAGTTACATGTGTACCTAATTTATGAGCTTAATGTAAATGTCTTTTATGTCTTACACATATGTAATGAATGGGTTCAATGAATATAATTTGTGGTTGATGTTTATTAATGTTTAATATTTCATATTATTATTGTATTAAAATAGAATGAATTTACTATATAGGTTTGAGGGTAATCTGCATGATTCTTAGTCGATAATGATTGAGTAATGTGTTCAACATAGACGGATGAGTATTCATGTTAATGGACTATACTCATGGACCATACGCATGAATACATCATGCTTGTGGACCAGTCGCACGACTGAACCAGGAGACTAGATTAGTCGCACGGTTGAAACATAAGATTAATTCAGTCGCAAGACTGAACCTTCAGTCGTGCGTATGACTCAGTCGCATGATTCAGTCGCACGACTAAACCATGCTAATGGTTCAGTCGTACGAATGGAAGCCCCTAACCTATAAATACCACTTAATTCGTGGAAAAACTAGATAATTCGAAACAGTTGATACTCTCACGAACCCTAGCCATCTAGAACGTCCAAGGAAGCCTGTCCAAGTTCATAGATCATTCTGATCGATCTATATTCGTTCATAACGTTTAGTTTCAATCGTATATCGATCCAGTAATTGTTATCACAGATTGGATCGCCAATCAAATAGGATTCCGCACTATTTGATTCGGTATAAACGTAGAATCTGTGGAATTCCGTACGTACACGGTCCTGACATAGACACTGGTGGAAGGTCTTTCATTGGTGATGGAAGGGTTTTCAAGACACGTAAAGTTAGAAGACATGGGGTTGGTTAAATTGTTTTAAGAAGTATATATTAAATCTAATAAAATAAATTACGTTAATTTTATAATATTCTTTTGTATTTTAGTAAGTGCAAAATAGTCACTCATAGCTATTTAACAACTAAATATAACATCCATCTATTATAGGGGTCATTTTGCTATAACTTGTCATACTTAGTGGACTATCTTGTGATAAACTATACTTGAGTATCAAAATTAAAAAACAACCTTCTAATAACAACAACAATAGCAACAACAATAGTAACAACAACAAAAGCAGCAACAACATCATCATCATCAACAACAACATCAACAACAACAACACCATCATCAACAACATCAACAACAACAACATCATCAACAACAACAACAACAACAACAACAATAACAAAAACAACAATAACTAGTAACAGAAGCTATAACAACAATAATAATAACAACATCAACAACAATAATAATAACAACAACATCAACAACAACAATAGCAAAAACAACACCAACAACAATTACATGAACAACATCAGCATCAATAACAACAACAATAGTAAGAACAATAGCAACACCACCAACACAACAATAAAAGTAACAACATCAACAATAATAGCAACAAAAACAACAACACTACCAACAACACTAACACTAACACCTATACAACATAAACCGCAACAATAACAACAGTAGCAGTAACAACAACAACAAAAACAACCGCAACCGCAATTGCTGCAATAACAACAAGAGTAACATCAACAAAAACAACATCAACAACAACAACGATAACAATAACAATAGTAACAACAACAATAGCAACAACAATAGTAGTATAAGTAGCAACAACAAAAACAACAACGACAACAAAAGCAACAACAATAAAAGCAATAATGATAACAACAAAACTAACAATAAAAGCAACAAAAACAACAACAACAAAAACAACACCAACACCAAAAACAACTACAGTAGTAGCAACACTGCTGAAGTAGTAGTACTAGCAACACCAACACAGATAACACCACCACCAAAAACAACACGAGCAACAATACAAGCAACAACAATAACACCAATAACAACAAGAACAACACCAACACTAACAAAAAGAACCAACAACAAAAACAACAACAACAATATCAACAAAAACAATAGAAGCAACAACAACAACATCAATGATAGCAACAAAAACAACATTAACAATAACAACAACGTTAATAACAACCATAACAACAATCGCACCAACAGTAGTAACAACAATGATAACAATGACAACATCCACAACACTAGCAGCAATAACAATAACAACAACAATAGTAGCAACAACAACAACAATAGCAGCAGTAGTAGCTGCACGCAACAACAACATCAACAAAAACAACACCAACAACAAAAACGCTAGTAATAACAACATCAACAACAAAAACAACATCAACAACAATAACAACATCAACAACAACATCAACATCAACAATAACAATAAAAACAACAACAACAACAACACTAACAACAATATCAATAAAAGTAGCAGGAACGAAAGCATCAACAACAACAAAGGAACATCAGCAACAACAACTAAAACAATAATAGCAACAATAACAACAATATTAGCAACAACAACAACAACACCACCACTACCACCACCACCACCACCACCAACAACAACAACAACAATAACAATAGCAGCATCAACCACAACAGAGAACTGACAAAAATAACTACTAGATTTTAGAATAGACAAGAGTAAAGTTAAGTGATACAACTACAACCGGCTGGATCACTTTGCTAATAACAATATATAAATACTTACCAAAATTATCTGAATATACTTATCAAAAGCAAACTAACAAAATAAAAAATAATAGATATAAAAACCTTTAATGAACAAATACAAATAAACATAATGAAACATAAGTAAACACACTATCGACCGTTAACGAACATAAATGAACGAGTGTGACCTCTATTTGTGTTCCTTAACTAAACGAATAAAAACTATTGTTCGTATTCGTTCGCTTATTAAACAATGAATACAAACGAATTTCATGTCGAACATTTCACTAACAGTTCATTGAACTTACTATTCACTTGCGGCCTTTAGTACATTCATAGGTAACAAACAATAACAAACATAATAACAACAATTAATTTGTCTAAAATACATTTAACATATGAAGGATTTACTATGCATTATTTAATTTTAGCAAATTGATGTGAAATATTTTATGATTATGTATAAAGCAGCTATTAGAAGTTTGATATCAACACTAGTATTACTTTTAATATGTCTGGTTAATAAAGAGTTTTTTCAGTGCATTTCTAAAAACTTTAATAATAAAAATTCTAATATGTATAGAGTACGAGACAAAATAGAACAATGTGTGTTTGCTAGATTAGACTTCCTATGTGTTTAACTAATATAAAAATCACATTGAACTGATTTAATTTTTAGTAATACAAATAGTTATATGTTCACGATTTATTTCAATGAGACCGAGCTAAGAAACACACATGAAAGACTTGTTGTAACTATTGTGCTTAAACGTATAAGAAATATCGCTCCAAAAAAAAGTAAAAACAACCACCATCCCATGAATAACTCCCACCTTAGCTAGATCTTATCTCTTGTCTAATTTATTAAATATTTTGTATTATTTCTGTTATCATCATAAGAATTTTTATGTTATTATATGCAAATTTTATTTACATTTTCCAAAGCATATAATATTTTGTTTATTCTTTCAATAATACAAAACTAGTAATCAGTGAAATAATCTGTTGATACAAACTGTTAGTGAACATTTTATTGTTGCCCAGTCGATGAAACTACCGTGGTAACAAATCAATCTATGTTGATAATTTGTTGTTAATTCTCTCATTAGTAATCCCTAAATAACTTTGTGATAATACATTGAAAAATACATTCCTATAAATTACTGTAACATTTGACCTCTTTGTATTGTAAACCCAAATCTATTTGAGTATTCATGTACTATATATTCATTATTTATTCAATATTGTGAGTAACTATATTCAATTTTTATTAATTATATAATTTATTCGGTTTATATTAACTTTATAATTTATAAAAAATAAAATTTTGAAATTTATAAGCTTTTATTTAAAATTAAAAGATTTAATTATTCAATTAAAATAAATAAATAAATTACTAAGTTTTATAAAATTTATAAAGTTTGTTTAAATGAATAATTTGTTTAGTTATTGAAATTAGGGTTTATATAAAGTTATGGTTAATAATGTAAATTCAGAAACTTGAATATAAAACTTTTTACATAAAATGTTAACATTTATTATCTCGGGTACCAAAATTGTAAATTCATTTAAAACCTCAAGTTTCTCCCGACGACCCCCTATTTCTGGCCATGACTCCGGCGAGCTCAGGTGACCCCCGATAGCCCATAATCCACTTGAATTAATCAATTCCAACCATTCCAATACCCTTATGTACGTGATTCGATCTCATGAGTCGTTTTAATTTGAAACATTCCAAATAAAACTGAATCCCTTTTCAATGATTCATATTTGTTACAGCTTGATCAACAACCAAATCATCATATTAAATAGGTAGAAACATAATGCTGAGTAATTTGAATTCAAAACATTTGATTAATTGCAATTGATGCAGTACGTTCATCATCGAATTATACTTGAAACATTCAAATCACGCAACTATAAATCGTTTAATATGTAACAGCTTCAATCGGTACTATTTAATATGGGCAAACACTCCATGTGATTTATTTTATCTCTTAGTGAACCGAATTTCATCTATTAAACACAAACACATCGTATTCAATGTGCATCTTCATCACGACCTGCAACTTAGTCAAGCTTTACATTTTAAGCATTCTTAATTATAACTAATTGAGGGTTTTGGAACATCATCACACCTGGAAACTTTACCAATCATTAATTCAATCATATCAACACCATTATCTCAATTTGATTCTAGTCTTTGTCGTGAATATCTTCATCTCTATTATCATCAATTGATAAACAAATCGGGTTTTTGATCATACGCACACACACATTTGTTCACGGGGAATCACAACCCATGTTTATTTTGGTTAACAACATTTAATTTGATTAAATCGAAAACTAGGGTTCATAGGATTTTAGGGTTGAAAGATTTATAATTTTTTTATTAATCTTTAATCGAACCAAAACATGTTCTATGCTTTGGCCCACTGGTTAAAACAAACGACTCATAAAGGGGAGACTCGGGTTCGATCCTAGACATCCCCAATTTAGTTTAAATTCATCTTTTTCATTTTAAATTTTAAAAAAAATGTTATCATATTATTAAAATAATACAAAATATTTATTAAATGATAGTGATTCAGATTTTATTTATTAATTTTTAAACATTCTAAAAGTTTTTTATTTCATATTTTATTATTTTTAAGATTATGAATGTTAAAAGATTATAGAGTTTCTTTATAAGTTTTAAAATTTATAAAAATTATTCTATATTAAAGAAGTATTATTAAAATTATTTTTAAACCAAAATTTATTATAAATTCAATTTAATTAAATAATCAATTATCAAATATTTCACATTTTATTATTTTTAAGATTATGGTGTCTATTCTAGCTATTCATTCCCTTAATTTCATATAGCTATCAAGCGAGTATTCATTTCCTATTTTCTTGTGTTTATTATTTGGAAAAATCATATGACACTTATACAATCAATTATTATCCATTGTTATTTAATTCAAAATCCAATTTAAATCATAATATGCTATTACTTCTAATTATGTATTTATAGTTAGATAAACTAGATGTTAGCGTAATTATTAGTTTATACAAACTACAACAACATTGATATATCTATAGGTTTGTTAAACTCACCCCATTTAATTATTCAAGGGTGATTGAAGTTGGATTCGTGTTTATTCATAAGACTTCGTCTACGAAACAAGTCAATTCAGTCATTATGTTTGATTATGTTGGTTTGTCCTTTATGTTACATATTGTATTATAAGTTTTGATATTTTCATTAGAATTGAATTGTTTCAATCATTTTTATTCAATATATATACGTGTACAACTTGTGATAACTCACCGATTAATTTTCAAGCTGATTTCTTATTTTACACTTGATTTCAAAAAATGCAGGTTAGTGGATTTCTACATACTCATGCTAGCTACGACATGGACTTAAAAAAACGGTAATTATTACGTTTGATTTGAGTTTATGTTTGATTATAGTAAAATTATAACACCCGGTTATTTATTTATTTTAAAGCCGACGAATAAAGAAGAAAAGAAATAAAGTCCAAAGTCGAGGGACCAAACTCGCCAACAAGAGAAAGTTGGGTAAGTGGTGGTATATAAAGGGAGAGGGCAGCCATTACCCTCTCCCCACAACACATTTTCAGCCAAAGAAAGAGGAGAAGAGAGAAAGAAGAGAAAAAGGGAGAAAAGAGTGGTTCAGGTAGATTCAAGCTCAAAAATCGTTGAGAAGCGGGTCAAATCGAATCTCTTCTCGTTATGGTTGTTTGTGTGAGTTCTAGGACCCCTCTTTTACACGTTTTTGAATGATTTTGGGGCTGGAACACATCTGAAAATCGGGTTTTTGAGTGTGTGCATGTTTGACCCGTTGTGTATGTGTATGTGTGTGTATGATGCGTTTGAGCCTTGTTTATGAGCTTGTGTGTGCTTGAATGGTGTTGTGGTATGCATCCCTAAGGTTTAGGATGGTTGACTTGGGCTTAGAATGGGTTTAGATGAGCTTGGAGGTCGAAAATGGCAGATTGGGTTCGGGATGAACTGCATTCTACATCAGCTAGGGCTAGGCGACCGAATGAAGGCCATACGACCGAATGAGGTGCGATTAGGGTCCATTCGCATGATTGAGAGTTCATTCGCACGATTGGGGCCAGTCGCATGGGGATTCATGCGATTGAGGGTCCAGTCGCATAAGTGCTCATCCGCATTAGTTTCATTCGCATAGGTCCATCCGCATTAAGTCCATTCGTACGATTGGGTGTTCATTCGCATGGGTGTCCATCCGCATGGGTTCATTCGCATGATGTTCAGTCGCATGGAGGCCATGCGACTGACGGGTGTCCATACGCCCGAATAGGGCTGTTGCACCGGAGGAAAAGTGTAGTTTAACTTCTGACTTTTGGGGGAAAGTGCAGATGTAAGTTTTTGACATAAAGGTTCCCGTAATTTGAGGTCTTAGAGAGAATGTTAGGCATGATGATGATGATGTTGTTGCATGATTATGCATGTTTTGTATGTATGATGTTGCCTAGTATGATGTTGATGCCTGTGTATGTTATGTTCCTTGCACGATGTATGTTTATCTTTCATGTGGCTTTGCGTGTTATGTTAATGAATAAAATGAAGTATTATGTAATGTAAAGTGGAAGATAATGAAAAGTGGAACATGATGAATGTGTGCATTAATGATTGATGAAAGTAATGAAGTCTTGCAAGCATTAGATATCGGGACACGCCAATTATAAGGTGTTAGCCCACGGTGTGCGGGTTTGCTACCCTAGGAGGATGCACATCAGGGTCTTTCTCTGTGATCAACCATTTGTATAGAACCTCTAACGCTTACCCCTGGTACTGTGGCACCATGTTTAGCTGTATATTTATAGACTTCAGCCCAGTAGCCATATAGTTCGGGGTGTAGTACATGGTATTGGTATGGAAGATATCAGATGCGCAGGAAAAGACGTAATGATGAATGAACGAATGAAGAGGATAATAATAACTATTATCTATATGTACGTATGATTGTATGATCACATGAAAGTAAAGAATAGTTTTAACGAAAAAAAATATGTTTTATTTTATAAAACTAGAACTCACTCAGCAACGCTGACTTTGATGTGTTTCCAGTTGGCAGGTAATGATTGCTGAGGATGGCACGAGATGGATACTTGGCTCTTTTGGGATGACATCCATTTATATAATGCTTTTGTGATTTAATGCAACAATGTATTTTGTAACTGATGGACGATGTATTATTGGCAAAAGTTTTTATAATGAAATAAGATGTCATTTTTGAATGTTTCCGCTGCAATATTTTCATAAGGCAAATGTAATTATATGTTTTATGTACGATGATGATCTAACTGTAAGCGTCCCAGGAATGGGGCCTTACAGAAATGTTTGACTGTAGTGAAATGTTTGACTAGTTATTATTAATGAAAATAAGCGTAAAACTCACCTTCGTTGAAGAACATCGACAAATGTTCGTCGGTCAACATCGACCATTTTATAATGTCATAGATAAAACAGTTATGAATCTTGATCATGATTGATAACAAGTTTTTCTTTTCACTTCTAAAGAAATTTACTATAATTATTGAAACAATTTCTATATTTACTATGCATATATTACTTAATTGAAATATTTAATGTTTATAAAACTTTTAGAATAGTAGAGCAACAGAAGAATAAAACAATATTAAACTTTAGTTGTTATTATTAGTTTTAAACATCCTATTAAATCTATGTTGTTTGTTTATGAGACTTATATCAAGAGATATTGTTTTAATGTTTTGATGCCATTAGGTAGATTACATGTACTTGGTATGTAAACTCCGACTACTGGCGTAAAATATTTCCCAGAATTTTTTAGTAGTAGTTTTCAAGCCGATCAACCCGAACCTAACCTATTTATTAAAATGATCAACTTGGACTCGACCTCGTTTTTTAAGCGGGTTGTGTTACCCAACACAAAACCTATTTTTCTTTATGTATTCGCTATAGATGTTTACTTATCTTTCTACTTTAATAAAAATGTATATTTGGATAACACATGTTAACACTACAATCATTCTCATTGAAATTTTCTCGCCCTTCTCTCTTATCAAATAATTATTTTAATTACTAATACTATTATTTAACACTTTTTTAAATTTAATAAATTAAAATAGAGATCTATATATTAATGTTATTTCTAAATAAATAAAAATAATATATTTTTCTAAAGCATAAAACTTTTTTAAAAATACGAAAACTTTTATAATTGGTATTTTTGAAAAGTCAATTTTGTAAAACAAAAATAATTAAATACGGAAGTTATAATAAGAAAATTTTTAAAAATGACATTTTTATACACTTTATTTTAAAATAACATGTTTATTTTTTGAAAAAAAATTAAAAAATAAATTTTTAAAAATTTGATATACTGTTTTGTTACTTATAATTATTTCTCATACATAATTTTAATCATATTATATTTTATAATATTATTTTATAATTAATAAATTTTATTATATTAATACATTTTTATCCAACACGTGTAACACATGGATTTATAAAAACCATTTACTTATAGAATCTTCAAAGTTGTCACCCAAACATGTGAGACAAATTTTCACTTGCTTTTATCTTCCATGTTTAATTTCAAACACTTTATTTTAGAAATAGAAGATATGTTCGAAGAATATTTATCATCAAACAATCCCGTCAGAAAGTTACCAAAGAAATGCTGATGCGAACCGTCAAAACCCATTTTGTTAATTATTTGTCACAAACAACTATTTTTTTAGAGCATGAACTGGAATTTTTAAACCTTTGACGGCCATAGATGACCATTAAGCTGCGAAGGTTAGCAGACCTTAATACATTTATAGGTAAAAAACATTATGAAACATATAACCTCATTTAATTTGTCTAAAATACATACAACAAATGAGGATTTACTATGCATTAATTAATTTTAGTAAATTGATGTGAAATATTTTATGATTCTTAAGGAGTTGTTGGAAGTTTAATATCAATACTAGTATCACATTAATATGTTTGGTTAATAAATATTAGGTTTTCCATTTGTTTCTACAATTTCTGATATGTACAGATAGAGGTGACACAACCCGGTATTTTTAGCCAAACTGATTCGGGTTTAAAACTGAACCGGTTTTTTTTAGTGGGGTCAAACCGGTTTATTCAAACCGGTTTATTCAAACCGGCTTGGGTTCAAAACTGGTTTGGCACACCGAAAACTCAAACCTAACAAATTGGTTCAAATCGGTTTTTTTACCCAAACCAGTTTTTCTTACTGGTTTTTAACTTTTAAACCGGTTTTGAGTGCATGGCTAACAAACCGTATAGAAACCGGCGGTTTAGGTTAGTTCGGGACCGGTTTGGGCCAAAACCGGTTTTCTTTGAAACCGGTTCCGGTTTTTTTGATGAATTGGTTTTTTTGTTCATCTCTTTATACAGACTATGAGAAAAAATAATAACATGTGAGCTTGCTTGTTCACACACCCTATGTGTTCAAACTAATATATATATATATATATATTATATATATATATATATATATATATATATATATATATATATTATATATATATATATATATATATATATATATATATTGCATTGAAATGAGTTACTTTTGATATATATTTGTTCACAAATTCTTTGAATGAGACCACACTACCAGACTAAGAAATATACTTGAAAGACTTGTAACTACGGTGTTTAAACGTATAAGAAATGTCGCTCCAAAGACAGTAAGGATTGTTACCACCTAAAACATGTCACTCCTAAGCTAGATATTCTATCTTGTGTAATTTTTTTTATATATTTCGTATTTATTTCTATTATCATATGAGATATTTTTGCTGTTGTTATATGCATATTTTTCTACATTTTCCAAAAGCACGTAATAATTTGTTTATTCTTTAATATAAAATTTTTAAACAATGAAATAACCTGTGGTACAATCCGTTAACATTTTTTTGTTGACCAATAGGTGCAACTACCATGGTAACAAGTATAGGTCTTCTTTGATAATTTGTCACTAATACTCTCGTTAGTATTCCCTGAATAACTTTGTGATAATTTGTAGGAATATACATTCCCAACCTGTTTTCTGACATAATATATTACTAAAGAAATCATCTTCACTGAGAAAACAACCAAATATTCGTTAGTTTTTGACCGTTTTATATATAGTGTCGATAAATAAAATAATTATGAAACTTGATCATCATTTGATAACTATTTTTTCTTTCCATTTTTGAAAATTTTTACTGTCATTAATGAAAAAATTTCTATATTTACCCTACATAAATCACATAATTTTAATATTTAACGTTTACAAAACTTTTAGAATAATAAAACAACAAATAATAAAACAATATTAAAATTTAGTTGTTTGTATCTATTGTAAACTTTCTGTTAAATCTATATCGTTTATTTATGGTGAGACTTGAATAATAAAACATTGTTTTAATGTTTTGATGCTATTAGCTAGACTACATGTACTTGATATTTAAACTCTGACAACTGGGTTGTATGAAGTGAAATATTTCCTAGAATCTTCGAATAGTCGATTTCAAGCTGATCAACCCGAATCTGCATGTTCTTTGGAATGACCAACCCAAAATCGACCTTATTTTTTAATGGGTTGTGATGCCCAACATAAAACCTGCTTTTCTTTGTACCAGGTTTCGCTTCGTATGAGAAACTATCACTCCAACTTAAATCTATGTAATTTATTTACGGTAAATTTTAAACGGACCAGCACAAGATGCGGTTCTAACATCTTGATAATGTTGGACACTATGTGTCAATAATTAGTAGTATTACTTTGTCTAGTAAGGTGACGCATTTTCTTTTATTTTCGAATAGTCGTTATCCTAACTGAGATATAAGCTGAAAACCGGAAACATCACTTGTTGCCGAATAAATTACATGATTGAACTAATGGCGTATACATTTTGAGAAAAACGCTTGATCCTCCACATTGGAAGCATATGGACTGACATGTCGAACTTGGACAATTAACTTAAGAGCAAAATTAATCCACAACATGAAGATATTAATTAAGGGAAATCTCAAATCTTCACCTGAAAGAGAACAAATAGAGCTGTAAACGAACCGAATGTTAAACGAACAGTTTATGAAGTGTTCGGTTGGAAGTTCGTTTACATTCGTTCGTTTAGTAAATGAACGAAAACGAATAAAAAATTTCATTCGTTTAGTTAAACGAATGAACATGAACAGAGGTCATGTTCGTTCATTTATGTTCGTTAATGTTCATTTGTTTTATTTTCATTTAAAAATTATTTTTGAGATAATTATATTAAATACTTATTTATATTTGCTAGATATTACATAATGTTTGTGATTTTAATTATAAAATCATCATATGATGGTTGTATTTGTTTGTTTTAGAAAAGTTCATTTGTATTATTTAGTGTTTATGAATATTTGTGTGTGTTCGCTTGCCTTCGTTTGCGTTCGTTATGTATGTGAATAGTTCATGAGTATATTCATTTTCTTAATGAACGTACGCGGATAAGAAATTTCGTTCGGTAACAATACCTTGTTCGTGTTCGTTTGATTCGTTTACAGCCCTACATAACCTTACTACAAAAGCCGAGTTTGCACAAATGGATAATGGGTGAGGGAAATTTGCACTGCACTCATCACGTAAGCTAATATCTTGAAATTTTAAGTGCATGAACAAAGAGAGAATTAAAGAGAATGCGCCTTCACTACAAGAATCTTACCCTATCGCGACTAGACCTATGGCAATGACATAGTATCCTCGCTATAGGTCACCCTATCGCGACGACATATTGTCGCTATAAGGTTGATTAGGTTTTTGGCCACCAAAACTCTATCGCGACGACATGTCATCGCCTTAGGTTCCACCTATCGCGACGACACAAAAGCCGTCGCCAATTTTATCGAAATTTATATTTATTTTAGATGACTCAAGTATTTTCTTTTATCTGTGGCGACGACGGTAAAAACCAATTTTTTTATTTTAGTTCCTCTAAAATAAATTGGTGGCAAAAAAGCCCGCCTTTTTTGAAATCTCTATCGCGACGACATGTCCTCGCCATAGGTAAATTTTTTTTCCTTTTTTCCCTCTAAATAAATTGGAGGGAAATAACCCCGCCTTTTGTGAAACATCTATGGAGATATTTTTTATAATAATAATAATATTAACAATAATACATTGTGGACTTTTTTTTATAAAAATAATAATTATATTTATTATAATTATACTTATAAGAATGATACTTCTAAAGCCACCGGCAATTGGAGGGTTGTGGAGGATGTTCATCCTCGAAAGCTTTGAGATCATCCTAGTATTAGTGTTGCTAATGAGATAGATGTATTGCACGACAGTCAGTCATCTGATTATAACTTAGTAGTCGATAGCAATTTTGAAGTTGGTGAATCAAGTGCACGAGTTATTAACGATGAGGGAGATGCATATGATAATTGTGATTTAGTCGTAGACTTAAGTTGGTTGCCTGTTGCTCCACTTGTTCATGATGAAGATTTTATTAATGATGATGAAGAAGATGAAGATGCATATATCTTAGATGAGGAAAATTATATTAATGATGATGAAGAAGATGAAGATGCATTAGATATTAATGATAGTATGGACGAGAGGGATGATGATCTTGTAAACGAAGATGAAAATCTTTATAGTGATAACTCAGATTGATTGTATGTATTATAAATACTTTATTTTATTTCTTATGAAAATGTCATATTTTATTCTATTTCTTATTAAAGTGATAAATGATTTTATTGCAGGTTATATCTTCAACCATAGCAGGATCAGATGTTGGTGACAGTGGGGATAGGGATCCCCATGGGCATGGATACACTCTTTTTTCCAGTTGCCAATCATGTAACTTAATATTTTAAATTTTAAATATATTTTAAATGTTACTAACCTTTTGATTTTTTTATATTAATATAGCGTTAGCTGAGAAAAGACGATCAAAAGGAAAGAATTTAAATTTATATGAGAAACGGGCTACAAACAACAACCAACCACTGCCCGTGGAATTTGATAATACAAGAAAACAATTTAAAGCTGTGAGAGAAAATAGTCAATTATTTGTTAGAGCATCATCCAATCATGCTGCCATTGTTCCTTTTCATTATCCCACTTGGGAAAAAGTTGTCACACCCCCGCTAAGAGCGGAAACACGGGGATGTAACGAGACGGGAATCATCATAACACATGGTAAGCGATAAAGATGCAATAATAATAATGATGACAAGCGTGTCATGACGACACCCGACAACAAGGGGACTTGTGTCGTGTTTAGTCAGTATTCACGACAGCATAGCCATAAGCATAAACATGATACATGAATCATATAACGAAGATGATAACATTGTCTACAATTCCCACAACCCGGGAACAAGTTACAAGGTATAATGTTGTTTGAAACAGATACAACAATTGTTTTCAAAATGATAAGTTTAGCCCGGAAACGCATCCTAGGGTCTCCACTAAAGCAGCACACCTAGAACCTCAGCTAGCATGATCACCTGAAAAGATATGCTCAAAATGGTCAACAAAATTGTTGGTGAGTCCGCAGGTTTAAAAAAAATAAGTAATTGATGCTGTATAAAGTTGTTGCAGAATACCGTGCGTACAGTTTAAGTAAGCAAAATCACATGACAAGAGCTTTACAACCAAACCTAATGACGTACACAAAGAATCTTGTCAGAATATATTCACCCAAGGCCCGTTCTTGGCTTTTGATGGTACTAACTAGTATACCAACACGAGGGTGGGGGTGTCAACCCAGTAGTACTACCAATACCTAACCATCGGTTCACACACTGGAATTAAATAGTTGTAAGAAAGAACCACAAAGCAGACTCAAGCATGTATCAAATAAGTACCCACAAAACAGTAGCATGTTGATTCTAAGTATGTAAATTGAATGTATGTTGTACAGCATAGAAAGCGGGCGAGCATACTTTTCCCCCATGTTTGTAAAGTAGTATAAACGTAAAAAGGGGCCACGAAACTCACATGTTTAGTGGCAAGTATGAATGATCAAGATTTCCAACAGTTGAATGCAATAAACAGTCAAACACCTATTGACAGTTATTGTTAAGCATTAATGACCTGTATAAAGCGTATAGTAATGTTTGGTCGGTTCGGGTTGTATCGGTTCGGTCGTGGGTAGAACACACACAAGCGGACACACGCATCAATTCTTATGTAGATCCAAGTACTAAGAGTAGTCGTCATTGCTTATGACATCCTTGTAAAGATCTCATTGTTATGAGAGATACCACTTGTTAAGTATTTGGAGTTCTAATTGGATTGTCGATAATTGTAAAATGTTAGGTTGATTTCAATTGAAATAGTATGTGCATGTTGATAGCGTTGACTTTAATCTTTATGGTCAAGCAATGACACTTTTACTGATGTTACCTTATCATCATCAGACGTTCAAGGGGAAATTCACACTCGACATCATCAGTCACACAACAGGACCAGACGCTCGACTCAACGCTCCATTCGTACGAATCAACCTTCAATCGTACGGATCAGCTTCATTCGTACGATTGAGTCTTCATTCGCATGACTGGCATTCAGTCGTACCACAAAACACACATTCGCACAACCCAACCTCCATGCGCACGAATCAACCCTCAATCGTGCGAATTAGCTACTTTCGTGCGATTGAACCTTCATTCGTGCGATTGGACTCCAGTCGTGCGAAACACGCACAATCGCATACATTCAGTCGGTCACCTGACTCAATCGCACGCATTCATTCGTTGGCATGACTCATTTGCACATATACATACGATCGCACGACTCAGTCGCATGACGTCCCCAGTCGCACAACTCAGTCGCCCGAATGACACAGTCGTATGACTCAGTCGCACGACTCACCCAGTCGCACGGCTCAGTCGCATGACAGACCCAGTCGCCTGAACTGTAGGTTTGCGACTTCAGAAGTGCAGAGCAGCCTTCGGCTGCTCCAAGCACAGGTTTTACACAACAAGGACTTCCAGAAACACTCTACAAACATACACAAACATGAAACACAAGCAGAAAGACCTCACACGCACCCACACGACCTCATGTGTTCGGGTTGAACCCGAACACTCGAAACCCTAGTTTGGACAGCCGTGAATAAGCAAGAAAAGGGGCAACCAAGGTCGTCTACCTGCTAGAATAGAGTAGACTAGGCTGTAGATGGAGTCTAGACGACAAGAACAAGACCACGCGGGTTGGATTTGGTGCTAGAATGAAGAAGATGAAGATGACATGAGATTAGGCGTTGACTTTAATCTTTGTGGTCAAGCAATGACACTTTTACTGATGTTACCTTATCACCATCAGACGTTGAAGGGGAAATTCACACTCGACATCATCAGTCACACAACAGGACCAGACGCTCGACTTAACGCTCCATTTGTACGAATCAACCTTCAATCGTACGGATCAGCTTCATTCGTACAATTGAGTCTTCATTCGCATGACTGGCATTCAATCGTACCACACAACACACATTCGCACAACCCAACCTCCATGCGCACGAATCAACACTCAATCGTGCGAATTAGCTACTTTCCTGCGATTGAACCTTCATTCGTGCGATTGGACACCAGTCGTGCGAAACACGCATAATCGCATACATTCAGTCGGTCACCTGACTCAATCGCGTGCATTCATTCTTTTGCATGACTCATTCGCACACATACATACGATCGCACGACTCAGTCGCATGACGTCCCCAGTCGCACAACTCAGTTGCACGAATGACACAGTCGTATGATTCAGTCGCACGACTCACCCAGTCGCATGGCTCAGTCGCATGATAGACCCAGTCGCCTGAACTGCAGGTTCGCGACTGCAGAAGTGCAGAGCAGCCCCGGCTGCTCCGAGCACGGGTTTTACACAACAAGGACTTCCAGAAACACTCTACAAACATACACAAACATGAAACACAAGCAGAAAGACCTCACACGCACCCACACGACCTCATGTGTTCGGGTTGAACCCGAACAACGAAACCCTAGTTTGGACAGCCGTGAATAAGTAAGAAAAGAGGCAACCAAGGTCGTCTGCCTGCTAGAATAGAGTAGACTAGGCTGTAGATGGAGTCTAGACGACAAGAACAAGACCACGCGGGTTGGATTTGGTGCTAGAATGAAGAAGATGTGAAGAAGAAAGTGAAGAGGATGAAGAAGATAAGATGAAATGAGATTAAGGGCTAGAATATGGGTTATATACCCAGCCAAGTTTCCAAAATGGCGAGTTTAGTCCCTGCACTTAACCTCGAGTTCCCCAAAATTTGTTTCGGTGATTACGACCTTAAATTTTCGTTATATTAAGGTTAAAAGCGTGTTTAATGGTAATTGATAGTTTAAAAATGGTTTTATTAATGATAATGGTTGAAATTAAAAATGATATTTGGTGGTAATGGTGACGAAATTTATAAAAAGTTTATGCTTAGGACATGTTCTCGGAGGAAGTACAGGCACAAAGGAAATAAAGCAGACATGATTCCTTAAAGCAGGAGTTCATGAAGAAGAGGAAGAATAATTAAAATAATTCTGTGCTAAATTATGTCGTTCGACGGACCTTAAGGTGACGGGTGTCACAGTATCCCCCAGTTGAGAGAATTTCGTCCTGAAATTCAACTGGAGTTAGGTCCAAGAGTGTCATCCACGAATAGGTATGGGTATTTGAGTTTCATTTGATCTTCCAGTTCCCATGTAAACTCTGGCCCTTGTTTGAATTCCACCTTACGCGGACAATTGGTATTCTACTACGCTTCAACTGTTTGACCTTACGATCCATGACCTCAATGGGTTCCTAATAAAATGAAGCTTTTCATCGATTTCAATATCCTCAATGGGTATGTGAAGTGATTCGTCAGCCAAACACTTCTTGAGGTTCGACACATGGAAAGTATCATGCACACCGCTGAGTTCTTGTGGTAACCTTAACCGGTAAGCCACTAGACCAATTCTCTCTGTAATCTCGAATGGTCCAACGGTTCTTGGGGCTAACTTCCCTTTCTTTCCAAACCGAATGACTCCTTTCCAGGGAGAGACTTTGAGTAACACTTGGTCCCCAACGTTGAATTCTAGAGGCTTCCGATGATTGTCGGCATAGCTCTTTTGGCGATCTCTAGCGGCTTTCAGTCTATCTTTGATTTGGAAGATCTTGTCGGTTGTTTCTTGAATGATCTCTGGGCCCGTTAACTGACTTTCACCAATCTCGGCCCAACAAACGAGTGATCTACACTTCCTTCCGTACAATGCTTCGAACGGAGCACACCCAATGCTGGTGTGGTAGCTGTTATTGTATGAGAACTCAATCAATGGCAAATGAGTATCCCAACTACCACCAAAGTCGATTACACACGCTCTCAGCATGTCTTCCAGTGTTTGTATGGTTCGTTCACTTTGGCCATCTGTTTGAGGGTGATAGGCGGTACTCATGTCTAATCGAGTGCCCATCGCTTTCCGTAGTGTCTGCCAAAATCGTGAAGTGAATCGGCCGTCACGGTCGGAGATGATTGACACCGGCACTCCGTGTCTTGTCACGACCTCTTTTATGTATAATCTCGCCAACTTGTCCATTTTGTAGTCTTCTCGGATTGGCAAGAAGTGTGTTGATTTCGTCATTCGATCCACTACGACCCATATCGAATCATGCCCGTTGCTCGCTCGAGGGAGTTTGGTAATGAAGTCCATGGCTATGTTCTCCCATTTCCATTCGGAATCTCAGGTTTCTGTAACAGTCCCGATGGTTTCTGATGTTCAGCCTTAACTTTCGAGCATGTCAAGCATCTGCTGACGTACGTGGCAATGTCTTTCTTCAGGCCTGGCCACCGGTACAGATCTTTGAGATCGTGGTACATCTTGTCTGCGCCAGGATGAATAGAATATCACGTCTTGTGTGCTTCATCCATGACCAAGGTACGTACACCTCCGTACTTGGGTACCCATATACGGTCCACGAAGTACTGTACACCATCGTCCTTGCACATCAGTTGTTTATCCAACCCTTGGAATTCTTCTCCGCAAGGCTTTCTTCTTTCAACGCCTCACTTTGTGCAATTTGGATCTGAGTTTTCAAATTTGTTTGAATAGTCAATCTCAAAGCTCGAGCACGTAGTGGTTTTACACGTTCTTTGCGGCTTAGAGCATCAGCCACCACGTTAGCTTTTCCCGGATGATACCGGATTTCACAATCGTAGTCACTAAGAAGCTCTACCTAGCGTCGCTGTCGCATATTGAGTTCCTTCTGATCCAGAATATGTTGAAGGCTTTTATGATCTGTGTAGATGATGCATTTGGTTCCATACAGGTAATGCCTCATATTTGAGTGCAAATACTACAGCGCCCAACTCAAGATCATGAGTTGTGTAGTTCTTCTCGTGCACCTTAAGTTGTCACAAAGTGTAGGCGATCACCTTATCTTTCTGCATTAGTACACATCCCAATCCTTGATGTGAAGCATCACAGTACACTACAAAATCATCAGTTCCATCTGGGAGGGACAATATCAGTGCATTGCACAGCTTATCTTTCAGCGTTTGGAACGCCTGTTCTTGTGCATGTCTCCAATCAAATTCTTGTCTTTCTGAGTCAACAATGTCAATGGTTGAGCGACCTTTGAAAAGTTCGCAATGAAACGATTATAGTATCCGGCTAATCTTAAGAACTGCCATATCTCCGAAGGTGTCTGGGGTGTATCCCATTTCTTTACCGCTTTGATCTTGCCGGGATCTACATGAATCCCTTCTTTGTTAACCACATGACCCAAAAACTTCACCTCTCGTAGCCAGAATTCACACTTCGAGAACTTGGCGAAGAGTTTCTCTTCTCTTAACAGTTCCAGTATTGCCCGAAGGTGTTCTTCATGGTCCTCCTTCGCTCGAGAGTAGATAAGTATGTCGTCAATGAATACGATCACAAACTTATCCAAGTAAGGTTTGCACACCCGATTCATCAGGTCCATGAACACAGCCGGTGCATTAGTCAATCCGAACGGCATGACCAAGAACTCATAGTGCCCATAACGAGTTCTAAACGCTGTCTTCGGTACGTCCTCCTCAAAAACCCTTAGTTGGTGATTGTCACACCCCCGCTAAGAGCGGAAACACGGGGTTGCGACGAGACGGGAATCGTCATAACACATGGTAAGCGATAGAGATGCAATAATAATGATGATGACATGCGTGTCATGACGACACCCGACAACAAGGGGACTTGTGTCGTGTTTAGTCAGTATTCACGACAACATAGCCATAAGCATAAACATGATATAAGATAAACATAGATAATAACATTGTATGCAATTCCCACAACCCGGGAACAAGTTACAAAGTATAATGTTGTTTGAAATAGATACATCAATTGTTTTCAAAAAGACAAGTTTAGCCCGAAAATGCATCCTAGGGTCTCCACTAAGGCAGCACACCTAGAACCTCAACTAGCTTGTTCACCTGAAAAGATATGCTCAAAATGGTCAACAAAATTGTTGGTGAGCTCGCAGGTTTAAGTAATAAAAGTGTAAGTGATGCTGTATAAAGTAAATGATATGGAATACCGTGAATACAGTTATATACACAAGTAAAATCACATGACATGAGCTTTGCAACCAAACCTAGCGACGTACACAAAGAAATTGTCGGCGTATATTCACCCAAGACCCGTACCTGGCTATTGTTGGTACTAACTAGTATATACCAACACGGAGGGTGGGGGTGTCAACCCAGTAGTACTCCCAATACCTATCCATCGGTTCCCACACTGGAATTAAATAGTTGCAAAGATAGAACCACACAGCAGACCCAAGCATGTATCAGATAAGTACTTGCAACACAGTATCAGGTTGATTCCTTGTATGAAAATTGTATGTATGTTGTACAACATAGAAAACGGGCGAGCATACTTTTCCCCCATGTTTGTAAATGTTTGTAAAAAGTATAAGCATAAAAAGGGGCCACGAAACTCACATGTTAAGCGGTAAGTATGAAAGGTCGAGATTTCCAACAGTTGAATGAAAAGATCGGTCAAACACCTATTGACGTTATATCAAGCTTATAATCGTATAGCGTAATGACATGTTAAAGAGTATAGTAATGTTTGATCGGTTCGGGTTGTATCGGTTCGGTCGTGGGTGGCACACACACACAAGCGGACACACGTATCAGATCTTATGTAGATCCAAGTACTACGAGTAGTCGTCATTGCTTATGCGTCCTTGTAAAGATCTCATTGTTATGAAAGATGACACTTTTACTGATGTTGCCTTATCATCATCAGGCGGTTCGAGGAAATTCACACTCATCATCAGTCACACAACAGGGCTAGACGCTCGACCCACGTTCCATTCGTACGAATCAACTTCAATCGTGCGAATTAGCTACTTTCGTGCGATTGAACCTTCATTCATGCGATTGGACTCAGTCGCACCACACAACACACACATTCGCACGACCCAACCTCCATGCGCACGAATCAACCCTCAATCGTGCGAATTAGCTACTTTCGTGCGATTGAACCTTCATTCGTGCGATTGGACTCCAGTCGTGCGAAACACGCACAATCGCATACACTCAGTCGGTCACCTGACTCAATCACACACAATCATCCACACGCATGACTCAATCGCATACAGACACCCTGTCGCACGACTCAGTCGCACGACATGCCTAGTCGCACGATTGACTTAGACGCATGATTCAGTCGCACGACCCACTCAGTCGCACGGCTCAATCGCATGACAGACCCAGTCGCCCGAACTGCAGAATACTGACTGTGGTCGGGCTGAGCAGCCCCCGAGCTGCTCTAACGCGGGTTTTATACCACGAGGACTTCCAGAAACACTCAACAAACATACACAAACATGAAACACAAGCAGAAAGACCTCACACGCACCCACTCGACCTCATGTGCTCGGATGAACCCGAGCACCCGAAACCCTAGAAAACGCAGCAGCAAAACCGAACCAAAAACGGGTTGAACAAGGTTGTCTACCTGCTAGGAACGCGTACACACGATGATACCCAAGATTTGGTAGTGAAAAACGCGACAAACGTGACGATTTTGGTGCTAGATCGAGAGAAAGTGAGAGAAAGTGAGAAAATGTTGAAGATGAAGAAGATGAAGATGAGGATAATGGCTGGGAATGGGGTTTATATACCCAGCCCAGGTTTGCAAAATTGCAAGTTTAGTCCCTGCACTTAACCCTCGAGTTTCCCAAAAATTTGTTTTGGTTGATTACGATCTTAAAATGTTCGTTATATTACGGTTAAAAGCGTGTTAATGGCATTTGATAGCCTAAAATGGTTTTATTAATGAACAATAAACGAATTTAAAAATGATATATTTGGTGGTAATGGTGATGAAATTTATAAAAGTTTTATGCTTAACACACGTTTTCGAAGGAAGTACAGGCACAAGGGAACAATAAGCAGACATGATTCCGTAAAGCAGGAGTTCATGAGAAAAGGAAGATTAATTAAAATATTTCCATGTTATTTATGTCGTTCGACGGACCTTAAGGTGACGGATGTCACAGTATCCCCCAGTTGAGAGAGTTTCGTCCCGAAATTCAGCTGGAGTTAGGTCCAAGAGTGTCATCCACGAATAAGTGTGGGTATTTGAGATTTGATCTTCCCGTTCCCATGTAAACTCTGGCCCTCGTTTCGAATTCCACCTTACGCGAACAATTGGTAGTCTACTGCGCTTCAACTGTTTGACTTTACGATCCATGACCTCAATGGGTTCCTCAATAAAATGAAGCTTTTCGTCGATTTTGATATGTCAATGGGTATGTGAAGTGATTCGTCAGCCAAACACTTCTTGAGGTTCGACACATGGAAAGTATCATGCACACCGTTGAGTTCTTGGGGTAACCTTAATCGGTAAGCCACTGGACCAATTCTTTCTGTAATCTCGAATGGTCTAACGTATCTCGGGGCTAACTTCCCTTTCTTTCCAAACCGAACAACTCCTTTCCAAGGAGAGACTTTGAGTAACACTCGGTCCCCAACGTTAAATCTAGAGGCTTTCGACGATTATTAGCGTAGCTCTTTTGGCGATCTCTAGCGGCTTTCAGTCTATCTTTGATTTGGAAGATCTTGTCGGTTGTTTCCTGGATGATCTCTGGGCCTGTAGCTGACTTTCACCAATCTCGGCCCAACAAACGGTGATCTACACTTCCTTCCATACAACGCTTCGAACGGAGCACACCCAATGCTGGTGTGGTAGCTGTTATTGTATGAGAATTCAATCAATGGCAAATGAGTATCCCAACTACCACCAAAGTCGATTACACACGCTCTCAGCATGTCTTCTAGCGTTTGTATGGTTCGTTCACTTTGGCCATCTGTTTGAGGGTGATAGGCGGTACTCATGTCTAATCTAGTGCCCATTGCTTTCTGTAGTGTTTGCCAAAATCGTGAAGTGAATCGGCCGTCACGATCGGAGATGATCGACACCGGCACTCCGTGTCTTGTCACGACCTCTTTAATGTACAATCTCGCCAACTTGTCCATTTTGTAGTCTTCTCGGATTGGCAAGAAGTGTGCTGATTTCGTCATTCGATCCACTACGACCCATATCGAGTCATGCCCGTTGCTTGTTTTAGGGAGTTTGGTAATGAAATCCATGGCTATATTCTCCCATTTCCACTCGGGAATTCAGGTTGCTGTAATAATCCCGATGGTTTCTGATGTTCAGCTTTACCTTCGAGCATGTCAAGCATCTGCTGACGTACGTGGCAATGTCTTTCTTTAGGCCTGGCCACCAGTACAGATCTATGAGATCGTGGTACATCTTGTCTGCGCCAGGATGAATAGAATATCGTGTCTTATGTGCTTCATCCATGACCAAGGTACGTACACCTCCCCACTTGGGTACCCATATACGGTCCACGAAGTACTGTACACCATCGTCCTTGCTCATCAGTTGTTTATCCAGCCCTCGGAATTCTTCTCCCGCAAGGTTTTCTTCTTTCAACGCCTCACTTTGTGCAATTTGGATCTGGCTTTCAAATTTGTTTGAATGGTCAATCCCAAAGCTCGAGCGCGTAGTGGTTTCACGCGTTCTTTGTGGCTTAGAGTATCAGCCACCACATTAGCTTTCCCCGGATTTCACAATCGTAGTCACTAAGAAGCTCTACCCAACGTCGCTGTCGCATATTGAGTTCCTTCTGGTCAAGAATATGTTGAAGGCTTTTATGATCTGTGTATACGATGCATTTGGTTCCATACAGGTAATGCCTCCATATCTTAAGTGCGAATACTACAGCGCCCAACTCAAGATCATGAGTCGTGTAGTTCTTCTCGTGCACCTTAATTTGTCGCGAAGCGTAGGCGATCACCTTATCTTTCTGCATTAGTACACATCCCAACCTTGATGCGAAGCATCACAGTACACACACAAATCATCCGTTCCGTCTGGAAGGGACAATATCGGTGCATTACACAACTTATCTTTCAGCGTTTGGAACACCCGTTCTTGTGCATCTCCCCAATCAAACTTCTTGTCTTTCTGAGTCAGCAATGTCAACGGTTGAGCGATCTTTGAAAAGTTCGCAATGAAACGACGATAGTATCCGGCTAATCCTAAGAACTGTCGTATTTCTGAAGGTGTCTGGGGTGTATCCCATTCTTTACCGCTTCGATCTTGCCGGGATCTACATGAATCCCGTTTTTGTTAACCACATGACCCAAAAACTTCACCTCTCGCAGCCAGAATTCACACTTCGAGAACTTGGCGAAAAGTTTCTCTTCTCTTAACAGTTCCAGTATTGCCCGAAGTGTTCTTCATGGTCCTCCTTCGATCGAGAGTAGATAAGTATGTCGTCGATGAATACGATCACAAACTTATCCAAGTAAGGTTTGCACACTCGATTCATCAAGTCCATGAACACAGCTGGTGCGTTAGTCAATCCAAACGGCATGACCAAGAACTCATAGTGCCCATAACGAGTTCTAAATGCTGTCTTCGGTATGTCCTCCTCGAAAACTCTTAGTTGGTGATATCCAGACCAAAGGCGATCTTGGAAAAATACGAAGCTCCTTGTAACTGATCAAACAGGTCGTCGATTCTGGGGAGAGGATACCGATTCTTCACAGTTAACTTGTTCAAATCGCGGTAGTCGATACACATACGGAACGACCCATCCTTCTTCTTGACAAATAACACTGGTGCTCCCCAAGGCGAGTGACTCGGCCGAATAAAACCCTTCTCCAGTAGTTCCTGTAACTGGTTAGATAATTCTTGCATTTCAGACGGTGCCAACCGATACGGTGTCTTTGCTACCGGTGCAGCTCCAGGAACCAAATCAATACAAAATTCCACCTGTCGTGGAGGAGGCAAACCAGACAAGTCATCTGGGAATACATCTGGGTAATCCCGCACTATAGGGATATTTGTCAATTCATGTTTCCTACTCTTTCTTTTCCACCACATGAGCCAGAAAAGAGTAGCACTGTTTTCATAAACTCCGGCGTGCTTTCATGCAGGAAATAAGCTTTAAGTTTCTCCCCAGTCTTTCTCCTTGAATTCTGAGTACTCCCCCATCTGACATAGGGATTCGCACTACCTTGTCTCGACAGACAATCTCTGCCCCGTGTTTCGACAACCAATCCATTCCCACAATCACATCGAACTTCCTAGCTCAAAGGGTATCAAGTCTATATCGAAGGTGTGGTCCTCTAATATTATTGAGCACTTTCTAATAATTTCATCAGCCTGAACAATCCTACCGTTGGCCATTTCTACAGAGTAGCTAGTTTCTAGCCTACTAGGGCTTAATTCGAGCAATTGCACAAACTCAGAAGATATAAAGCTATTGTCTGCTCCAGTATCAAACAGTATAGATGCAAGTGATTATTGAGTAAGTGCGTACCCGTGACAACATTCGGGTCCTGGCGAGCATCGTTGGCTCCAATGACGAATGCACGTCCCCGAGCTGTATTCCCCTGATTGGTCGGGCCTTGATTTCCAGCTATGGCCATCACTTGCTGCTGGTTGTTTCCTTGTTGACCCGGTGCCCGATTCAGCCTGGGGCACATGTTTCGGTAGTGATCAAGGCTTCCACACTCATAACAAGCCCTTGCATTCCCGGGGGGTTACCGCGTTGACCGGTGCAACCATATTCGGCGCTGTTTTGCAGTCTCTTGCAAGATGCCCCGGCGTCTACAATTCGCGCACACCCAGCATTGCGTTCCTGGGGATGATGATAATTGCACCTGTCACATTTGGGGTGCGGACCCACATACTCTCGCCTGCCCTGCGTCACTGCCACAATCTGGTTGTCTTGGCTCTTTTGTCAAACTTCCCGGCACTCGACCGGCTCGTTTCCCCAAAATCCTTCCTCTTTCTGCTCCTCTACCAAAACTCCCGTTCTCACCATTTCATCAGTCAAAGCGCCAGCCTTTAGAATCGCGCTCTGAATAGTAGGAGGAGCGGTAGCGGTTACCATTGCCCGGATTTGAGGCGCCAGTCCCCAAATGTACCTCTCTATCCTTTTTGATTCCGGGGTGACTAGATGCGGAACCAACCTTGCTAGCTCATGAAAACGATCGGTGTAAGCTGCGTGCCCAGCCCCCACCATGGCATGATTCCAGAACTCATGCTCAAGTTTTTGTATCTCATTGAGAGGACAATACTCCTCGGTGATTAGGGCCTTGAACTCATCCCACGACATTTGCATCGCAGATTCTCTTCCCCTAGCCTGAATCTGAGTGTTCCACCATGTCAGCGCCTTGCCCTGTAATGAGCAAGTAGCGTACTTAATCCTTTGGCTGTCAAGGCATTCGCTGATGTCGATCACGGCCTCCATCTTTTCAAGCCATCTGGTCAGAGCTATGGCTCCACCTTGCCATCAAACTCTCGTGGTTTACAAGCCACAAATTCCTTGTACGAACATCCCCGTCTAGTATTCACAACCCCGGTCTCATTAACAATTCCCGTTTCGTTACCGGCTGTACCACCATTTCCGGTCTCCTGATTGCTTTCGTTCCCAGTCGGGTTACCGTATCCTCATTATCATTGCCACTGTCCCCGTGGGGGTGAGAATTCTGAAGAGCATATCTTGGCTCACGTTAGGATCAGTAGAGCGGCCTGAGCGATCAGGGCTGCCACATCAGTGTTCCCTGTTCCTTGATTGTTACTGGCAGGAGCATCACTTGTTCTTGGGATTCTTCCCCTGCCTCTGCCTCTGCCTCTGCCCCTTGGGGCTTAAATTCCGCTACTATTACTGCGAGTAGATCTTCGAGGCGGCATCTTCTATTCATAAAAGAGGTAACAAGTAAACTTTAGTCACCATAAGATACACAGTATTCCGTTTATCAAGTTCCAATGTTCATGTCCGGTCGATCAAGATCACCATGCAGCCCATTTCAAGCATATTCTCGGTATACCGGTGATGTTTATATATAGGGTTCCTCGCAGCGTTCCCACCACACCACGATGTACCGAGAATGATGCTCGATCCGGTTACATGACATCCGACTTTCCTTTACATCATATCCATAATAATCCATCATCAACTGAGAGCACAAGCACGTAATCATGTTTAGTCTGGTGGAGGTTGCCTATCTCGCATTAACTTAAAGGATTCAGACATAGCCTCCTCGGGTCGGTCTCAGTATCCAAGGTCAATCGCAGTATGTGATCTGTGAAGATCTCTTTGGGTCTCAATACCCGAATTTGGTTATGATAACTTGGCGCGCAGAGGGAACGGGAGATCCAATAGGAGCATCCTATAAATGAGTGAGCACAAGGCTCTCTCATAGGGTGGAAAGATCACAAATATATAGATAACGAACAAGTAATGAGGAACACGTATGAGATACAAAATGCACACAACCCTGGCATGCAATCTACATGAAGGTTCCTAGGTTATAGTCTAGGTCAAGTGTATTGCCTAATTCTCTATAACCAATGGCTCTGATACCAGTCTGTCACACCCCCGCTAAGAGCGGAAACACGGGGTTGCGACGAGACGGGAATCGTCATAACACATGGTAAGCGATAGAGATGCAATAATAATGATGATGGCATGCGTGTCATGACGACACCCGACAACAAGGGGGCTTGTGTCGTGTTTAGTCAGTATTCACGACAACATAGCCATAAGCATAAACATGATATAAGATAAACATAGATAATAACATTGTATGCAATTCCCACACCCGGGAACACGTTACAAAGTATAATGTTGTTTGAAATAGATACATCAATTGTTTTCAAAAAGACAAGTTTAGCCCGAAAATGCATCCTAGGGTCTCCACTAAGGCAGCACACCTAGAACCTCAACTAGCATGTTCACCTGAAAAGATATGCTTAAATGGTCAACAAAATTGTTGGTGAGCTCGCAGGTTTAAGTAATAAAAGTGTAAGTGATGCTGTATAAAGTAAATGATATGGAATACCGTGAATACAGTTATATACACAAGTAAAATCACATGACATGAGCTTTGCAACCAAACCTAGCGACGTACACAAAGAAATTGTCGGCGTATATTCACCCAAGACCCGTACCTGGCTATTGTTGGTACTAACTAGTATACCCACACGAGGGTGGGGGTGTCAACCCAGTAGTACTACCAATACCTAACCGTCGGTTCCCACACTGGAATTAAATAGTTGCAAAGCTAGAACCACACAGCAGACCCAATCATGTATCAGATAAGTACTTGCAACACAGTATCACGTTGATTCCTTGTATGAAAATTGTATGTATGTTGTACAACATAGAAAACGTGCGAGCATACTTTTCCCCCATGTTTGTAAATGTTTGTAAAATAGTATAAGCTAAAAAGGGGCCACGAAACTCACATGTTACGGTAAGTATGAAAGGTCGAGATTTCCAACAGTTGAATGAAAAGATCGGTCAAACACCTATTGACAGTTATTATCAAGCGTTAATGACATGTATAAAGCGTATAGTAATGTTTGATCGGTTCGGGTTGTATCGGTTCGGGTCGGTGGCACACACACAAAAGCGGACACACGTATCAGATCTTATGTAGATCCAAGTACTACGAGTAGTCGTCATTGCTTATGACGTCCTTGTAAAGATCTCATTGTTATGAAAGATGACACTTTTACTGATGTTGCCTTATCATCATCAGGCGTTCGAGGGAAATTCACACTCATCATCAGTCACACAACAGGGCTAGATGCTCGACCCACGTTCCATTCGTACGAATCAACCTTCAATCGTGCGAATTAGCTACTTTCGTGCGATTGAACCTTCATTCGTGCGATTGGACTCAGTCGCACCACACAACACACATTCGCACGACCAACCTCCATGCGCACGAATCAACCCTCAATCGTGCGAATTAGCTACTTTCGTGCGATTGAACCTTCATTCGTGCGATTGGACTCCAGTCGTGCGAAACACGCACAATCGCATACACTCAGTCGGTCACCTGACTCAATCGCACACAATCATCCACACGCCTGACTCAATCGCATACAGACACCCTGTCGCACGACTCAGTCGCACGACATGCCTAGTCGCACACTCAGTCGCACGATTGACTTAGACGCATGATTCAGTCGCACGGCTCAATCGCATGACAGACCCAGTCGCCCGAACTGTAGAATCGCGACTGTGGTCGGGCTGAGCACCCCCGAGCTGCTCTAACGCGGGTTTTATACCACGAGGACTTCCAGAAACACTCAACAACATACACAAACATGAAACACAAGCAAAAGACCTCACACGCACCCACTTGACCTCATGTGCTCGGATGAACCCGAGCACCCGAAACCCTAGAAAACGTAGCAGCAAAACCGAACCAAAAACAGGTTGAACAAGGTTGTCTACCTGCTAGGAACACGTACACACGATGATACCCAAGATTTGGTAGTGAAAACGCGACAAACGTGATGATTTTTGGTGCTAGATCGAGAGAGAAAGTGGAGAAAATGTTGAAGATGAAGATGAGGATAAAATGGCTGGGAATGGGGTTTATATACCCAGCCCAGGTTTGCAAAATTGCAAGTTTAGTCCCTGCACTTAACCCTCGAGTTTCCCAAAAATTTGTTTCGGTTGATTACGATCTTAAAATGTTCGTTATATTACGGTTAAAAGCGTGTTTAATGGCATTTGATAGCCTATAATGGTTTTATTAATTAAAATGATCGAATTAAAAATGACATATTTGGTGGTAATGGTGATGAATTTATAAAAGTTTTATGCTTAACACACGTTTTCGAAGGAAGTACAGGCACAAGGGAACAATAAGCAGACATGATTTCGTAAAGCAGGAGTTCTGGAGAAAAGGAAGATTAATTAAAATATTTCCATGTTATTTATGTCGTTCAACGGACCTTAAGGTGACGGATGTCACAGTGATATCCAGATCGAAGGTTGATCTTGGAAAAATACGAAGCTCCTTGTAACTGATCAAACAGGTCGTCGATCCTAGGGAGAGGATACCGATTCTTCACAGTTAACTTGTTCAAGTCATGGTAGTCGATGCACATACGGAACGACCCATCCTTCTTCTTGACAAATAACACCGGTGCTCCCCAAGGTTGGACTCGGCGAATAAAACCCTTCTCCAGTAGTTCCTGTAACTGGCTAGATAACTCTTGCATTTCAGACGGTGCCAACCGATACGGTGTCTTTGCTACCGGTGTAGCTCCAGGAACAAACTCAATACGAAATTCCACCTGTCGTGGAGGAGGCAAACCAGGCAAGTCATCAGGAAATACATCTGGGTAATCCCGCACTATAGGGATATCTGCCAATTCTGCTCCTCTTCTTTTTTTCCACCACATGAGCCAGAAAAGAGTAGCACTGTTTTCGTAAACTTCGGCGTGCTTTCATGCAGGAAATAAGCTTTAAGTTTCTCCTCGGTCTTTCTCCTTGAATTCTGAGTATTCCCCCGTCTAACATAGGAATTCGCACTACCTTGTCTCGACAGACAATCTCGGCCCGTGTTTCGACAACCAATCCATTCCCACAATCACATCGAAACTTCCTAGCTTAAAGGGTATCAAGTCTATATCGAAGGTGTGGTTCTCTAATATTATCGAGCACTTTCTAATAATCCCTTCGGCCTGAACAACCCTACCATTGGCCATTTCTACAGAGTAGCTAGTTTCTAGCCTACTAGGACTCAAATCGAGCAATTGCACAAATTCAGAAGATATAAAGCTATTGTCTGCTCCAGTGTCAAATAGTACAGATGCAAAGTGATTATTGAGTACGTGCGTACCTGTGACAACATTTGGGTCCTGACGGCTTCATTGGCTCCAATGACAAAAGCACGTCCCCGAGCCGCGTTCCCCTGGTTTGTCGGGCCTTGATTTCCAGCTATAGCCATAGTCTGATGCTGGTTGTTCCCTTGTTGGCCCGATGCCCGATTCAGTTTGGGGCACATGTTCCGGTAGTGATCAGGGCTTCCACACTCATAACAGCCCCTGGCATTCCTAGCGGGGTTAACCGCGTTAACTGGAGCGACCATATTCGGCGTTGTTCTACAGTCTCTTACTAAATGCCCCGGGCGTCTACAGTTAGCGCACACCCGGCACGGCATAGCTGGGGGATGATGAAAGTTGCACCTATCGCATCTGGGGTGCGGACCCACATACTCTCGTCTACCCTGGGTCACGGCCACAAAATTTCTGGTTGTCTTGGCCCTTTTCTCGAATTTCCCGGCACTCGACTGGCTCGTTTCCCCAACTTCTTTCCTTTTCTCTGCTCCCTGCCCAATATTCCTGTTCTCACCATCTCATCAGTTAGAGCGCCAGCCTTCAGAATTGTGTTCTGGATAGTAGGAGGAGTAGTAGCAGTTACCATTGCCCGGATTTGAGGTGCAAGTCTCCAAATATACCTCTCTATCCTTTTTGATTCCGGGGTGACCAGATGCGGAACCAACCTTGCTAGCTCGTGAAAACGGTCGGTGTAAGCTGCGTGCCCAGCCCCCACCATGGCATGATTCCAGAACTCATGCTCACTTTCTGGATCTCGTTGAGAGGACAGTACTCCTTGGTGATTAGGGCTTTGAACTCATCCCACGACATTTGCATCGCCGATTCTCTTCCCCTAGCCTGAATCTGAGTGTTCCACCACGCTAGTGCCTTGCCCTGTAGCGAGCACGTGGCGTACTTAATCCTTTGACTATCGAGGCATTCGCTGATGTCGATCACGGCCTCTATCTTTTCAAGCCATCTGGTCAGGGCTATGGCTCCACCTTTGCCGTCAAACTCTCTTGGTTTACAAGCCACTAATTCCTTGTATGAACATCCCCGTCTAACATTCACAATTCCAGTTTCGTTACCGGCTGTACCACCATTTCAGGTCTCCTGATTGCTTTCGTTCCTAGTCGGGTTCCCGTTATCCTCATTATCATTGCCACCATCCCCGTGGGGGTGAGAATTCTGAAGAGCATCGCTCACTTGGGCCACGATAGTCGGAATCAGTGCGGCCAGCTGTTGAGCGATTAAGGCTGCCATATCAGCGTTTCCTGTTTCTGGAGTGACATTGGTAGGACCATCACTTGTTCTCGGTGCTCTACCTCTGCCTCTGCCTCTGCCTCTAGGGGCTTCACTTCCGCCACTATTGCTGCGGGTATCTCTTCGAGGCGGCATGTTCTAATCATAAGAATAGCAAATGCATAAGTTTTAACCATTGCAGGACACATTATCCATGTCACATTAAGGTCTAACTTTCCGGGTTAAGACCATACTTATGGTTGTCACACATCGCATACAAATCGTGAAATTCTCACACCATGCATAAGTAATGTCCAAACAGTAGTCCATCATAACAATGACATGTCCATGCATGAAATCAAGTTTAGTCTAGCAGAGGTTGCCTATTTCCTCCTCTCTCGAGGTCTCAGACATAACCTCCTCGGGGTAAATCCCAGTGCTTAAGGTCAAACACAATAGCATGATCTATGAAGATCTCTTTGGGTTCAATACCCGGATTGATAAAGCAACTCGGTGCGCAGAGGGAAACGGAAGATCCAATATAAACATCCCGTAAAGAGGGAGCACAAGGGCTCTCTCACGGGGTGATAAGATCACGAAACAGATGGGTAATCGAACAAGTAGTGAGGAACACGTATGAGATACAAAATGCACACAACCTTGCCATGCAAATCTACATGAAGGTTCCTAGGTTATAGTCTAGGTCAAGTGTATTGCCTAATTCTCTATAACCAATGGCTCTGATACCAGTCTGTCACACCCCCGCTAAGAGCGGAAACACGGGGATGTAACGAGACGGGAATCGTCATAACACATGGTAATGATAGAGATGCAATAATAATAATGATGACAAGCGTGTCATGACGACACCCGACAACAAGGGGACTTGTGTCGTGTTTAGTAAGTATTCACGACAGCATGGCCATAAGCATAAACATGATACATGAATCATATAACAAAGATGATAACATTGTCTACAGTTCCCACAACCCGGGAACAAGTTACAAAGTATAATGTTGTTTGAAACAGATACAACAATTGTTTTCAAAATGACAAGTTTAGCCCGGAAATGCATCCTAGGGTCTCCACTAAGGCAGCACACCTAGAACCTCAGCTAGCATGATCACCTGAAAAGATATGCTCAAAATGGTCAACAAAATTGTTGGTGAGTTCGCAGGTTTAAAGTAAATAAGTAATTGATGCTGTATAAAGTTGTTGCAGAATACCGTGCGTACAGTTATAGGTAAGAAAAATCACATGACAAGAGCTTTACAACCAAATCTAATGACGTAGACAAAGAATCTTGTCGGAATATATTCACCTAAGGCCCGTTCCTGGCTTTTGATGGTACTAACTAGTATACCAACACGAGGGTGGGGGTGTCAACCAAGTAGTACTACCAATACCTAACCATCGGTTCCCACACTGGAATTAAATGGTTGTAAGAAAGAACCACAAAGCAGACTCAAGCATGTATCAGATAAGTACCCACAAAACAGTAGCACGTTGATTCTAAGTATGTAAATTGAATGTATGTTGTACAGCATAGAAAGCGGGCGAGCATACTTTTCCCCCATGTTTGTAAAGTAGTATAAACGTAAAAAGGGGCTGCGAAACTCACATGTTTAGTGGCAAGTATGAATGATCAAGATTTCCAACAGCTGAATGCAATGAACAGTCAAACACCTATTGACAGTTATTGTTAAGCATTAATGACGTGTATAAAGCGTATAGTAATGTTTGGTCGGTTTGGGTTGTATCGATTCGGTCGTGGGTAGCACACACACAAGCGGACACACGCATCAGATTTTATGTAGATCCAAGTACTAAGAGTAGTCTTCATTGCTTATGACATCCTTGTAAAGATCTCATTGTTATGAGAGATAGCACTTGTTAAGTATTTGGAGTTCCAATTGGATTGTCGATAATTGTAAAATGTTAGGTTGATTTCAATTGAAATAGTATGTGCATGTTGATAGCGTTGACTTTAATCTTTGTGGTCAAGCATTGACACTTTTACTGATGTTACCTTATCATCATCAGACGTTCAAGGGGAAATTCACACTCGACATCATCAGTCACACAAGAGGACCAGACGCTCGACTCAACGCTCCATTCGTACGAATCAACCTTCAATCGTACGAATCAGCTTCATTCGTACAATTGAGTCTTCATTCGCATGACTGGCATTCAGTCGTACCACACAACCACATTCGCACAACCTAACCTCCATGCGCACGAATCAACCCTCAATCGTGCTAATTAGCTACTTTCGTGTGATTGAACCTTCATTCGTGCGATTGGACTCCAGTCGTGCGAAACACGCACAATCGCATACATTCAGTCGGTCACCTGACTCAATTGCACGCATCATTCGTTGCATGACTCATTTGCACATATACATACGATCGCACGACTCAGTCGCATGACGTCCCCAGTCGCACAACTCAGTCGCCCGAATGACACAGTCGTATGACTCAGTCGCACGACTCACCCAGTCGCACGGCTCAGTCGCATGACAGACCCAGTCGCCTGAACTGTAGGTTTGCGACTTCAGAAGTGCAGAGCAGCCTTCGGCTGCTCCAAGCACAGGTTTTACACAACAAGGACTTCCAGAAACACTCTACAAACATACACAAACATGAAACACAAGCAGAAAGACCTCACACGCACCCACACGACCTCATGTGTTTGGGTTGAACCCGAACACCCGAAACCTTAGTTTGGACAGCCGTGAATAAGCAAGAAAAGGGGCAACCAAGGTCGTCTACCTGCTAGAATAGAGTAGACTAGGTTGTAGATGGAGTCTAGACGACAAGAACAAGACCACACGGGTTGGATTTGGTGCTAGAATGAAGAAGATTAAGATGAAATGAGATTAAGCGTTGACTTTAATCTTTGTGGTCAAGCAATGACACTTTTACTGATGTTACCTTATCATCATCAGACGTTCAAGGGGAAATTCACACTCGACATCATCAGTCACACAACAGGACCAGACGCTCGACTCAACGCTCCATTTGTACGAATCAACCTTCAATCGTACGGATCAGCTTCATTCGTACAATTGAGTCTTCATTCGCATGACTGGCATTCAGTCGTACCACACAACACCATTCGCACAACCCAACCTCCATGCGCACAAATCAACCCTCAATCGTGCGAATTAGCTACTTTCCTGCGATTGAACCTTCATTCGTGTGATTGGACTCCAGTCGTGCGAAACACGCACAATCGCATATATTCAGTCGGTCACCTGACTCAATCGCACGCATTCATTCGTTCGCATGACTCATTCGCACACATACATACGATCGCACGACTCAGTCGCATGACGTCCCCAGTCGCACAACTCAGTTGCACGAATGACACAGTCGTATGACTTAGTCGCACGACTCACCCAGTCACATGGTCATTCGCATGACAGACCCAGTCGCCTGAATGCAGGTTCATGACTGCAGAAGTGCAGAGCAGCCTTCGGCTGCTCCGAGCACGGGTTTACACAACAAGGACTTCCAGAAGCACTCTACAAACATACACAAACATGAAACACAAGCAGAAAGACCTCACACGCACCCACACGACCTCATGTGTTCGGGTTGAACCCGAACACCCGAAACCTAGTTTGGACAGCCGTGGAATAAGCAAGAAAAGAGGCAACCAAGGTCGTCTACCTGCTAGAATAGAGTAGACTAGGCTGTAGATGGAGTCTAGACGACAAGAACAAGACCACGCGGTTGGATTTGGTGCTAGAATGAAGAAGATGTGAAGAAGAAAGTGAAGAGGATGAAGATGAAATGAGATTAAGGGCTGGAATATGGGTTTATATACCCAGCCCAAGTTTGCAAAATGGCGAGTTTAGTCCCTGCACTTAACCCTCGAGTTACCCAAAATTTGTTTCGATTGATTAGGACCTTAAAATGTTCGTTATATTAAGGTTAAAAGCGTGTTTAATGGTAATTGATAGTTTAAAAATGGTTTTATTAATGATAATGGTTGAAATTAAAAATGATACATTTGGTGGTAATGGTGACGAAATTTATAAAAAGTTTATGCTTAGCACACGTTCTCGGAGGAAGTACAGGCACAAAGGAAATAAAGCAGACATGATTCCTTAAAGCAGGAGTTCATGAAGAAGTGAAAGAATAATTAAAATAATTCTATGCTTAATTATGTCGTTCGACGGACCTTAAGGTGACGGGTGTCACAAAAGTCCCTGATACGTTTAAGATATCATTGTTTAATTTTCTGGAGGCGAGTATTATGTAGTCTTTATTTGTAATTTAGTAATCATAACTTTTATATATTTCTATCTATTCTGTTTTGCAGGGATATTTTGGTTTAGAAGCTCATCGTGGTTCAGACCATTCGCATGGAATCCAACTTGGTATCCATATGGATTACCGGTGAGCATTTCGAGATAGAAAATATAATATGAAACAACATTTCTTAAATCATGGAGGTTATGATAATATTGAACACGCTATAAATAATCCACGTGAAGGTCAAAGTCGGGAGGCATGGGAGCGGGTTGTTGAGTTTTTCTCAAGTGAAGAACATAAACACCTTTCTGAAAAAGGCGTAGAGAATAGAACAAAACAACTCTATCCAAGTCTGCATGGTAGTCGATCATATGCTCAAAGGCGACATCTCCGGGTAAGAAAACATATATTATTTAAATATGTATTATTAATTCTTTTTTGCTATTATGAATATTGTTTTTAATAGGAGCAACAAACCGGGACCCCAAGTTACATCGAAACATGGAGGAGGTTGCATTACAGAGAAGGGTCAGGATGGGTCAACCAAAGGGTAGAAGAACATTAGGTAAGCTTAATATGTTAAGAATGTTATTATCATATGTTCATACGTATTTAATATATTGTGTTAAATATGTATTATTAATTCTTTTTTGCTATTATGAATATTGTTTTTAATAGGAGCAACAAACCGGGACCCCAAGTTACATCGAAACATGGAGGAGGTTGCATTACAGAGAAGGGTCAGGATGGGTCAACCAAAGGGTAGATGTTGGACGAAAAGAATATCTCTCGTTATGAACAATCAAGCGGGTCATCATCACATCCGAATGAAAAAAATGGAAGCAATAAAGCAACAAATGCGAGAAATGCAAGAAAGGATGAATGAATTTGAAAGAAGAAAACATAATCCCAATAACGACGAAGATGACGACAATTAGGAAGTTAATTTGTTTGAGTTGTAAAAACTTAAGATATGTTTAGTTTGGTACTTTTGTTTTGTTTGGTATGTACTTAATTAGAATTGTTTGATTTACGTTTAAGTAATGGGGGAATATTTAAGTTTATTTCTGCGTATCTAATTTGTGTTAAATTTTAGGTAAAAAACCTAGAGAAAATCCAAATTTAAAAAATAAATTATTTAACTAGGAACCCTATGCCATAGGTAAAATTAGTAAATAATTTTATTAATTTAATATAATTTCCATTTTTATTATTTATTATATTAAAATACATATTGCGACGACATGTCGTCGCCATAAGGTCCCGGGTTAGATATTTATTTTAAATTTTGAATTAAAAAACCTAAAAAAAAATTAATAGTGACATGTCTGTAGCGACGACATGTCGTCGCGATAGGTGGCAATGGCGACAAAGTCTACGGCGACGACTTTTTTTGACCAATTGCGATGAAAGTATGGCTACTAACCTAATAACGACGACATGTGTCGCGATAGGCTATGACGACGACATCGGCCACCTATGGCGACGACATTTGTCGTCGCGATAGGATCAAAATCTTGTAGTGCTTGTCATAACCCTCCCTCGGGCGAGGCAGGCGAACTTAACCGTGGTCAGGTCCGAAACTAGCAGCCTTCTTTGTGGCGTTGTGCGAGTTGTTTTGTAGCAACAAAACAAATCTTAATCAAGTTACATCTGTAGCTAGGGTTTCAAATTCATACGTATATACCATATATATAAGCCAGCTAGTGTTACAGATCTAAGCAAAAAAAATGGTAATTAAGAAAAATAATTTACTACCAGATGTACGTTGTTTGAAGAGATTCTCCCATTGTCATGGAAGCTTTTCCAACTACGATTGCTATGTTTGGCTAAAACTCTTATGAACACATTTTACTATATATAACACGTTATTTCAGAAAACGGCGGCAAGATCATTAAAAAAGACTGCATGACATACACGTACACACCATCTATGTATTAAAAAAGCTTTTCCAACTACCACACACATAGTACTTAGGTACATATAGATATATCAAATTCCATATACAGGGCTTGCTCGAGTTTATAACCAAATAGCAAGGATGCATGCCTGCAAGTTAACTATAACCTGAGATTCAAGTCAAGTGAATCAGCTGCTTCATCATCACACTGCTTCAGTGCAGCAACTTGCGGATCTGAATAAGAAGTCCCCACCAATTGAAGAAGCCCAGTTGCGCCCCAGCTTCAGGCGGCCCCTGCTGCATAGACGATGACGGGAGACCATGTCGCGATCCAATGGCAGGTGTTGTGTGAAACAGGTGGGAATGGTACTGGTTAGTATATGCGAATGTACCTGAGCTTCTTTTATCAACCGCAACACGCTCCTTCCTGTGGGCATTTTGATGACCTCCTAGAGCTTGTGCATTGTGAAACTTTCTTTCGCATAATTGGCATGTATACACCTTCATGATGGCAGTTGGTTTTCCTGAATATAGTCGTAGACTAAGATCCAGCAGCCCATGATTTTCATCATCTGCTAGTTCTCTCTAGTGTTCATCTTTATGACTCGTGTGTGAGGGCAGTGTGTGTGTGTGTGTTTGATGCTTTGAAGTAGCTAAGGGTCAAGTTACATTTCTCTACTTTTGAAGCTCAATATCTGACTCACTTATTTTCTGCTTTTCGTCTAGTGCTTTTCAACTCTGGGACCATCTCTTGCTTTTTCAATCACACACACAAAAGACGTACATAAGTTATTACCCCGGCAAATGAATTATAGCTATTGTTTTGCCTAATCTCACTCTTAAAATTTACACTATTCTCTGTCACAAAACTCTAACCCTCAACATCAAGGGAAAAAAACCATTATGTACAGGGCTACAACACGCGCGCGCGCGCACACACATATATATATATATAGTGGTAGTAAAATACGCAGAAAAGTAGCTTTTGTACATAAATCCGTGTATTACACGGATCAAATAAAAATAAAATAAAATAAAAGTTATTAATTATAAAACGATATACAAATAATAGTATAGTTGGATTTTTTATGAGTAATAACTATATAAGTAATAAAACAATAATATTTTTTCAAATATAAAATATGAACAAAGTAATATGGATCATAATATTTTTATGATATACTATTATTATCATATTATGTCATAAAAGATATGGATAATATTAGTAATATTAGTAAAACTGTTATCATAATATTAAAGTAATATCATATTAAAGCCAATATTATATTTTGATAATAATATTAAAAATAATAATATGATATTATTGCCATAAAAATAACATATTAATTAAAGTAATATGGATCATAAAAAATCTGATAACAATATGACAATAATAATGATATACTATTATTCCGTATGACAATAATAGTTTTTGCTAAAACAATAATATTTTTGTTGTTATATTCTTAATTTTTTTTGTCTTTGAAGTAAAAATTTTGTTTCAGAATAACATTTATTTTCATTCCAAAAAATTTTCTTACTAATTTTTGTTTTATTTCTTTTTGTATACAAAACTACTTAAAAAAACAAATTTATAAATGTTACGTAAAAATAGTTTGATGTTTTAGAAAAAAATCTTTTGGTAAAACTCTATTTCTATACAAATAACATTAATAAAAATATTACTTTCTTAAGTTATTAAATATTAATTATAATAAAAAATAAATAAATAATATTATTAGTTTTTAATGCAGTTATTTAATATGCAATAGAAGCGGGAAAGAATAATCAAATCTCTTATGTCTAAGTAGTTGTTTCTAATTGGTGGGGGTAATAGTAGTATGTTTGATTACCTCACTTAGGGAAAGAAAGAAATGATCCGGTTAAAGGGGGATTCATACAGTAAAATCCAATCTAAGTTTGCCCTAAAATAATCAAGTCTCGTATGTCTAAGTAGTTATTTCTATGTTTAATGTGAGCATGTAACTGTTTCACAGCATAACTTGATAATTAAGTGTTTGAGAGTCGACAACTTGTTGGTATAGATGATTGATAATTATGGAATATATATTACTTAAAGAATATTAATAATTAGTTTTATTTCATACTGTACGAAAACCCTTCATTTTTTAAGTTGATATATTGTTTGGGTGATTAAATAATATTTTCACTCGAATCGAAACATGACTCGAGTGTTTAGTAATTAAGTTATAATTCACATATAAAATATGAAAAGTTAGAGTTCGAAATAATTTAATATTTTAAGTATAAACAATACTTGTAATGTCTCTAATGAATATTTTTTAAACTACTACATACAACAAATACATACTTATTACTCATCTCTACTAGTATATAATACAAACTAATGGTTAGATTGGCTAATTTTTTTATTTTTGTAAAACATCTAGAACAAATATTTAACATATGGTACGAGTATTTTAAGCAAGTGTTCCTAATTTTTTGACATTTATAAAATTATTCTAATTAATATATGAATAATTGCATATAGTTAAATTCATTACAAAGTATTACTTTTTTTATATATTTAATTAAATATAATTATACTTCATTTATATTTGTACTATTTAGTATTTACTGTTACCTAAATACTATTTACCAAATATTTACATAGTTGTAGCAATAGACAACAACAACAACAGCACAACAGCAGCAGCAGCCAACAACACCCAACAGCAACGACAACAGCGACAGCAACAGCGACAGCAACAGCAACAGCAACAGCGACAGCAACAGCGACAGCACAGCAACAGCAACAGCGACAGCAACAGCAACAACAACGCAACAGCAAAGCACAGCAACAGCAACAGCAACAGCAACAGCAACAGCCAGAAGCAACAGCAACAGCAACAGCAACAGCAACAGCAACAGCAACAGCAACAGCAACACAACAGCAACAGCAACAGCAACAGCAACAGCAACAGCAACAGCAACATCACAGCAACAGCAACAGCAACAGCAACACACAGCAACAGCAACAGCAACAGCAACAGCAACAGCAACAGCAACAGCAACACAGCAACAGCAACAGCACAGCAACAGCAACAGCAACAGCAACAGCAACAGCAACACAACAGCAACAGCAACAGCAACAGCCAACGCAACAGCAAACAGCAACAGCAACAGCAACAGCAACAGCAACCACAACAGCAACAGCAACAGCAAACAGCAACAGCACACACATCAACAGCAACAGCAACAGCAACAGCAACAGCAACAGCACAGCAACACAACAGCAACAGCAACAGCACAGCAACAGCAACACAACAGCAACAGCAACAGCAACAGCAACACAACCACAGATCAACAGCAACAGCAACAGCAACAGCAAACAGCAACACAACAGCAACAGCAACAGCAACAGCAACAGCAACAGCAACAGCAACAGCAACAGCAACAGCAACCACACAGCAGCAACAGCAACAGCAACACAACAGCAACAGCAACAGCAACACAACAGCACAGCAACAGCAACAGCACAGCAACAGCAACAGCAACAGCAACAGCAACAGCAACACAACAGCAACAGCAACAGCACCAGCAACACAACAGCAACAGCAACATCAACAGCAACAGCACCACCAGCAACAGCAACAGCAACAGCACAGCACAGCAACAGCAACAGCAACAGCAACAGCAACAGCAACAGCAACAGCAACAGCAACAGCAACAGCAACAGCAACAGCAACAGCAACAGCAACAGCACCAGCAACATCAACATCAACCAACAACAGCACACAACAGCAACAGCAACAGCAACAAACAGCAACACAACAGCAACAGCAACAGCAACATCAACAGCAACAGCAACAGCAACAGCAACAGCAACATCAAAACATCAACAGCAACATCAACATCACAGCAACAGCAACAGAACAGCAACAGCAACAGCAACAGCAACAGCACAGCAACAGCAACACACCAAGGCAACAGCACCAGCAACAGCACACAACAGCCCAGCAACATCAACATCAACCCTCAACAGCACCAGCAACATCACCCGCAACAGCACCCCAACAGCACCGCCAGCCACCGCCCAACACAACCAGCAACGCAAACCAGCAACACAACAGCAACACACAGCAACAGCAACAGCAACGCAACAGCAACAGCAACACAACAGCAACATCAACAACCAGCAACAGCAACAGCAACAGCAACAGCAACAGCACAGCACAACAACATCAACAGCAACATCAACAGCACGCACAGCAACACAACCCACAGCAACAGCAACAGCAACAGCAACAGAGCAACAGCAACAGCAACAGCAACAGCAACAGCACATCAACAGCAACAGCAACAGCAACAGCAACCACAGCAACATCAACAGCAACAGCACAGCAACAGCAACAGCAACATCAACAGCAACAGCAACACAACACAACATCAGAGCAAGCAACAGCAACAGCAACAGCAACAGCAACAGCAACGCAACCCAGCAACAGCAACAGCAACAGCAACAGCAACAGCAACAGCAACAGCAACAGCAACACAACAGCAACATCAACAGCAACAGCAACAGCAACACAACACAACACAACAGCAACAAATCAAAGCAACAACAAGCAACAGCAACAGCAACAGCAACAGCAACAGCAACACACAGCAACATCAACAGCAACACAACAGCACATCAACAGCAACACAACACAACATCAACACACATCAACAGCAACATCACAGCAACAGCAACAGCACGCAACAGCAACAGCAACAGCAACAGCAACAGCAACAGCAACACACGCAACAGCAACAACAGCAACACAACATCAACAACAGCACAGCAACAGCAACAGCAACAGCAACAGCAACATCACAGCAACAGCAACAGCAACAGCAACAGCAACACAACAGCAACAGCAACATCAACAGCAACAGCAACAGCAACAACACACACCTCAACAGCAACAGCAACAGCACGCAACAGCAACAGCAACAGCAACAGCAACAGCAACAGCACAGCAACATCAACAGCAACAGCAACAGCAACAGCAACAGCAACAGCAACACAACACACACAACAGCAACAGCAACAGCAACATCACACCACAGCAACACCATCAACAGCAACATCAACAGCAACTCAACAGCAACAGCAACAGCAACACAACAGCAACATCAACAGCAACAGCAACAGCAACAGCAACAGCAACAGCAACAGCACAGCAACATCAACCCCAACAAACATCAACTCAACAGCAACAGCAACAGCAACAGCAACAGCAACAGCAACATCAACAGCAACAGCAACAGCAACCGCAACAGCAACAGCAACAGCAACATCAACATCAACAGCAACAGCAACAGCAACAGCAACATCACAGCAACAGCAACACAACAGCAACAGCAACTCACAGCAACATCAACACAGCCCAACAACGCAACAGCAACAGCAACATCAACAGCAACAGCAACAGCAAACACACAAGCAACAGCACATCAACAGCAACAGCAACAGCAACAGCAACAGCAACAGCAACAGCAACATCAACAGCAACATCAACAGCAACACAACATCAACATCAACAGCACAGCAACAGCAACATCAACAGCAACAGCAACCTCAACATCAACATCAACAGCAACAGCAACATCAACAGCAACAGCAACCATCAACAGCAACAGCAAAACAGCAGCATCACATCAACAGCAACATCAACAGCAACATCAACAGCAACAGCAACAGCAACAGCAACAGCAACAGCACATCAACAGCACAGCAACAGCAAAACAGCAACATCAACAGCAACATCAACATCACATCAACAGCAACGCAACAGCAAATCAACAGCAACATCAACATCAACATCAACAGCACAGCAACATCAACAGCAACAGCAACTCAACAGCAACAGCACAGCAACAGCAACAGCAACACACAGCAACAGCAACATCAACACCACAGCAACAGCAACAGCACAGCAACATCAACAGCAACAGCAACAACAACATCAACATCACATCAACAGCAACTCAACAGCAACAGCAACAGCAACATCAACAGCAACATCAACATCAACACAACATCAACAGCAACTCCACAACAGCAACATCAACAGCAACAGCAACAGCAACAGCACCCGCAACAGCAACATCAACAGCAACAGCAACATCAACACACAGCAACACATCAAACATCCACTCAACAGCAACAGCAACATCAACCACAGCAACAGCAACAGCACAGCAACAGCAACTCAACATCAACAGCAACAGCAACAGCAACAGCAACATCAACATCAACATCACACAACAGCAACAGCACATCAACACAACAGCAACACAACATCAAAACAGCAACACAACAGCAACACACGCAACAGCAACCAACATCAACAGCACATCAACAGCAACCACAGCAACATCAACAGCAACATCAACAGCACATCAACACAACACATCAACATCAACATCAACACAACAGCAACATCAACAGCAACACAACACAACATCAACAGCAACACAACAGCAACAGCAACACAACACAACTCAACAGCACACAACATCGCACAGCAACAGCAACAGCAACAGCAAACAGCAACAGCAACATCACAACATCACCACAACATCAACACAACAGCAACAGCAACACAGCACAGCAACAGCAACCATCAACCAACCAGCAAACCAGCACCAGCAGCACATCAACAGCAACAGCACAGCCAGCAACACAACAGCAACATCACAGCAACAGCAACAGCAACATCAACAGCAACAGCAACAAACAGCACATCAACACACAAAACATCAACAGCAACATCAACAGCAAACAGCAACAGCACAGCAACATCAACAGCAACATCAACAGCAACAGCAACCACAACAGCAACAGCAACAGCAACAGCAAAGCAACATCAACAGCAACACAACAGCAACAGCAACAGCAACAGCAACATCAATCAACATCAACAGCAACAGCAACAAAACATCAACAGCAACAGCAACAGCAACAGCAACATCAACAGCAACATCACACACAGCAACAGCAACATCAACAGCAACAGCACAGCAACAGCAACAGCAACAGCAACAACATCAACAGCAACAGCAACATCAACACAACAGCAACAGCAACAGCAACATCAACAGCAACAGCAACCATCAACAGCAAGCAACATCAAAACACAACAGCAACATCACACAACACAACAGCAACAAGCAACATCAACAACATCAACAACATCAACACACCAGCAACAGCAACATCAACAGCACAGCAACACACAGCAACAGCAACATCAACAGCAACATCAACATCAACAGCAACAGCAACAGCAACAGCAACAGCAACATCAACAGCAACAGCAACAGCAACATCAACAGCAACATCAACACAACAGCAACACAACAGCAACATCACATCACATCAACACCACATCAACATCAACAGCAACACACAGCAACATCACAGCAACAATCAACAGCAACATCAACAGCAACATCACAGCAACAGCAACAGCAACATCAACATCAACAGCAACAGCACAGCAACAGCAACAGCAACAAACAGCAACAGCAACAGCAACAGCAACATCAACACAACAGCACAGCAACATCAACAGCAACAGCAACACAACCAGCAACCAGCAACCAGCAACCAGCAACAACACAACAGCAACAGCAACAGCAACCAGCAACAGCAACAGCAACATCACAACCAGCAACAGCAACCGCAACAGCAACAGCAACAGCACCAGCAACAGCAACAGCAACAGCAACAGCAACATCAACAGCACAGCAACATCAACGCAACAGCACCATCAACAGCAACACAACAGCAACATCAACATCAACAGCAACAGCAACACAACATCCAGCAACAGCAACAGCAACGCACAACATCAACAGCAACAGCAACAGCAACAGCACATCAACAGCAACAGCAACACAACAGCAACAGCATCACAACAGCAACAGCAACAGCACCAGCAACACAACAGCAACAGCACCAGCAACAGCAACAGCAACAGCAACAGCAACATCAACAGCAACCAGCAACAGCAACAGCAACACAACAGCAAATCAACCCAACAGCAACAGCAACACAACAGCAACAGCAACATCAACAACAACATCAACAGCAACAGCATAGCAAACAGCACCATCAACAACAACACCAACACACAGCAACACAACATCAACAACACATCAAGAGCAACATCACAGCAACACCAAGAGCAACAGCAACAGCAAAGCAACAGCAACGACAACAACGACAAAGCCAGCAACAAACAACAGCAACAACATCAACAGCAACATCAACAGCAACATAAAAGCAACAGCAACAGCAACAGCAACAGCACATCAACAGCACAACCAGCAGCAGCACCAGCACATCACCAGCAGCACAGCAACCGCACAGCAACGACATCAACGACAACAGCACACAATAACACAACAGCAACATCAACATCAACATCACAGCAACAGCACATCAACAGCAACAGCAACAGCAACAGCAACATCAACAGCAACATCAACAGCAACAGCAACATCAACAGCAACAGCAACAGCAACAGCAACACGCAACAGCAACGCAACAGCAACAGCAACAGCAACACAACCACAGCAACAGCAACAGCAACATCAACAGCAACAGCAACAGCAACAGCAACAGCAACAGCAACAGCAACCAACCAACATCAACATCACATCAAAGCAACACACAGCAACAGCAAAGCACATCAACAGCAACAGCAACATCCCAAGCAACAGCAACAGCAACAGCAACAGCAACATCAACAGCAACATCAACATCAACAGCAACATCAACAGCAACAGCAACGGAACAGCAACAACATCAACAGCAACATCAACAGCAACATCAAAAGCAACAGCAACAGCAACAACAATAGCAACCACATCAACAGCAACATCAACAGCAAGAGCAAAAGCAACAGCAACAGCAACAGCACACACATCAACAGCAACACAACAGCAACAGCACAGCAACATCAACATCAACAGCAACAGCAACAGCAACATCAACAGCAACATCAACAGCAACAGCAACAGCAACAGCAACAGCAACACAACAGCAAAAGCAACAGCAACAGGAACATGAACAGCAACAGCAACAGCAACAGCAACAGCAACAGCAACAACAACAGCAACATCAACCAGCAACAGCAACATCAACAGCAAACAACAACAGCACCAACAGCACAGAACAGCAACAGAACACATCAACAGCAACAGAACAGCAACAGCAACAGAACAGCAACAGGAACATCAACAGCAACAAACAACACAACAGCAACATCAACAGCAACATCAAGGCAACATCAACAGCAACACCAAGAGCAACACCAAGAGCAACAGGAACAGCAACAGCAACAGCAACATCAACCACACAGCAACAGCAACATCAACATCAACAGCAACATCAACAGCACATCAAAGCACACCAACAGCAACAGCAACATCAACAGCAACAGCAACAGCAACAGCAACAGCAACAGCAACAGCAACAGCAACAGCAACAGCAACAGCACAGCAACAGCAACAGCAACAGCAACATCAACACAACAGCAACAGCAACAGCAACAGCAACAGCAACAGCAACAGCAACAGCAACATCAACAGCAACAGCAACAGCAACAGCACATCAACTCAACAGCAACATCAACAAGCAACACAACATCCACAGCAACAGCAACATCAACATCAACGCAACAGCAACATCAACACAACAGCAACAGCAACAGCAACATCAACAGCAACACAACAGCAACACAACAGCAACACAACAGCAACAGCAACAGCAACAGCACCAGAGCAACAGCAACAGCAACAGCAACAGCAACATCAACAAACAACACCACAACAGCAACTCAACAGCAACATCACAGCAACACAACATCACAGCAACAGCAACATCAACATCAACAGCAACTCAACAGCAACAGCAACAGCAACACCAACAGCAACAGCAACAGCAACAGCAACAACAACAGTAACAGTAACAGCAACAGGAACAGCCACAGCAACAGCAACACAACAGCAACAGCAACATACACATCAACATGAACAACAACAGCAACAGCAACCAACATCAACATCAGCATCACAGCACCATCAACAGCAACATCAACACAACCTCAATACCAAGAGCAACACCAACACAACAGGACATCACAAAACATCAACATCAACAGCAACAAACAGCAGAGCAACAGCAACAGCAACAGCACAGCAACAGCAACAGCAACAGCAACAGCAACAGCAACATCACAGCCAGCACCAGCAACAGCAACATCAACAGCAACACCAACAGCAACAGCAACAGCAACAGCAACATCAACACAATACCAAAGCACAGCAACATCAATAGCAACAACATCAACATCAACACAACAGCACACAACAGCAACAGCACAGCAACAACCAACAGCAACAGCAACATCAACATCACAGCAACATCAACAGCAACATCACACAGCAACACCAACAGCAACAGCAACAGCAAAAGCAACAGCAACGACAACAACGACACACCTCACACCATAACAACAGCAACAACATCAACAGCAACATCACATCAAGAGCAAAAGCAACAGCAACAGCAGCAGCAACACAACATCCAACAGCAACACATCAGCAACAATCAGCATCACCAGCAGCAGCACAAACAGCAACATCAACAGCACAGCAACGACACAACAACAACAGCATCAACAATAACACAACAGCACATCACAGCAACATCACAGCAACAGCAACATCAACAGCAACAGCAAATAGCAACAGCAACACCAACAGCAACACAACAGCAACAGCAACAGCACAAGCAACATCCAACAGCAACAGCAAAAGCAACAGCAACAGCAACATCAAAAGCAACATCAACAGCAACAGGAACAAACTCAACAGCAACAGCAAAGCAACAGCAACAGCAACAGCAACAGCAACATCAACAGCAACACAACAACACACACAGACACAGCAACACATCAACACAAACATCACATCAACAGCAAAGCAACAGCAACAGCAACAACAATAGCAACAACATCAACATCAACATCAACACAAAGCAAAAGCAACAGCAACAGCAACAGCACCAGCAACACAACAGCAACAACAACACAGCAACCATCAACAGCAACACAACAGCAACAGCAACAGCAACAGCAACATCAACATCAACCATCAACAGCAACAGCAACAGCAACAGCAACAGCAACCAACAACATCAACATCACAGCAACAGCACATCAACACTCAACAGCAACATCAACAGCAACCTCAACATCAACATCAACAGCAACAGCAACAGCAACATCACAGCAACAGCAACAGCAACCACAACAGCAACAGCAACAGCAACAGCACAGCAACACAACATCAACAGCAACAGCAACAGCAACAGCAACAGCAACAGCAACAGCAACAGCAACAGCACTCAACACAACATCACAGCAACAGCAACAGCAACAGCACAGCAACAGCAACACAACCACAGCAACGCAACAGCAACATCAACAGCAACAGCAACCAACATCAACAGCAACACAAACATCAACAGCAACAGCAACAGCAACACCAAACATTAACAGCTCAACACCAACAGGACATCAACAGCAACAGGAACATCACCACAGCAACACAACAGCAAACGCAACATAACAACAACAGCAACAGCAACAGCAACAGCAACATAACAGCAACATCAACAGCAACATCAACCAATAACCAAGAGCAACACAGAGCACAGAACATCAACATCAACATCAACATCAACATCAACATCAAGAGCAACACAAGAGCAACAGCAACACAACAGCAACATCAACAGCAACACAACAGCAACAGCCACATCAACAGCAACATCAACAGCAACAGCAACACCAACATCAACAGCAACAGCAACAGCAACATCAACAGCAATACCAAGAGCAACAGCAACATCAATAGCAACAGCAACAGGAAACATCAACAGCAACAGCAACAGCAACAGCACACACAACAGCACACACCAACGCAACAGCAACATCAACATCAACAGCAACATCAAGAGCAACCATCAACAGCAACACCAAGCAACAGCAACAGCAAAAGCAACAGCAACGCAACACAACGACAACAGAGCAACATAACAACACACAACATCAACAGCAACACAACAACAGAAGCAAAAGCAACAGCAACAGCACATCAACAGCACAGCACACACAGCAACAATCACAGCACCAGCATCAGCACCAGCACAACAGCAACAGCAACAGCAACGACAGCAACAACAACAGCATCAACATAACAACCATCACATCACAGTCAACATCAACACAAACAGCACATCAACATCAACAGCAACAGCAACAGCAACAGCAACACAACAGCAACATCAACAGCAACAGCAACAGCAACAGCAACAGCAAAAGCAACAGCAACAGCAACAACATCAAAAGGAACAGCAACAGCAACAGGACAGCAACAGCAACAGCAACAGCAACAGCAACAGCAACAGCAACAGCAACAGCAACACCACATCAACAGCACACGCAACAGCAACAACATCAACACTCAACATCAACACAAGAGCAAAAGCACAGCAACACAACAACCAATAGCAACAACATCAACAGCAACATCACATCAAGAGCAAAAGCAACAGCCACAGCAACATCAACAGCACAGCAACAGCAACAGCAACAGACAACCATCAACAGCAACATCAACACAACAAGCAACAGCAACAGCAACATCAACAGCAACAGCAACAGCAACCGCAACAACAAGCAAAAGGACAGCAACAGGAAACAGCAACAGCAACAGCACAGCAACAGCAACAGCAACAGCAACAGCAACAGCACAGCAACAGTACATAATAGCAACAGAACAGCAACAGCAACAGCAACAGCAACAGCAACAGAACAGCAACAGCAACACAACAGCACACAACAACAGCAACAGCAACATCAACAGCAACATCAACATCACACAACAACAGCAACCCAAAGCAACACCAAGAGCAAGATCAACAGCAACAGGAACAGCAACAGCACAACAACATCAACAGCAACAGCAACATCAACAGCAACATCAACAGCAACATCAAGCAACACCAACATCAACAGCAACGCAACAACAACAGCAACACAGCAAAACATCCAACAGCAACAGCAACAGCAACAGCAACAGCAACATCAACATCAAACAGCAACAGCAACAGCAACAGCAACATCAACAGCAACAGCAACTCAACAGCAACAGCACAGCAACAGCAACACAACAGCAACAACATCAACAACAGCACAGCAACAGGACAGCAACAGAACAGAACATCACAGCAACAACAACAGCAACAACAAAAGGAACAGCAACAACAACACAACATCAACATCAACATCAACATCAACAGCAACCATCAACAGCAACTCAACAGCAACATCAACATCAACAGCAACAGCAACAGACACCATGACAGCACAGCACATCAACATCAACAGCAACAGCAACAGCAACATCAACATCACAGCAACAGCAACAGCAACAGCACACAACAGCAACATCAACACAACATCAACAGCAACAGCAACATCAACAGCAACAGCAACAGCAACAGCAACAGCAACATCAACAGCAACATCAACACAACTCAACATCAACATCAACAGCAACATCAACAGAAACAGCAACATCAACATCAACATCAACAGCCGCAACAGCAACAGCAACATCAACAGCAACAGCAACAGCAACATCAACACAGCAACACAACAACAACAATCAACAGCAACAGCAACAGCAACACAACCATCAACATCAACACACAACATCAACAGCAACAGCAAGCAACCAACATCAACAGCAACAGCAACAGCAACAGCAACATCAACAGCAACAGCAACAGCAACAGCAACATCAACCAACACAACAGCAACATCAACAGCCCACATCAACATCAACGCAACAGCAACAGCAACATCACACAGACAGCAACAACAACACAACAGCAACATCACATCAACATCAACAGCACCTACCATCAACAGCACAGAAACATCAACAACAACATCAACACAACAGCAACAGCACAGCACACAACATAAATCAACATGTAACACAACATCACAACAACAACAGCAACATCAACATCAACAGCAACATCAACAGCAACATCAACATCACACCAAAGCAACACCAAGAGCAACATAAACATCAACATCAACTCAACAGCAACAACAACAGCAACAGCAACAGCACATCACAGCAACATCAACAGCAACATCAACAGCAACACCAACATCAACAGCACACAACACAACAGCAACAGCAACAGCAACATCAACAGCAACATCAACTCAACAGCAAAAGAACAGCAACAGCAAGACAGCAACATCAACAGCAACCAACATCAACAGCACACACACAACATCAACAGCAACAGCAACACAACATCAACATCACATCAACACCAACATCACACCAACATCACACCAACATCACCACCAACATCAACATCAACAGCAACAGCAACATCAACAGCAACAGCAACACAACATCAACATCAACAGCAACAGCAACATCAACATCAACATCAACGCAACATCAACAGCAACAGCAACAGCAACATCAACAGCAACAGCAACAGCAACATCAACAGCAACAGCAACACCAACAGCAACACCAACAGCAACACCAACAGCCACCCAACAGCAACAGCCAACAGCAACAGCAACATCAACAGCAACAGCAACAGCAACACAACAGCAACAGCAACATCACGCAGCATCAACAGCAGCAGCAACATCAACACAACATCAGCAGCATCAACAGCAGCATCAACAGCAACAGCAACACCATCAGCAACATCAACACAACACAACAGCAACATCAACATCAACATCAACATCAACACCACATCAACAGCAACAGCAACACAAACAGCAACACCAACAGCACAGCAACAACAACACAACAGCAACAGCAACAGCACAGCAACAGCAACAGCAACAGCAACAGCAACAGCAACATCCAACAGCAACAGCAACAGCAACAGCAACATCAAAGCACCATAACAGCAACCACAACATCACGCAACATCAAGAGCAACATCAACAGCAACACCAACAGCAACAGCAACAGCAACACACCATCAAACAGCAACAGCACAGCACAGCACAGCAACAGCAACATCAACACAACAACATAGCAACAGCAACATCACAGCAACAGCAACAGCAACATCAACAGCAACATCAACAGCACAGCAACAGCAACATCAACAGCAACAGCACAGCAACAGCAACAGCAACAGCAACATCAACAACAACATCAACAGCAACAGCCAAGAGCAACACACCGCAACTCAACACAACAACACAGCAGTATCAACATCAACAGCAACATCAAAACGACAACAACAGCAACATCAACAGCATCAACATCAACATCACATCAACGCAACATCAACAGCAACAGCAACATCAACATCAACAACACCACACAGCAACATCTACAGCAACAGCAACAGCAACATCACAAGCAATATCAACAGCAACAGCAACAACAACACAACGCAACAGCACACAACAGCAACCGAACAGCAACAGAAACATCAACATCAACCAACAGCAACATCACAGCAACAGCAACATGAACAGCAACAGTAACAGCAACATCACCCACACCATCACAACAGCAACATCAACATCAACACAACAGCAACATCAACACAAACACAGCACACAACATCAACATCAACATAACAAACAGCATCAAAACAGCAACAGGAACATCAAAAGCACACAGCACAAAGCAACAGCACAGCAACATCAAAAGCACATCAACAGCACATCAACAGCAACAGCAACACACAACACAGCAACATCAACACACAAGCAACAGCAACATACCACATCAGCAACCAACAACAGCAACAGCAACACAACAGCAACAGAACAGCAACAGCAACATAAACACAACAGCAACAGCAACAGCAACTCCAGCAACATCAACAGCAACAGCAACAGCAACATCAACAGCAACATCACATCAACATCAACAGCAACATCAACAGCAACACCAACAACAGCAACATCACAGCACAGCAACACAACAGCAACAGCAACATCAACACTCAACATCACATCACATCAACAGCAACAGCAACATCAACAGCAACAGCAACAGCAACAACAACAGCAACATCACAGCAACATCAACAGCAACATCAACAGTACCAGCAACAGCAACTCAACAGCAACAGCAACACAACAGCAACAGCAACGCAACAGCAACAGCAACAGACACAACATAAACACATCAACAACACCTGAACAGCAACATCAACAGCAACATCAACATCAACATCAACAGCACACCAACAGCAACACCAACACAGCAGGAACAGCAACAGCAACAGCAACACAACAAACATCAACATCAACAGCAACTCAACAGCAACATCAAGAGCACAATCAAAAGCAACACCAACAGCAACAGCAACTCAAACACACCAACCGCACAGCAACGCCAACATCAACATCAACAGCAACAGCAAAAGGACACAACACAACAGCAACTGCAACAGCAACACAACACAACATCAACATCAACATCAACAGCACAGCACATCAACAACAGCAACAGCAACACCAACACAACACCACAGCAACACCAACAGCAACACCAACACAACAGCAACACAACAGCAACAGCACACAACAGCAACAGCAACAGCAACATCAACATCACAGCAAACATCAACATCAACATCAACTGCAGCAACATCAACATCAACAGCAACATCAACACAACATCAACCATCACAGCAACAGCAACAACCAACAGCAACACCAACATCAACACCAACACAACCCAACAGCAACACCAACATCACACAACACAACAGCAACATCAACAGCAACATCAACAGCAACAGCAACATCAACAGCAACAATCAACATCAACATCAACATCACATCAACATCATCACAACATCACATCATCAACAGCACAAAAAAAAAAATCAACATCAACATCACATCATCACAACAGCATCATCAACATCAGCATCAACCATCACACAACATCAACATCAACAGCAACATAACACCAACAGCAACATCAACAGCCACACCAACAGCAACACCAAACAGCAACATCAACATCAACAATCAACATCAACAGCAACAGCAACATCAAACATCAACATCAACCCAACATCAACGCAACAGCAACAGCAACAGCAACAGCAACATCACAGCAACATCAACACAAACAAAGCAACAGCAACAGCAACCCACAACAAATCAACATCAACAGCAACATCAACAGCAACACCACATCAACAGCACATCAACAGCACAGCAGCAACAGCAACTCACCAAGCACAACATCAATCACATCAACATCAACAGCAACAGCAATAGCAACATCAACAGCACAGCAACAGCAACATCAACATCAACATCACCAACTCACAAGCAACACAACAGCAACAGCACATCAACAGCAACAAAGCAACATCAACACAACATCAACAGCAACACCAACACAACACCAACATCAACATCAACACCAACAACAACATCAGTAGCAACAGCAGCAACGACATCAACACAACAACAGCAACATCACAGCAGCAACATCACTCAACATCACAAGCAACATCAACTCAACAGCACATCCAGCAACAGCAACAGCAACAGCAACAGCAACTCAACAGCAACAGCAACAGCAACAATAGCAACAGCAACAGCAACAGCAACAACAACAGCAACATCAACAGCAACAGCAACAGCAACAGCAACAGCAACAGCAACAGCAACAGCAACAGCAACAGCAACAGCAACGCAACATCAACAGCAACATCAACAGCACATCAACATCAAACACAACAGCAACAGCAACACAACAGCAACAGCAACAGCAACAGCAACAGCAACAAATAACATCAACAGGAACATCAACAGCAACACAACAGAACAGCAAAAGCAACAGCAAAATCACTCAACATCAAACAACAAAGCACAGCAACATCAACAGAACATCAACAGCAACAACAACAACAACAACAGCAACAGCAACATCAACAGCAACAGCAACAGACGCATTAGCAACAGCAACATCAACAGCAACACAACAGCAACATCACATCAACAGCAACAAACAATCAACAGCAACAGCAACATCAACAGCACATCAACAGCAACAGCACGCAACATCAACAGCAACCAAAAACATCACACAACAGCAACCAAGCAACATCAACAGCAACAGCAAAACATCAACAGCACACAGAATCAAACAACAACAGAGCAACATCAACAGAGCAACAGCAACACAACAGCAACATCAACAGCAACACACATCAACAGCAACATCAACATCAACAGCAACAGCAACAGCAACCTACAACAGCAACATCAAGCACACATCAACATCAACGCAACACCAAATCAACACCAAGAGCAACATCAACAGCAACAGCAACATCAACACCACACAACAACACACAACAGCATCAGCACATCAACAGCAACAGCAACAGCAACATCATCACACCATCAGCATCACATCAACACAACATCAACAGCAACAGCAACGACATCAACGACCAACATCCAACAATCAACACACCAGCAACATCAACAGCAACATCACAGCAACATGAACATCAACACAACTCAACAGCAACATCAACAGCAACAGCAACATCACATCAACAGCAACATCACAGCAACATCAACATCACAACCAACACCACAGCACCAACAGGACAGCAACAATCAACAGCAACTCAACAGCAACCAACATCAACAGCAACAGCAACAGCAACAGCAACATCAAAGCAACATCAACAGCAACATCACATCAACAACAACATCACAACAACATCAAGATCAACATCAAACACAACACCAGAGCAAAACACCAACAGCAACAGCAACAGCAACGACAATACCGACAACATCATCAACAATAACAACCACATCAACATCAACAGCAACAGCAACAGCAACATCAACACAACAGCAACAGCAAAATACAGCATGCAACAGCAACATCAACAGCAACATCACAGCAACAGCAACAGCAACATCAACATCAACAGCAACTCACCACAACATCAACAGCAACAGAACAGCAACAACAGCTCATCAACATCACTCAACATCACATCAACATCAACATCACAGCACAGCAAACACAACATCAACTCAACATCAACAGCAACATCAACAGCAACATCACATCACAGCAACAGCAACATCAACATCAACCAGCAAACAACAACATCAACATCACAACAGCAACAGCAACAGCACAGCAACACAACAGCAACAGCACAGCAACATCACCATCAACAGCAACATCAACAGCAACATCAACATCAACATCAACATCAACTCAACATCAACATCACACAGCAACACAACAGCAACAGCAACAGCAACAGCAACAGCAACCACTCAACAGCACAGCAACATCAACACACACAGCAACATCAACAGCAAATCAACACAACATCAACAGCAACATCAACAGCAAACACCACCAACATCAACTCACATCAACAGCAACAGCAACAGCAACATCAACAGCAACAGCAACACAACATCACATCAACAGCAACAGCAACATCAACATCAACAGCACAGCAACATCAACATCACCAACAACATCAACAGCAAACAGCAACATCAACATCAACATCAACATCAACACAACACAAAACAGCAACACAACATAACATCAACAGCAACAGCAACATCAACAGCAACAGCAACAATCAACAGCAACAGCAACTCAACAAAACATCAACAAAAACAGCAACAGCAACACAACATCACATCAAACATCAACAAACAGCAACAGCAACACAACAGCAACATCAACAGCAACAGCAACAGCAACAGCAACATCAACAGCAACATCAACATCAACAACAATATCAACAGCAACATCAACAGTCAACACCAGATCAACACCAACAGCAACATCAACAGCAACATAACCACAACATCAGCAACAATAACACAACAGCAACATCAACAGCAACATCAACATCAACATCAACATCACCAGCAACAGCAACAGCAACAGCAACATCAACAGCAACAGCAACCAGCAACAGCAACAGCAACAGCAACATCACACAGCACAACATCAACATCAACACAACATCAACAGCAACATCAACAGCAACACAACATCAACATCAAGCTCAACATCAACAGCACAGCAACAGCAACAAGCAACAGCACAGCAACATCACACAACAGTACACAACAGCAACAGCACATCAACACAGCAACATCACATCAACAGCAACAGCAACATCAACAGCAACAGCAAACATCAACATCACATCAACATCAACAGCAACATCAACATCAACAGCACATCAACATCACAGCAACAGCAACAGCAACAGCAACAGCAACAGCAACAGCAACATCAACAGCAACATCAACAGCAACACAACATCAACAGCAACATCAACATCAACACAACATCAACATCAACATCAACATCACATCACAGCAAAAACATCAACAGCAACATCAACATCAACATCAAACAACAGCACATCAACAGCAACAGCACAGCAACATCAACAGCAACACGAACATCAACATCAACATCAACAGCAACAGCACAGCAACATCAACACAACAGAACAACACCAAGAGCACACCAAAGCAACACCAACAGCAACACCAACAGCAACACAACACAACACAACAGCAACATCAACAGCACACCACAACAGCATCACCAACATCAACCAGCACATCAACAGCAACATCAACAGCAACATCAACACAACATCAACAGCAACAGCAACATCCACAAACACTCACATCAACATCAACAGCAACAAGAGCAACATCAACAGCAACACCAAGAGCAACACCACATCAACATCAACACCAACCTCAGACAGCAACAGCAACAGCAACATCAAACATCAACATCAACCAGCAACAGCAACATCAATAGCAACATCAACACAACAGCCAACACCACAACGCAAACCAACAACAACACCAACAGCATCAACATACCAACATCAACACATCAACAAGCACAGCACAACACAACACAACAGCAACAGCAACAACAACATCAACATCAACAGCAACGCAACAGCAACATCAACATCAACAACAACACAACAGCACCTGACATCACAACAACAGCACAGCAACAGCACAGCACATCAACAGCAACACCACAGCAACAGCAACAACAACCAACAGCAAAACATCAACATCACAGCAACATCAACATCACAAACAGCAACAGCAACATCAACAAACATCAACTCAACAGCAACTCAACACAACATCAACATCAACAGCAACAGCCAACAACACAACACAACAGCAACAGCAACAGCAACAATCAACAGCAACATCACCCAACATCACACACAACATCAACAGCAACATCAAACACAACACAAGACCTCAACAGCAACAGCAACAGCAACAGCAACATCACATCAACAGCAAATCAACATCACATGAACAGCAACAGCAACAGCAACATCACATCAACATCAACACAACAGCCAACAGCAACATCAACAGCACAGCAACATCAACACAACATCAACAGCAAACAGCAACTCAACAACACCAACAAACATCACAGCAACATCAACAGCAACCAGCAACATCAACATCAACAGCACCATCAACAGCAAACACCACATCAACTCAACATCAACAGCAACAGCAACAGCAACAGCAACATCAACAGCAACAGCAACATCAACCGCAACAGCAACACAACAGCACCATCAACATCACCAGCAACACAACACAACATCAACATCAACATCAACAGCAACATCAACACACCGCAACAGCAACATCAACACACATCAACATCACATCAACATCAACATCACATCAACAGCAACAGCAACATCAACATCAACAGCAACATCAACAGCACAGCAACATCAACATCACACAACATCAAACATCAACAGCAAGCAACAGCAACATCAACAACAACATCAATAGATCAACATCAACATCAAACAACAGCACACACCAACAGCAACATCAACATCACAACAATAACGACAACAGAACACCAACAACAACATCATCAACATCAACAGCAACAGCAACATCACAGCAACATCAACATCAACAGCAACACAACAGCAACAGCAACAGCAACAGCAACAGCAACATCAACATCACATCAAACAAACAGCAACAGCAACATCAACATCAACACAACAGCAACAACATGCACCAATCAACACAACAGCACAGCAACACAACATCACAGCAACAGCAACATCAACAGCACAGCAACAGCAACATCAACATCACAGCAACATCAACAGCAACATCAACATCAACAGCACAAACACAACACAACAGCAACAGCACACAACATCAACAGCAACGCAACACAACAGCAACAGCAACAGCAACAGCAACAGCAACTCAACAAGAACAGCAACAGCAATAGCAACCGCAACATCAACAGCAACAGCAACATCAACAGAACACAACAGATAGCAACATCAACATCAACAGCAACACAACAGCAACATCAACCACAACAGCCCAGCACAGCAACATCAACAAACAGCAACAGCAACAGCAACATCAACAGCAACATCAACAACAACAGCAACACAACATCAACCTCAAACATCAACATCAACAGCACATCAACAGCAACATCAACAGCAACATCAACATCACACAACAGCACAGCAACATCAACCAGCACATCACAGCAACGCAACAGCAACAGCACATCAACACATCAACCAACATCAACAGCACAGCAACATCAACAGCAACATCAAACAGCAACACACAGCAACATCCAACATCACCAGCAACATCAACATCAACTCACACAACAGCAACATCACATCAACAGCACATCACATCAACACAACAGCAACATCAACAATCAACAGCAACATCAAATCAAACATCAACAGCAACACAACAGCACAGCAACATAAACATCAACACAACAGCAAACATCAACAGCAACATCAACATCAACAGCAACACACATCAAACATCAACATCACCACCAACAGCAACACCAACATCAACACCAACACAACACCAACAGCAACAGCAACATCAACTCAACAGCAACAGCACATCAACATCAACAACACATCAACATCAGCAGCAACAGCAACACACAGCACATCAACAGCAACAGCAAAACAACAGCAACACACAACAACAGCAACATCAACATCGACAGCAACATCAACAGCAACATCAACATCAACACCAACATCAACACCCAACAGCATATCAACACCAACTCAACAGCACAGCAGCAACACACAGCAACATCAACACCACACCATCCACAACCAGCAATAGCAACACAACATCAACACAACACGACACATCAACACAACAACGACAACAGCACAACAACCAACACAACAACATCAACATCAACATCAACAACACAGCAACAGCACATCAACAACAACATCAACATCAACAGCAACATACAAGCAACATCAACAACACAAACACAACAGCAAACAGAACATCAACAGCAACAGCAACATCAAACACACATCAACATCAACACAACATCAACAGCAACAGCAACAGCCACAGCACCAGACACCATCCACACCACACAACATCAACAGCAACAGCAACATCAACACAACAGCAACAGCAACAGCAACAGCAACAGCAACATCAACAGCAACACAACATCAACACAACAGCAACAGCAACACAACATCAACAGCACATCAACATCAACAGCAACATCAACAGCACCCCTCACCATCAACAGCAACATCAACATCCAGCAACAGCACAGCAACAGCACCATCAACAGCACATCAACATCAACAGCAACATCAACATCACCATCAACCGCACAAAAACAGAACATCAACAGCAACATCAACAGCAACATCAACACAACAGCAACATCACAATCAACATCCACCATAAACAACATCAACATCACAGCACATCACACAATCAACAGCAACACAACAGCAACCTCAACTCAACATCAACAACAACAGCAAAGCAACACATCAACGCAACAGCAACATCAACATCAACAGCAACATCAAGCATCAACATCAACAGCAACATCAACATCACAGCAACATCACATCAACATCAACATCAACAGCACAAGCAACAGCAACAGCAACATCAACATCACACAACAGCAACAGCAACATCAACATCAACAGCAACATCACAGCAACGCAACAGCAACAGCACAGCAACAGCAACATCAACACAACACACATCAACAGCACAGCAACTCCACAGCAACAGCACAGCAACAGCAACACACCAGCACAGCAACACAACAGCAACGCAACATCAACATCAACACAACAGCACCTCAACACAACAGCAACAGCACAGCAACAGCAACAGCAACAACAACCAACATCACATCAACAGCAAACACCAACATCAACACCAACAGCAACAGCAACAACAGCAGCAACCATCAACAGCAACAGCACAGCAACACAACATCAACATCAACATCAACATCAACAACATCAACAGCACACAACAGCAACACCAACATCAACATCAACACACAACAGCAACATCACAGCAAACACAAACAGCAACAATCAACAGCACACACAGCAACAGCAACAGCAACAGCACCACAACAGCAACAGCACATCAACAGCAACACCACCAGCAACAGCAACATCAACAGCACATCAACAACAACACAAACAACAACATCAACAGCAACATAACAGCAACACCAACATCAACACCAACAGCAACACAACAGCAACACAACAACAACAACAACAGCAACAATAACCACACAGCAACAGCAACAGCAACAGCACAACAGCACCAGCAACAGCAACATCAACAGCAACAGCAACAGCAACAACAGCAACATCAACAGCAACATCAACAGCAACATCAACACACCAGCACAGCAACAGCAACAGCAACACAACAGCAACATCACCACACAGCAACAGCAACAGCAACAGCAACATCAACATCAACAGCAACAGCAACAGCAACATCAACATCAACATCAACCAGCACACAACAGCACATCAACATCAACATCAACAGCAACAAGCAACAGCCACTCAACATCAACAACAAAGCAACACAACATAACAGCAACACAAACCTCAACTCAACACAACAGCAACAGCAACAGCAACATCAACAGCACATCAACACAACAGCAACAGCAACATCAACATCAACAGCAACAGCAACATAAACATGCAACAGCAACAGCAACAACAACATCAACAGCACAGCAACATCACACAACAGCAACATCAACAGCAACCATCACACAACAGCAACATCAAAGCAACAGCAACACAACACAACATCAACAGCAACAGCAACACAACGCAACGCAACACAACAGCAACATCAACAGCAACATCAACAGCAACCAACATCACCCAGCAACACACATCAACAGCAACACAACAGCAACAGCACACAACAGCAACAGCAACACAACAGCAACATCAACATCAACAGCAACAGCAACATCACAGCAAACACAACAAAAACAGTCCACAGACAACATCAACAGCAACCGCACAGCAACACAACAGCAACATCAACATCAACATCAACAGCAACATCACCAGCAACAGCACACCAAACACAACAGCAACAGCAACATCACAGCAACAGCAACATCACCAACAACATCAACAGCACACAACAGCAACACCAGACACAACACACCAACATCAACAGCAACACCCATCACAACAACAGCATCAACATAACACAACAGCAACATCAACAGCAACAGCAACAGCAACACACATCAACATCAACAGCAACATCAACACAACACAACACAGTCAACAGCAACCAACAGCAACAGCAACATCAACAGCAACACCAACAGCAACAGCACCACACGCCAACATCACAGCAACAGCAACACAACAGCAACAGCAACATCAACATCAACATCAACATCAACAGCACTCACATCAACATCAACATCAACATCACAGCAACAGCAACAGCAACACAACAGCAACAGCAACATCAACAGCAACACAACATCAACAGCACAGCAACAGCAACATCAACAAGCAACCTCAACAGCAACACAACAGCAACAGCACAGCAAAACAACGAACAAGCAACACAACATCAAACAGCAACATCAACATCAACATCAACACACAGCAACATCAACATCAACATCAAATCAACAGCAACAGCACAGCAACAGCACAGCACATCAACTCACATCAACATCAACTCACCAACAACATCAACAGCAACAGCACGCAACAGCAACAGCAACATCAACAGCACCACCATCAACAGCAACACAACAGCAACACAGCAAACAGCAACATCAACATCAACATCACAGCAACATCACAGCACCACAACATCACCAACAGCACATCAACATCAACCAACATCCACAACTCAACAGCAACACCATCAACACCAACAGCAACAACACCACATCAACCCAACATCAACATCAACAGCAACATCAACATCAACATCAACAGCAACAACCTCAGCAACAACCACATCAACAACATCAAACAGCAACAGCAACATCACATCAACAGCAACACAACAGCAACATCAACAGAAACAGCAACATCAACAGCAACATCAAATCAACAGCAACATCACAGCAACACCACAGCAACAGCAACATCAACATCACCACCAACAGCAACAGCAACAGCAACATCAACACAACAGCACATCACCATCACCATCACATCAACCATCAACATCAACACACAACATCAAACTCAACACAACAACAGCAACAGCAACAGCAACAACAACATCATCAACAACACAACAGCAGCAACATCAACACACATCAACACCAACAGCAACATCAACAGCACCTCAACATCAACATCAACACAACATCAACAGCACATCCAACAGCACAACAGAACATCAACACAACAGCAACATCAACACAACATCAACGCAACATCAACATCAAACAGCAACAGCAACATCAACAGCAACATCAACAAGCAACAGCAAGCATCAACATCAACACAAAATCATCAACAGCACAGCAACAGCAACCAACATCAACAGCAACATCAACATCAACATCACATCACAGCAACAGCAACAGCAACATCAACAGCAACAACACACAGCAACACAACATCAACACACAAAGCCCCAACATCACACAACATCAAACATCAACATCAACTCAACACCACATCAACAACACAACACTCAACAGCAACAGCAACATAAACACCACCAACACCACAGCAACAGTACCACAACATCAACAGCACATCAACAGCAACACATCAACTACAACATCAACACAACATCAACATCAACAGCAACAGCAACTAACAATCACCCTCAACAGCAACCCACAACATCAACAAGCAACAGCAACATCAACAGCACAGCAACATCAACATCAACATCAACATCCACAGCAACATCAACAGCAACAGCAACACAACAGCAACACAACCATCAACAGCAACACAACATCAACAGCAACATCAACACGCAACAGCAACCATCAACATCAACGATCAACATCAACATCAACACAACAGCAACACAACATCAACATCAACATCACATCAACAGCAACATCAACATCAACACACAGCAACATCAACATCAACATCAACAGCAACATCAACGCAACATCAACCGCACCAACAGCAACAGCAACAATCAACATCAACATCAACAGCAACATCACATCAACAGCAACATCAACACAACACAACACAACAGCAACATCAACACAACATCAAACAACACAACACAACATCAACACACCACCAACAGCCACAACCAACAGCCCACATCAACAGCAACATCACCTCAACAGCAACAGCAACATCAACATCAACATCAACATCAACATCAACAACACATCAACAGCACAGCAACAGCAACCAACCAACATCAACACAACAAAACATCACATCAACATCAAACAACAGCACCAGCAACACATCAGCACCAACTCATCAACATCACACAACATCAAACATCAACATCACAGCAACAGCAACA
>CM046455.1:1859914-1861515 GCA_025506515.1 Flaveria trinervia | reverse complement strand
ACAGCAACAGCACAGCAACAGCAACAGAACAGGAACAGCAACAGCAACAGGAACATCAACAGCAACAGCAACAGGAATAGCAACAGCAACAGCAACAGCACAGCAACAGCAACAGCAACAGCAACAGCAACAGCAACAGCAACAGCACAGCAACAGCAACAGCATATCAACGCAACATCAACAGCAACAATAACAGCAACAGCAACAGCAACAGCAACAGCAACAGCAACAGCAACAGCAACAGTAATAGCATCAGCAACAGCAACAGCAACAGCAACAGCAACAACAACAGCAACAGCAACAACAACCGCAACAGCAACAGCAACACAAGAGCAAGAGCACATAAACAACAGCAAGAGCAACAGGAACATCAACATCACAGCAACAGCACAACAACAACAACAGCAACAGCACAGCAACAGCAACACAACAGCAACAGCACAGCAACAGCAACAGCAACAGCAACATTAACACAACACCAACAGCAACAGCAACACCAACACCAACAGCAACAGCAACAGCAACAGCAACACCAAGAGCAACAGCAACAACAACAGCAAAAGGAACAACAACAACAACAGGAACAGGAACAGCAACAGCAACAGCAACAGTAACAACACAACAACAGGAACAGGAACAGCAACAGCAACAGCAACAGCACAGGATCAACAACAGCAACAGGAACAGCAACAGCAACAGGAACAGCAACAGGTACAACAACAGCAACAGGAACAACAACAACAATAGCAAGAGTAACAGCAAAAGCAACGGCAACGGCAACAGCAACAGCAACAGCAACAGCAACAACAACAGCAACAGCAACAGCAACAGAACCAGCAACAGCAACATCGAGAGCAACATCAACTGTAACCCAAGAGCAAACCAACAAGCAACAGCAACAGCAACGACAACAACGACAACAGCAGCAACAATAACCACAGCAGCAACATCAACAGCAACATCAAGAGCAACATCAACTGCAACACCAAGAGCAACACCAACAGCAACAGCAACAGCAAGGACAACAACGACAACAGCAGCAACAATAACAACAAAGCAACATCAACAGCAACAGCAACAGCAACAGCAACAGCAACAGCAACAGCAACAGCAACAGCAACAGCAACAGCAACAGCAACAGCAACAGCAACATCAACAGCAACATCAACAGCAACAGCAACAGCAACACCAACAGCAACAGCAACAGCAACAGCAAAACATCAACACAACAGCAACAGCAACAGCAACAGCAACAACAACAGAACCAGCAACAGCAACATGAACAGCAACAGCAACAGCAACAGCAACAGCACAGCAACAGCAACAGCAACAGCAACAACAACAGCAACAGCAACAGCAACAGAACAGGAACAGCAACAGCAACTGGAACATCAACAGCAACAGCACAACAACAGGAACAGCACAGCAACAGCAACAATAAATCAACACAACAGCAACAGCAACACAACAGCAAACAGCAATAGCATCAGTTCAGCAACAGCAACAGCAACATCAACAACAACAGCAACAGCAACAGCAACAGCAAGAGCAAGAGCAACAGCAACAGCAAGAGAACAGGAACAGCAAGAGCAACAGGAACA
>CM046455.1:1794914-1844914 GCA_025506515.1 Flaveria trinervia | reverse complement strand
AACGACTCAAAGAAAGATTCCATGAAGCAGTAATTTGAGAACTTCACTCATATTGCTAGAGACCTTGCATCAGCAATACTTCAAGTACATGGATCTTATCTCTTGCCTTCAGTCTCAGTCTGTGCGAATAGCTCCTGAATTGAGAGACCTTTTAAGAAAATTCATGAGTGCACATCCTAATGAGTGGATGTTCTACTGTGTCCCTATTAAAAGGACAGAGAACCTGAACATACTCACAATGACTGAGCTATACGGTATTCTTGATGGGTACCGTGTAGAGATGGAAAATAAGAGTGGCCGTCAAGGAAGCAGATCTTCAAGCCTTTCCTCAAGCAACACTCTCATGGTTGCTGAAGACTCAAGACCCCCACAAGAAAGCAGATCTTCAAGCCTTCCAACATGTATTGCTTAAAATGTACCAGGACTATAACATGGAAATTAAATCTGATATTGAGTCCTTAAACATCCTAAAAGTTAATTTTAAAAGGGCTGAATCTGACTATCAACATAAAGTTGAGGAGTTAGAGAAAATAGTTTCCTCTTTAAAACATGAGCATACTAATTACAGGACCCAAATCAAGGATTTAATATCCAAGTTAATTAAGGCTGAAGCCAAGCTAGTAATAACCGAGACATAAGCTAGGAAGCATGCTATTTCTGTGCAAAACTTCCAAGCTATTATTGCATCATCCTCCCACTCCAAAATCTGTTATCAAAACAAAGGAGGGTTGGGGACCAATGAAATTGCTCAACCACACTCTTATGAGTCCATAAGACAATCAAGGTGTAGGATTGAAAAGCAAGAGGTCCAATCTACTGACCCATCTTCACTTGAGTTGAAGAATGATGCAATAATAGAGACCACCACAGGGAAGGAACAGGTAAATCAACCCATTTCTAGTTGTGATGATCAACCCCTATCCACCAAAGCTAGAAGAAACCAGGCAAAGGAAGCCAGAAGAACGGCAAAGAAAGTAATTGAATCTAAGCTGAAGATTGACCCAAAGCAAAAGGGTGTTTTCATTTCAGCTGGATTCCAGGTGATATGTAACACCCGGTTATTTATTTATTTTGAAGCCGACAAATGAAGAAAAAGAAATAAGTCCAAAGTTGAGGGACCAAACTCGCCAACGAGGGAAAGTGGAAATGTGGTGATATGTGTAGGGAGAGGGTAGCCATACTCTCCCCCACACTCACATTTCAGCCAAGAAAAAGAGAGGAGAAGAGAGAAAGAAAGAAAAGAGGAAGAAGTGTTGGTTCGGGTTGGTTCGGGTTGGTTCAAGCGGCCAAAATTGTTGAGAAGCGAGTCAAATCGAAGCTCTTCTCATTGTGGTCGTTTGTGTGAGTTCTCGGACCCCTTTTACACATTTTCAACTGATTTGGGGCTGGAAAACATCTGAAAATTGGGTTTTTGAGTGTGTGCATGTTTGACCCATTTGTGTATGTGTATGTGTGTATGATGCGTTTGAGCCTTGTTCGTGAGCTTGTGTGTGCTTGAATGGTGTTGTGGTATGCATTCCTAAGGTTTAGGATGGTTGGTTTGGGCTTAGATTGAGTTTGGATGAGCTTGGAGGTCGAAAATGGCAGATTAGGTTCGGGATGAACTGCATTCTGCACCAGCTAGGGCTAGGCAACCGAATGGAGGCCATACGGCCGAATGAGGTGCGATTGGGGTTCATTCGCAGGATTGGGGTCCATTTTCACGACTAAGAGTTCATTCGCACGATTAGGATCCCAGTCGCATAAGTGCTCATCCGCATTAGTTCCATTCGTATGAGATTCATCCGCGTTAGTTCATTCGCACGATTGGGTGTTCATTCGCATGAGTATTCATCCGCGTTGTTTCATTCGTATGATGCTCAGTCACATGGAGGCCATGCGACTGAAGGGTGTCCATACGCCCGAATAGGGCTGTTGTACCCGAGGAGAAGTGTAGTTTAACTTCTGACTTTCGGGGGAAAGTGCATATGTAAGTTTGGAAGTAAGGTTCCCGTAAGAGCATGTAAGATGACGATTGAGGCCTTATAGAACAGGTTGGGCATGATGATGTTGCATGATTACGCATGTTATGTATGCTTGATGTTGCCCTATATGATGTTGATGCATGTGTATGATGTTCCTTATTATGATGTATGTTTATCTTTCCTATGGCTTTACGTGTCATGTTAATGAATAAAATGAAGTATTATGTAACGTAAAGTCAAAGATAATGAGAAGAGGAACATGAAGTAAGAATGCATGCATTAATGAGTAATGAAGGTAAAGAAAGTCTTGCAAGCATACTATGTCGGGACACGCCATTAAAGGTGTTAGCTCAACGGTGTGTGGGTTCGCTACCCCGGGAGGATGCACATCGGGGTCTTTCTTTATGATTGACCATTTGTATAGCTCCATTGCTGCATGCCCTAGGTACTGTGATCAGAGGTGCGAGCATCGTTATAGCTGGCCTATGATAGGCCTAGGTCAAGTACCCAGAATAGCTGGGGATTGCACATAGCAGTGGTATACCTAAACTCTACCCTAGGTGATCTGATCAGAGGTACAATCACCGTTATAACTGGTCTATGATAGACATAGGTCCAGCACCAGGAATACCTGGGTAAAGTTTATGGTTGAGAAGAGAAAAGATATAATGATGAACGAACAATGCAGATAATAATGAATATTATCTATGTGTACGTATGATGCATGAGCGCATGATTATAATGAACGGTTTTAGTAAAAGAACATATGTTCTATTATAAAACTAGAACTCACTCAGCAACGCTAACTTTGATGTGTTTCCAATTGGCAGGTAATGGTTGCTGAGGATGGCACAAGGCGGCTACTCAGCTCTTTTGGGATGGCATCCATATTTGTAATACTTTTGTGATGTAATGCAACTGGGGTTTTGTAATTGAATTATGAGGTATTATTTTACAAAAGTTTTTATAATGAAACGAGATGTCATCTTTGAATGTTTCTGCTATGATATTTGTATAAAAGAATGAAAATGTATGTCTTATGTGCAATGATTTACCAGCTGTAAGCATCCTGGAACGGGACCTTACATGATAGGTATTTCTGATTCAGGAAAAGAGTGTAGTACCATCACTTCTATCCCGCTAAAGGATCAGAAGTCAAAGGGTAAGGCTGCAGAGGAAGATAAGAAGATGAAGAAACCTCAGCTATCAAAATCCCCAAAGATTAATATTGCATGCATAATGTGTGGTCTGCGAAACCACTTGGCTATAGATTGTTACTATAATCCGCAAGCACACATTATGCAAATAATCTTAAAGAGGAAGCAACCAAGGAAGGATTCACATTTGGACCTTATCACATGGTTCAAGTGATGAGAAAAGGAAAGCTGGTTTCCGAAGCTAAGTTGCTTTCGGAAGAAACTCATTTCCGAAAGGAAAATGGCTTCAGAAGTTAAGCCAAGGAAGGTTCTAAAGAACAAAAGAGCTTCCTCAAAACCTTCCGAAAGAAAGTTTGTTCAGATTGTGAACTCTTCTTCTGAAAACAAAGAAGCTTCGGAAGAAGGTCATGCTGCTCAAGCTTTAACAAGTTCATCTAAACTGACCAACCATAGGATGGAATGGAAGATCAGACAAGATGCTGCAGTCACACCTTCCTCTTCAAAGACATCAATTGAACTCTCTACCATTCATTTTGGTTCAATTATGTCATCATCAATGGAAGAACCCAAGACCAGCAGGGCTGAGTTTCCAGTCAAAACTAACTTTTCACCTTATGTGCAGGAATATTCACAAGACAAGAACAATAATGTCTGGATAGTGGATAGTGGATGCTCCAAGCACATGACCGGGAACAGATCTCTACTTCAACCATTTCAACATTTTGATGGAGGTCCCGTTCAATTTCGAGGTGAGACGAGAGGATATATTTCAGGTAGAGGAAGTGTATCCAATGGCTTGTTAAGAGTCGACAAAGTAGACTTTGTCAAATAGCTTGAACACAATCTTCTAAGTGTTTCTCAATTTTGTGATGAAAAGCATCAAATGCTTTTCACTAATCATGAGTGCATCATCCTTAAACCTGGGATGACAATTACTTAGGAATTGGTGCGTCTTAGATCTCCCAGGAAAGGGGAGTGTACAAGCTGGATTTGAACATTGCTTCCCCATTAGGTGAAGTATCATGCTTTCTTTCCAAAGCTGATGGTGATGAGTATGCCTTATCACATAAATGTATGTGTCATGTAAATTTTAAAACCATGAACAAATTGATTAAAAATAACTTGGTACATGTGTGCCCAAAAAGGAACTTTTTGTAGAGATAACTGTGTGGCTTGCCTGAAGGGAAAGCAACATAGAGTCTCTCATAAATCTAAAGATGTTAACTCTATCACCACCCCATTACACTTATTGCACATAGATTATTTGGTTCAACAAGTATAATGATCACTGGAAGGAAATCATATTGCCTTGTGATAATTGATGATTTTACAAGATTTACATGGGGTATTCTTTTTAAAAACTAAAGATGAAATGGCTGAAACTTTAAAGTCTTTCATTCTTAAAATTGAAAATCAAAGTGATCACAAGGTAAAAATAATTAGGAGTGATCAAGGGACTGAGTTTAAGAATCAAGTTCTTGAGTCATTTTGTAACTCACAAGGGATTACCAGACAATACAGTGCTCCTAGAACTCCTCAACAAAATGGTGTTGCTGAGAGGAGAATAGGACACTGATTAAATCTACTAGGACCATGTTAGCTAATTCATAGCTGCCTTTAACATTTTGGGCAAAGGCAGTCAGCACTGCATGCTATGTGCAGAACAGGTTCCTTATTGTCAAGCCACATGGAAAGACCCCTTATGAGCTATGGAACAAGAGGCCACCGTTCATTAGCTTTCTAAGGTCCTTTGGCAGAGGGTGTACCATACTTAACACAAAGGACAATTTGGCAAGATTTGCTGAGAAGTTGGATGATGCTATCTTTGTGGATATTCCTCCATCTCTATTGCTTATAGAGTGTATAACATCAAAAATCAACAATTTGAGGAATCATCCGACATTGTTGTTAATGAGCACACTCCTTGTGTTAGGGGAAATGACCCTGATCATATTTCTGATTTAGAATTGTTTCCAAACTATTCTAAACCATCTTATGAGAATGTTTCAGCTGGAACAAGTACTCAGAGTGATTTTGATGAAGACCAACTATTTGAGTTACCCAGACCTCTTCCAAGTTCTCCAAGAATCTCTGAACCGCAAGCTCCCATCATTGGTAGATCCGATAGCATGACCATTTCTGGAACCAATGGAGCTTCAATAAGTTATCAGCAAAGTGAGTCTAATAACTCATCAGCTGATAACATACAACACTATAGATACATGTGTCCCTAGTTTCTGAACTTAATGTAAAATGTCTTTATTGTCTTACACATATGTAATTGAATGGGTACTTAATGAAATACAATGTGTGGTTGTGCTTGTAATGTTGAATATTTCATTGCTTGGTATGTAATAACGCTTATTGAACTAACTATATAGGTTGTGGTTGTTTGAATAGGACAAAGTCAAATAATGATTGTGAAATATATTCAAACTTAATCATATAAAGTTCACATGCGATTGGCCCATGCTAATGGACCATACGCATGAACAACTTCATGCTAATGAACCAGTCGTACGAATGAACCAGGAGACTGGATCAGTCGCATGATTGTAACATGAGATTGACTCAGTCGCATGACTAAACACTCAGTCGTGCGAATGGATCAACTTCAAGACTCAATCACACAACTGAACCATGCAAATGGTCCAGTCGCACGATTGATAAACCCTAACCTATAAATACCACTTAATTCGTGAAAAAACGTGACACCTTTGAACAATTCAATACCTATACATACCCTAGCCGTCCAGAGACCTCTGGCAACTTGTTCCAACTTCATAGATCGCATTAGATCGATTGCTAATCATTGTTAACGTTTAGATTCAATATTTAATTGATTCTACATGCGTTCTCACCGATTGGATCGCCAATCAAATAGGATTCCGCACTATTTGATTCAGTACACGTATAAATCTGTTAGTATTTGCCCGGTACACGATCCTAACAAACACCAAGCTAATGGAAGTAGTATTTTGAAGGAAACGCAACTGTTAATACTACTTCACAGTCAACTGTGTTGTTGTAATGTTTCTCTTTCATTCAATCAGTCCTCATTGAATGACATTGAAACAGCAGCTGGACCAAGTGTTCATGTTCTTGAGCAAAATATGGCCAACTTGGATCTATCTTTGCAACTAGAAGTGATTCCTTGACTAAGGATTCACAACACTCATCCAACTGAGAACATCATAGGAGAAGTCTCGGATGGTGTGAGAACAAGGGGACAAACTCATCATGGAATGTCTGCTTGTACTCATGCTTCTTGTCTCAGATGGAACCCAAAAAGTAGAAGAAGCCTTAAAGGATAGTAGCTGGTTAAGTCTATGCAAGAAGATTTGCTTCAATTCAAGAGACAAAAGGGTTGGAACCTTTGCCCGCTACCATTTGGTCAAGTACCTAGAGGCACCAAATGGGTTTTCAGAAACAAGAGAGATGATAGTGGCTTGATCATCAAGAACAAAGCTAGACTAGTTGTTCAAGGATACACCCAAGAGGTAGGAATTGATTATACTGATGTCTTTGCACCTGTTGCAAGACTTGATGTAATTAGAATCTTCCTTGCTTATGCTGCATCCAAGAAATTCACTGTCTATCAACTTGATGTCAAGCGTGTATTTCTATATGGAAATATAGACAAGGAGGTCTATGTGTGCCAACCTCTAAGATTTGAAGACCCACAACATCCTAACTATGTGTTCAAATTGGATAAAGCTCTTTATGGGCTGCATCAGGCACCTATGTTGTGGTATGAGACTTTGTCTCAATTTCTCCTGAAGAATGGTTACACTAGAGGAACCATTAATAAGACTCTCTTTATCAAGAAGTCTTCGAAAGACATTTTGCTTGTTCAGGTCTATGTTGATGATATCATATTTGGTTCTTCAAATGACCAACTATGTAAAGACTTTGAGAGCATCATAAAGAAGAAGTTTGATATGTGTTCTATGGGAAAATGAACTTTTTCCTTGGAATTCAGGTGAAGCAGATGAAGGAAGGGTTTTTATCAATCAATCTAAGTATGTCTCGATATCTTAGAAAGATTTGATATGAATGAGTGTAAGCCAGCCAACACACCCATACCCAGAAACCATGACCTTTCTCCTGACTCCAATGGGGAGGATACTGATCAACATCAGTATAGGGCAATCATCGGTTCTCTGATGTATCTCACAGCAAGTAGACCTGATATCATGTTTGGTACTTGTATTTGTGCAAGACATCAGGTGCTCCAAAGGTGTCTCACCTAGTGCTGCCAAGAGAATTCTTGGATACCTCAAAGGAGCACCAAAGCTTGGTCTCTGGTATCCTAGAAACTCTAACTTCAATCTCTATGGCTACTCAGATAGTGACTATGGTGGCTGCAACATTAACAAGAAATCTACATTTGGAGGATGTCAATTTCTTGGTGGTAGGATCATCTTATGGCAATGCAAAAAGCAATCATGTGCTCTACATCTACTACTGAAGCTGAATACATTGTTGCTGCAAGTTGCTGTGCTCAGCTACTGTGGATTCAAAACCAGATGCTAGACTATGGATTCAAATTCGTGAGCACTCCTATTCACATTGACAACAATAGTTCTATCTCCATCACTGAAAATCATATGAAGCACTCCAAGACAAAGCACATTGATATTAGGTACAAAGACCTAATTAAGTTAGTCAATGTTGACTCAAATGAACAATATTCTAATTTGTTTACCAAAGCCTTTGATTAATAGAGTTTTAAGTGTCTTATTACAGCTATTGGAATGATAAACATTGACTATAAGTCTCGATTGAAAACCTTTTAACATGTGTCTTGTCTTTTGTCAATTACAATCCAAGCTCTGTTACAAAAGTTTTCCTTCACATTTGACTAAGTGTGAGTATTTCCGAAGAGAAAATTACCCTCGAAAGAACTTTTCATTATCTTCCGAAGGCAATTCTCTCAATTCAAGTTTTATCTTCCGAAGAGTTTTTAGTCTAGGAAGCTTATCTTCAATGCTTCCGAAGCTTGAAAACTTCTTCTTTTGGAAGACACTCTTATTCTCGGAAGTAAATTCATTTACCTTTGGAAATAAGTTTGGCTTCGGAAGAGAAAAACCTTCGAAAATGCTTTTACCTTCGAAAGAAGACTTCTCTCTGTAACAAAAACCTTTACGCCTCACATAGTAAAAAGTAAAGATTTTATTAATGATGTCGGAATCTTTTGATGGTTTTTCACCTTGCCGCCACTGTCACATCTTACCCAAACCATCTTTTCATCTTATCCACCCAACACCGCCATTTCACCCATTCAAATAATCCCGACTCCTCACTTCAATCTTTTACCACTTTTACTACCCAAAGCATTTCTCACAATGGCACAAACCCCACCATAATCAAGTCACACTTCTAGATTCATCTAGGGATGCTGACTTCTCTAAAATCATCCCATTTCTCACCCAATCTACCTACTATACTGCCTTGACCATAAACCCCACTGTTTATCTCAACCAAATGGAGGAGTTTTTGGCCAACGGTCGTATCGAAACCTTAAATCATGTTAGGGTTATCAGGTCGAGCATTTGTGGTAAGGAGTTGGTCATATCTGAACAAATCATCAGGGAGCATCTGGAGCTTCATGATGACGATGCTTCTACTGAATTTACCAAGACCAACCTTGATGATACATATACCTTGATGGGTTATGGTGGCGATGTTAGCAGGGCTACTGTCTACAAGTTCAACTTCTCTTACAACTGGAAGTTCTCGCTGCATGTTGTCCTTCATTGCTTATCAAACAAGTCTGGGGGATGGGATCAAATCCCATATGAGCTAGGGTGCCTGGTTCATGGAATGGTGAAAGGCATCCGCTTTAACTACTCATGACTTGTGCCGACAAATCTGATGGGGAACCTCTAGAGGGACACATTCTTCATGTATTGCAGGTTCGTTCAGCACATTATCAACTGTGAGCTGAACCAAAGTCAACTTGTCTATGCAGCTCCTTTGCCTGTCTTTCATATGAGGCTGACCATTTCAAAGTTTTGAAGAGACTGTCCACCAATTTCACGGAAGATTACTACACTTCTTCCAGGTATGATTGAGCCAATGGCTCCTGGTGACATCCCTGTTAACCCCACAGGTGATGAACCCACACAGCAACAACCCTCACATTGCCAAATTTATCTTCTCTTCCCATCCATCTTACTACCAGAGACGTCCCAAATGAACCCTTGTTCAATCTCCTCTGATTGAACAAGTTCCCCCTGTTCTACCCAAAAGGGCTAGAATGGAAAAATAGGCTCCTACTCAGCCTAAGGTCCCACCTTCCTTCACTCTTGACCTCAATATGGGCATTGTTTCTCAATCTTAATCCCATGCTCCCGAGCCCAAACCAAAAGCTCTCAAGATGATTTTTTATACTCTCCTAAGTAGCCAAAAAGGGACAGCCCCACCATAGGCTTAATGCCATTAGACATTGACCAAGGTCCCGGGTCACTAGGTTTAACTCTATATCCTTTACTAACCTTCTATTTAGAACTAATGAAGAGATTACATCCCTTTATGGAAATTAAGTTGATCCACAACACTCTCTCAAGGATTGACAGAGCCTAGAGAGACCTCTTATCTCTAGCCCCCATCAGCAAGCCTTTACTGAGGTGAGTCCCACTGATGTGGAAGGGAGTCATGTAGATTCAGCTGGCACTACTGAAGGAGCCTTAATGGACCGTCAAGACAATGGTAACATCTCTGAGACTGAATCTACAACAACCATGCCTTTTGATGACTCTGAAAGGGACATCATTGAGCAAGGAAAACCAGGGTGCCAAGAAACCACATCTGGTGGTGAGGATGAACATACTAGGTATGTTACCTCATCTCCCTATGATTCTTCAAAAGAAGATGAGGGAAGACTGCAACTCACCATTAAAGACCTACCTTCTATAGTCTCAAACCTGATACTAAGGTTAGGACTTTAGAGGATAGGTGTGCCACTCAACAACTTGAGATTGAAAATCTCAAGGCCAAACTAGCTGAGAAACAATTGAGAGGTCTGTTAGGCATGTACCAATTCAGGTCTTATTGACCTCTTCCTCTAGCTTATCAAGCTCTCAAGATGATGCTACCAAAAAGGGGGAGAGTGTTCAAGGACAAAGCCAAAGACAAGAGGAACCACAAAGTCAAGCTCTCACTTCATTAAGTTCAAGATACCCAATGCAACAAGCTTTAGTTTTTCCTGAGCCTCCTCTAGTTATGATTTAAGTAGATCAAAGGATGCTCCAAGATCTCAACAGGTTCTTCAACAAGTTCCTGATAGAATCTCTTATTGAACAGCCAAGTCTGACTTGTCTATGATTTACTTTGGAGCTCAGAGCTTTAGAGGTGAATGCACCTTCTACTACTATGGAGGATGTTGGTCAACCTAAGGTCCAAGTGGAACCCGAGATTAATTTCAAAGGGGAAACAAGGACTGATGGCCTAGCAACTGAGATGGTTGGGATAGAAAGTGCATTCTCACAAACTTCCGAAGCACAAGCCAAAGCCTCGGAAGAACAACATCAATCTTCCGAAGCTGAGATTGTAGCTGCGGAAGGAGAATATCCGATGATCTAATAATCATAGATACAGTCTTAGAACTTTCATCTGAGGTTAATAGGGAGGATTTTCTCACCTAAATCCTAGCTTAAACATCAACATTGACTCAAGCTCCATATCACTACTCAACCTGAACCTTCCATCCAAGAACCCCCTAAGTCTAGCACTTCCGAAAATGTCAAAAGAAAGAGGAAGATGACTGAGGAAGAGCTTCAGGAGGAAGCAAGGTTAGAAAAGCTCAAAGAAAAGGTAGACTTCCAACTGGGAAGTTACTAGCTGCTAGTAGCAAGCAGCTGCAGCAACTAGGAGGCTGTCAATAACAAAAGAAGAGTAGAAACATCGACAAACATGTCAATTTAGGAGTTGCGAATAAGGATGTGCTCCTGCTACCATTAGGGGGTTAGTTGAGTTAGAAAAGACAATTGTGCTACAAATCCAGCAAGAGGAAGAAGTAGCAAGGTTGGCCTTAGAGGAAGAAAGGAAGAAAGAGAAAAGAGAAGTTGATCAACAACTTAGGAAGGAAAGGATAAACTTCCTAACCTTTAGGGGTTCTCTCTAAAATAACTATCTCCACATAACAATGATACGATTTATGGCTCTTCAACATAGAGCAAGATAAATGGAGAAGGAGAGAAAGAAAGCTGCTAAGGAGAAGCTGAGGTTTAAAAGAAGAAGGAAGAGGAAGCAGACTCGCTGCTGCCAGAAAGATAGGTGAAAAGGCTGGATGAAAGGATCTCTGGGGTCATGGATCTCTGGCAGGCAGGTGGGTCCTATGTTTGAGAAGACCCTCCAGCGACATGTCAGTGACATAAAGGCTGACATTCGCTCGGGGAAGAGGAAGGAAATGTATAGAAGGGGACATGGGATGATCTTCAAACCAACCACTCAAACCTAACCACAACCTGAACCAATTCCTTTTCCATCCCCATCAAGACTGAACCAACCACTAAACCTTACACACCTAAACCTACACCATCAACCGTACCAACTTCCTCATCTCAACCACCTAAACTACCCATCCTCCAACCCAAAACACTCTCTAGAACCCTAACACCACAACCTACCCAACAACCTCCCAAACCATCCCCTTATCCTTCCAAACGTCTCTCCTTAGAGGAGTTCAAGGCAATCAAGATAAAGCTCATCAACGGTACAACCCTGAGCGACATCTCTTGTGAGGAGGATTCTATCAAACTGTCTTATGTTGATGGATTCTCATGTTCCCTCACTAGAGAAAAATTTCTTGATATAGCCTAGTGGAACATTGGACCAAGCTGCAAAGCTCCTTGGTCTTAATTCAGATGCTCTGAATAAGGAAGAAAAGAAGATAAGGAGAATGCTAGTGACTCTGCTAGATACGAAGAAAGGAGACGAGGTACCAAGTCAACCCTTGTACAAGGAAGAAAATAATCCAGTGGAGGTTCAAAGACTCTTCTCACAACTTTGATGCTAAGAGAGAGAGAGAGTCGAGAGCTAAATAGGCTAACTGCCTTATCTTTGTTATCCTTAAGCAAATTTGATATTATTGAGTTAGCAGAGAAGCCACTCTCCAACCCCTCCAACTCTGGAGTAGCTGCTCACACTAAAAATCACTTAGCAGTCTTCATCTGGCTGAGCTAACTGCTAGGACCAAGTTTGAAGAAGAGTTGAAACGAGAGAGAGATGAGGAGAAAAAGAAATGATCAACAACCCAAGGAAAAGCCTTTCTTCAAATGGTTGAGGGTCCTGAACTTGAATCCATAATTAGATGGGAGTATGACTATAATTCCATCAATTAACTCTCTTTAGGGGGCACAACAAAAGGTACATATCATTCAAAATGACAGATTGGATCTCCTGTCCACGAATGATTTGTACAAACTTCTTAGCACCACTTCCAGGAAGAACAAAGAAACAAATAAGTATTGCTTTCCTGGTGCTGAAAGTTTTGAGAAATAGGAAAGGGGGGAGTTTGTTGGATTAAGAAGAAGGCTGGTGCAACCAAAACAAATCACTTAGACTATTTTGGTACAACTAATAAAGGACTTCCGAAGCTAAGAAGAAGACACTACTATGAACCATAGACTATTTTGGTACAACTAATAAAGACTTCCGAAGCTAAGAAGAAGACACTACTATGAACCAGTGGACATAAGTATGGTCTTTGACATTCCACTGAAGACCTCTGATACTGCATGGTGTTTTCCCAAAGGGCCATGTAGTTGACCACACTTTATTCCATTGTTCACCTTATCAGTTAGTACAGTTACCAACTTTAGTTGGTGACAAAAGGTAAGTCATGGACATGTTATGACTACCATATCTTAGATAAGACATTATCTAATATACCTTAAACTATAGCTTTGTAGTATTTGCTTTAGTTAGAGGATTCCAGCTGGTATCAAAGTATATCCGCCATTAGATAGTAGTATATATAGTTTCTCATTGTAACTCTTGTAGTAAGCTTGTAAGAGTCTTGTAAACTTTGAGTTGAGAAATAATATATACAAGTATCATGAAATATTCACTTGTGCTTCTCTTGTGTTACTTAGTATAGTATAATCAACTCTTAGAAGATCTTTGCTTCTTGAGTATTTGTTAGTGAGTTTGAGAGAAAATACTTGTGTTGAGTATCCAAAACCGATCCTGCAAATAGTGTAATTATCATTTTAGGGTTTATTTTATAATTATTTTATGATATCAAAATAATAATTTTATTTTGACCTTAAGACACCTATAGGGTTAGTATGGTAATATTATGATGAATTTTAATTTAATTTTTATTAATCCATATGAATTCATTAAATTCAATAATAATAATAATAATAATAATAATAATAATAATAATAATTATTATTATTATTATAATTACAATTATAATTATAATAATAATAGTAAATTATAAATTTTTTCCTTTAAGTATACTAAAATTATGAATTTTTTCCTCTAACTTTGATAAGTACACTGAGTGTGCTTCATTTGAAAACTTGTTCCGCTTTATTTTATTTTTACTAACAAAAGTTACTTTTCAGTTAGCTTTATTTTAAAAGATCATTTTATCATTACTCCTTAATAATAAAATCTATAACTTTCTATTTCCCTTATTATTTTTATATTATTTACTTTACTTTTATTTTAAAAAATTCTCTTTTCTAATCACTTTTATTTCTATAAACTCCTTACCCCTTAAATGACGAAATGCGTTATTATTAATCTTTTAGATTCTTTTATTTATGTTTCTTAATTTTATTTTCTATACTTTTATTTTCTTTAGCCAGTTTTATTTTAAAAAATAATCATAAATATTATTAATTTTAGTTTTATTTTTTAAATGTAATTATATTTATAGTTTTTATTTTTGACAAATTTATTTTTATTTGTTCACTTTGTTCATTACCTTTATAGTAAATTAGCAGAAATTAGACAACTCAATTTTAAACATTTTTGGTACAAGATTTTTTAATCGTTTTAATTCTTTATGTTTTTCTAAATTTATTTTCTTTACTTTTATTAATTTTTAGCGACTTTTAAAAAAATCATCATAAATATTAGTAATAACTAGTATTAAGCCTCCAACGTTGCTGGAGGGGGCATAATATCATACTAATTATCACTAATTATACACCACCGTTAGTGACCACTAACACCAAAAAACTCATATTGAAAAAGAAAGAAAAAATAAAAATAAATAAAACCGAAAGAAAAAAATACGTAAAAACATTGAATCATGCAGGCGAAGCGCAAAGCGTCGAGGATGATGAGTCCAAAGGGAGGTGATTATGACACCCTACATAAATATCCATCGGCCATGGACATGAGAGATTCCTCGTTCATAAGGAATGTTGTGCCTCTAACATCAACAACACGTTTTGGGCGTATTGGTTGTGGATAAGAGGAGAACTCCATAGTTAAGCGTGCTTACATGTCAGCAAGCCAGGGATGGGTGACCTTCTTGGGAAGTTTTCATCCGGACAACCAAAAGCAAATCCGTGAGCTTCTCGTGCGCAAAGCAGACAATATTGTTGGTGTGAGCGGCTGGGTGTTACTGAATGGTATTAAAGCCACTCTTGTGTCATTGATATGGGAAATAACTCACCAAGGACGTTGACTTCTCGGGCTTATCAAGGATGATGAGTCCAAAGGGGGTAATTGTGAACCCTATACAAATCCCACATCAGCTGTGGATAGGAGAGATTACTGGTTCGTAAGAAATGTCTTGCATCTAATATCAAAAATGTGTTTTAAGCTTATTGGTTATGGATAAGAGGAGAACTCTGCAGTTAAGCATGCTCAAGTGGTAGCAATCCAGAGATGGGTGATCACATGGAAGTTTTCATCCAGGCAACCAAAAGCAAATCCGTGAACTCCTCATGGGTAAGCGGAAAATATTGTTGGTGCGAGGGGTCGAGTGTTACATAGTGCATTTGTAACACCCGGTTATTTACTTGAAGCCAAAGAAAGAAAAAAAAGAAATAAAAGAAATAAAGCCCAAGTTGAGGGACCAATCTTGCCAAAACGGGAAAATCTTAGGAAGAGTGGGTGTATAAAGGGGCATGGTTGCCCACACCCCTCTCCTATTCACATTCCAATTGGCAAAGAGGGAGGAATGAATGGAGAAAGGTCAAAATTTTGGGTTTTGAAGAATCGAGGTGCAAAAGTCGAAGGCAAGTGGTTTTGTGAGAAACTATAGCCGAAGAGGCTTTCAATGTGAGTTCTTGGACCCTTCTGTTGCATATTTTCAACTGATTTGGGGCTGGAACACATAGTAAAACCCGTTTTTGAAGTGTGTGTGTTGAACCCGTATGTATGTGTTTATGTGTGATTTGTGTGGGGTTTGATTTCGGGCTTGGTTGTGCTTAAATGGTGTTGTGGTATGTATTCTTAAGATTTAGGATGGTGGATTTGAGCTTAGAGGAGGTTTGAGAGGGTTTGGAGGCTGAAAAGTGCAGACTAGGTTCGGGATGAACTGCATTCTGCATCAGCTAGGGCTACGTGACCGAATGTCATCCTACTAAGGTTCATTCGCATGCGAGTCGTGCGACTGGGGTCCATAGGCATGTGAGTCGTGCAACTGAGGTCCATTCGCATGGGAGTCATGCACCTGAGGTCCATACGCCCAGGTGCTCATCCGCATTGTGTTCATTCGCCCATAGTGATCATCGGCATACGGTTCATTAGCATAGGGTCCATTCGCCTAGTGTTCATTCGCCTAAGTGTTCAGTCGCCTCGGAGGGCATGCGACTGAAAGGTGCCCATATGCTTAATTAGGGCTTGTGCGCCCGAAAAAGTATAGTTTAACTTTCTATGTTCGGGGAGATGCGTAAAGGTAGGCTTTAACTTGGGAGGTTCCCGGGGGTTTATGTAAGTTGACTTTTGAGGTCATAGACGTTATGATGGTCATGTATGATGATGTATGATGTTGTATGTTTATGCATGATGATGATGTATGATGATGTATGTTATGTATGTATGATGGTGACGTGTATGGTGATGTTGTATGTTTATGTTGTTGTTCCTTGCTTTGTATGATTGTCTTCCCGTGACTCTACGTTGATGTTAATGAATGAAATAAAAGTATTATGTAACGTAAAGCGGAAGATAATGAAAGAGGAACATGATAAATGAATGCATGCATTAATGAACAAAGGAAAGTAATGTAAGTCTTGCAAGCCTTGTATGTCAGGATAGGCCCAATGTAGGGTGTTAGTCCAATGGTGTGTGGGTTAGCACCCGAAGGATGCACATCGGGGTCTTTCTTTGTGATTGACCATCTGTATAGAACCTTTGTTGTCACACCCCAACCTTGACGGCGGAAACGTCGAGATGTGATGGTTAAGATTGTTTACAACCACATAACGCTATGTTAAAATGTAAATATTAAGTTTATAAGTTTCAAAAGGCATAACAAACATAAGTCTCATACATGAAATAAATTCCAAACAAATAAAACATTACATAAACATTTTAATTAATTAACTAGGTCCAAGTCCTAGTATTATTGTAAGCTTCAAAAGTCATCTTTAAACTTGGGGATTTCCTGAAACATGATGAAAATAAGGGTCAACTATAAATAGTTGGTGAGTTTCCAAGTTTTCATACATAATAAGATTACAAGTAGCAATTCATGTCATAGGTTATAAGCTAGTAAGGTCATAGAACACATATCGTTACAACCAAACCTCGACTTGATTACAAGTATAAAAGATTGGCTAAGTGTATTTGGTTCCCTAGTGCACAAGCGTACGGCCCCTAGGAGTCGGCAATACCTCGACTTTAGCACCAAATAGGCTTGTCAGGCCCAAAGATCTAAGACGTCGCCAGGCTAGCAATAGTTAATGATTGTAAACAAACTCTGTATCTCATATAAACACTTACAACACACAAATAACCATGACAAATAATAAGATGAATTGCATGTGTATTACAAGTCTCAAATGTTTATACGTGTAAGTAGAATAAGCATCATGTTTCACCCCAAATAAGTGTGAAATTATAAAAAGGGGACAAGGAAAACTCACATGGATAAAGGCATTACAAGATGATATAAAAGATTAAAGGATGAACCAAAAGATACTCCCAAGCATTCATTACAAGGCACCTAAAATATGCATTACAAGTTTAAAGATTAAGGTTGATAATACAATTAAGTTCTATTAATAATTAGGATTTGGGGTAGCTTTAAGTTTATAATGATGATAATAATTTAAACGAGGTTCAAAATGATTTCTTTTACAAGTTATCTAAACGTATAGATTTCAAGATTAGGTTTAATAATAAGATTACAATTTTTAGACATGAACTAGGGTTTCCAATAGAACTTGGAAGTTTAAATAAGTAATTAAGTAAAATAATAAATCATTTAGGTTGAATAAAGATGATTTAAATCAATTAAACCAATAATATGTGAAAAGAAATAATTAATTTAAAAATTAACTATTTAAAAGTTGATAAGGATATTACATATTAAAATCATATTGTAAAGTTTTAAGCTTATTAAAATGATTTATTATAAAGGTTTTTAAAACCTTAAAATAAAGCAAATTATATTGTTTTATATTTTCAAGAATTTAAACAAAAGTTAACGATTAAATTCATTAAATGGTATAACATGCTCAAATGATTTGATGAATAATAAATTATTCAAATAGTCATTTTAACAACTACTTGAATAATTATTTATCATTTAGATTTATAATGTTTTAATAAAATTTGAACCATAATAAGTTTTATTACACAAAAGAATTTATAACTTTTTAAATAAAACTCCATTTAAAATATCGTGATTTAAACGATAAAATCTAAGGAAAGTTCGGATCACTACTATTTTGTTAATTATTTAAAATCTATGTTAATAATTCAAAAATAACCTTTAAAATGTTTTATTACAAAGGTTTTTTTTAATTTTTTAATATTTTAAAATATCACTGAAAATTATTTGACAACTTAATATACATTTAAAGGTTATAAAATATTTTTTATATTTATTAGAAATTTTCTAAAGTTGATTTAAGGCTTAAAAAGCCATCTTAAAAAATATGGGGGTGCCCGGGTTCGAAACCGGGACCTCCAAGTGGTAAAGTGAGCGGGGAACCAGTGAACCAGGGCCTCAGCCGTGGTTTACTTTGTTCTAAATTATTAAAAACACTAATTCAAAATTTCCCCCAAATTATATGAACCCTAAATCAAACAAACTCAAAATTGAACAATGATTCATGAGTTCCAACCCGATTAACCTTAGGGCTTTTGATCCCCAAGTGTAATCGAGTAGACTGATGTGTTAAACTCACCTGATTATGATCGATTTGTAGTGTTTAAGCTTGGATTTGTCTCGTTTATCTCACGAAGAACATGCGTCTAGCAATCGGTTAATTGAGTGAATGCTTTACGAATTGCGTTTATAGATAGTTTAAAGAGATCGAAGGGAACATTAGCCCTCTGTTATATAGGTTTGATTTGTTCGTTGAGGTGCTGAACGAGTCCCGGTTCATGTTCGACCACCACGGTTACAGTTGGGTGTTTAATTAATGATTTAACTCGAATTAAACTATGCATTTATCTTGGAAATGATTATTCGAACGTTTCTGTACGTTTAATTTGTTTATTATGATGATTTACGTACGTAACGGCTTTGAGAGTCCAAGAATCATTCGGTTACAAGTAGAAGCCATCAATACATTGATTAAAACGTAGTTAAAGAACATATATAGGTTCGAAACGGTTTTACGATTGTGTTGGTGTGTTTGGGCTCAAAATTGAGGCTTAAAACCCGGTTTTTCACCTCGCCGGAACTGCGGCCGGACTTGTGGCCGGAGCACGGCCGGAAAATCAGGAAAGAAACTTGTTTTTGTTTTTTTTATTACACAAATGGTCCCTGAGATTTCCAAGAGTTGACACTTGAGTTTTAAAGTTTGCTTAAGTTTTAATAATTTACAGATTAACCCTGAAGTTTTGAAGTTTTATTATTTCATGTTCAAAACTTTCATTTTAAGTTCTAAATTTAACATAGGCCTCCTTAATTAAGCTTTAAGTTTAATATTTTATTTTTTTAGTATACTATATATTTATAACTTAACACTTATTTAACTTTCATAAATTATTTAAATTATTATTATTATATTATTATTAATATTACAACTTTATTACGATTATTATTGTTATTGTTATTATTATTGTTATAATAATAATAATTATTATTTTTAAGATTAAAATCACTTTAAGTGTTATAACATTAAACAACATTACAACCCTTTTAATGCTATTGTTATTAATTATCAACCATAATAGGTCCTCAAGGTTTCAAAATGACATAAAAGGTCCTTTTAAAACTTAACGAAGTTAACCTTTTAAGTTAACAAAATACGAGATGTTACATTTGTCGCTTACCCTAGATACTATGGCAGGCTGTTGTGCGCCATGACGGAAGGTCTATGATTGTAAGAAATCCTTAAGTCTGATGCAACCCAAAACATCCAAAGTGTCTCAGCAACATGCACTAAGTACTGAAGTGAAGAATGCTTCAGAAGTTTTACACAATACATTAGAAAACATTCTAAGTGTAAAATCTTCCGAAGCCAAGACCAATATCTTCCGAAGCCAAATATGAAGTCTTCCGAAGCTTCAAGAGACAAAGTCTTCCGAAGCTTCACCCTATGAAGACAGATTTCTTCCGAAGACTTTTAGTACACATGCTTTATCTGATGTACTGTTCCATAAAGCACCTTTTCCGCTGCATCTCTGATAAGTCACCAACTTACAAGAGTTGGTGAAAAGGTCCATGCTTTTGGTAACTGTACATTGAGGTCTGAGTCTGAAACTTTCCACTTTATGTACTTTATCCTTTTTGTAATGTATAAGGATGTGAGCTATGACATGTCATAGTCACAAGGTCAAAAGGCAGATATGCCTTTTGATTCTACAATTGATTTTATTAGTGTCTAGTCAATTGTATCCAGCTGGCTCTCATAGTATAGCCGACTGTAGGTTGTAGCATAAGTATTTCAAGTTTCTTGTATCTTAATATACTTTGTAACACTTGTAAAAGAACTTGAGAAAGCATATACTGCATCCTTGAAAACCATATTCTTCTGTTCTGTCTCTTGCTTTACTTGTGTTCTTTGTATCACTTTTGGTTACCCAGTTTACTATTTGATTAGAGTTTAGATAATCTCCTCATTGTGTTGTTGTGTTGTAATTGTGTTCAAACCCTTAAACGATCCTGCAATTGGTATCAGAGCTTTCAGGCTCTGATATAAGATCTAACCATCTTAAGATCCCTCACACACACAAAACTAAACTCTTCAAATGGCTTCCATCTCAAAGACTGATATGGAGACTGGAACCATGAACAAATCCCCACTAATCACTCTTGATGATTTGACACCTGGTGCATGAGGATGGAAGGCTTCATCAGGTCTCTTGACTCAAGAATGTGGGAATCTGTTGAAAATGGACCTTTCATACCCAGCACCCCCTCTTCTACTGGTGCTGGTATGATTCCTAAAGATATGGCCAACTACTCAGATGAAGATAGAAAAAGAGTAGAGATTGACAGGAAGGCCATGACTGCTCTTCAGACTGCTCTCCCAAACTCTGTATACAGAGGTTTTAAGAAGTGCAAAATAGCTAAACAGCTGTAGGATGCACTGAAGCTGATGTATGAAGGCTCCTCTAAAGCCAAGGAGAACAAGAAGATCTTCTGAAGCAGCAGTTTGAAAATTTCACCTTTAAAGCAGGTGAAACCATGACCCAACAATACTTCAGGTATGTTGAGATTGTGGATACCCTAGTGGATGGAGGAGTTCCTCTTGAGAACAGAGACATTGTAAGGAAGTTCATGTCCTCACTTCCTAGGCAATGGACACACTATTGTGTGGTGATCAAGAGGACTGAGAACCTTAAAACTCTTACTCTGACAGAGTTATATGGGATTCTCAGTGGATACCAGATGGAGATGAACATACAAGGTTCATCTGGCAACTCCAACAATAAAATGGGTTCAGCCCTTCATGTGGTTGAAAGGGACAGCATAGAACCCCAACATCATCTCATATGCTACCCTGACAACTCACAAAATGGTCCTTTCATCACCTTCCCGGAGACACCAAGGGAAAACTTTACTCAAGGAAGTCCATTCCAAGAGACAAGTTCTTCTCAAGCCTTTGTGTCTACTGATGAAAGCTGTGGGAATTATCTTTTCACTCTTGAAGACCTGGACTGCATTCATCCAGATGACCAAGAATACATGGAGATAGTTTAGCAGATGGCTCTCCTCACTCATAGAGCCAAGAAGTTCTATAAGAGAACAGGAAGAAGATTTCCAAGCAATGCTACCAGTGGAAAGTTTGGGCTGGATAAAAGCAAAGTTAAGTGTTACAACTATAACCTTATGGGTCACTTTGCTAGGGAGTGTAAGGCACCTAAGCAAATGGGAGCCAAACACCACCTAGACCAAACTACACTAACAAAGCTCCTCAGTCTGAGAAGCCTAAGCAACATGCTGCTGTTGCTGTTGAAGAAGGAGGCTTTGACTGGAGTTTTCAGGCGGAAGATGCTTCTCCAAACCAAGCACTGATGGCTGACCATGATGAAGCCAAGGTATTGGAACATCTCTGTACTCCTGAATGCATTGCTAAAGTGAATAGATACAGGTCCTACAACTTAGAGATGAGATCCGATCTTGAGTCATTAAACATATTAAAATCTGATTTTAGAAAGTCTGAAAATGATTACAAGTTAAAAATAGAAGATTTGGAGAAAACCATTTCAGTACTAAAACATGAACATACAGATTTTAGAACTCAGATCCAAGATCTCATAACTAATTGACTGAGTGCCAGGCTGAGCTTGTGATCAGCAAAGCCAAGGCAGAGAAAAGCGTTCTTGAAGAAGAGACCTTCAAAAACATGATATCCTCATCCCTGCAACAAAGGTGCTATCAAAATAGACAGGGACTAGGATCAAATGAGATAGCTCCTCCACACACAATCTTGTCTGTAAGATATCCTAGGTGTGGAACTTGTGAAGATGAGCTCCTCTCATAGATCCTATAAGTGAGGATGATGAGAAGTGATAGTGAAGAATTCCTCTGAGAAGAGTGAAGAAGAGGATTCTTCAAAGGGCCACTATCCTTCTGAGGAGAAGAAATCATCTGTGATGACCAAGTCCAAAAGAAAGAACTTGATCAGGAAGAGCAAAGGAAAGCAAAGAAGGCTCAAGAAATCAAGGCTACTTTTGATGCTAAGCAGAAACAAGTTTTTATCTCTGCAGGTTTCAAAGTAGTAAGGACTGAAGACATCAACCAAGACTCCTCATCTAAGAGTCCTGGTTCATGTTCAAATCATCTCAAGCAAAGAAGAAGACTGAGCTGCTGTGTACACTGCTGCACAGCCTGGACCATCAAACTCCAAGAACAGTTCACAGCCCAAAAGAACTGTCTCAGCATCTACCAAGATGAAGGTGGAGAAGGGATGTGACCAAAGCCAGTCTTGCTCTCAAAAGGAGACTCTTTTGAAGAAGAAAATGTTATGTGTCATGTGTGAAAATACTTCTCACATTGCTAAGGATTGCCCATACAATCCTAGAAGTACCATCCACATGACCAATACAAAGACTTCAAAGAATCTCAAGAAGTCTCAAGCTTCGGAAGGAAAGTCTGTTTCCTTCGGAAGCTCCAAATCAAAGAAGAAGGTAAATGGAAAATTACCTTCGGTAGTAAAATTGGTCTCGGAAGAAAGGAGTTCTTCCGAAGCACTGAAGTCTGCTGCAGTGACTGCAGATCTTCCGAAGGTTCAGTCATCAAAACCTGTGAATTCCAAAAGCTTCAAAGGTTTTGAAGGTCAAGTCCAAGAGTCCAAAGGTGGTGTGGAAGTCTAAGAAAGACCAAATGACTGAAATTTCTCCATCAACAATAGCTGAAGATCATCACAGTACAACCATAGGATCTATTACTGTTGCATTACCTTCTATTACACTTACTGAGCCCAAGACAAGTACGGCTTGGGTTTCCAAATGTAACTAATCATTTCCTTTGTGCAGGAACAGCTCAAGACAAACGGAAACGTCTGGATAATTGACAGTGGCTCTTCCAGGCACATGACAGGCAATAGGTCTTACTCCATAATTTTGAGAGAATTGATGGAGGACCAGTTGCTTTTGGAGGAGATGAAGGTGGTACATTCTGGAAGGGGCAAGGTCACAAATGGTAAGCTCAGCATTGAAAAGGTAAACTTTGTTAAGGAGCTTGGGTACAATCTTCTGAGTGTATCCCAAATTTGTGATCAAAGACATAACATGCTCTTTACTGAGCATGAGTGCATTGTTCTCAAGCCTGGTGTGGTCATTCCTCATGAGCACATCCTGCTCAGAGCCCCTAGGAAAGGGAACATGTACAAGATGGATTTGCAAGAAACATCTCCTCTGGAGAAGTTTCATGCTTTCTATCTAAAGCCAATAGTGATGAGTCTTTCCTATGGCATAAAAGAATGTGCCATGTAAACTTTAAAAACATGAATAAATTGATTAAGCATGATCTGGTAACTGGAATGCCAAAGAAAGAGTTTACAAGTGATGATCATTGCGTTGCATGCCTGAAAGGGAAGCAACATAAGGCATCCCATAAGCCTAAGGAAGTGAACTCCATCACTACACCCCTACACGTGTACATATGGATGTCTTTGGCCCCACCAGTGTAATGAGTTTAGGAAGGACCTTATACTGTCTAGTGATCACAGATGATTTTACAAGATTCACTTGGGTTCTTCCTTAGAACTAAAGATGAGACTCCTGAGATTCTAAAGAATTTCATCTTAAAGATTGAGAATCAATGTGATCACAAGGTCAAAACCATAAGATGTGATCAAGGAACTGAATTCAAGAACCAAATCCTTGATACATTTTGTGATGAAAAGGGTATTACAAGACAATACAGTGCTCCCAGGACTCCTCAGCAAAACGGAGTTGCTGAGAGGAGAAACAGGACACTTATTGAAGCTGCAAGAACTATGTTGTTGACTCTAAACAGCCTATCACCTTCTGGGCAGAGGCAGTTAATACTGCTTGCTATGTGCAAAACAGAGTTTTAGTAGTTAAGACACATGGTAAGACTCCTTATGAACTTTGGCACAAGAGGAAACCTTTCATTGTTTTCTCAGGTCATTTGGATGTCCCTGCACCATCTTGAATACCAAAGATCAAGTTGCCAAGTTTGCTGAGAAATCAGACGATGGACACTTCATTGGATACTCTTCCCAAGCTAAAGCTTATAGAGTATACAATCTCAGAACTAGAATTATTGAGGAGTCAGCCAATGTGACTTTCAATGAGCACACACCCAGTGTGGCTGGTTCTGGTCCGGATTGGCTATTTGATCTTGATTTGTTACCAACTGTTTTAATAAATCTTGTGAGCATGTTTCAGGATCTGCAGAAAATTTAATACAGGTGATCCTGATCCAAGATTTGAGCTAGGAAGACCTTCAACTCACACACCTTCAGCTCCAGTTGAAACTACTTCAGCAAATGAGGTTTCTATCAGCACAACAATGACAAATCCAGTTGATACATCTGGCATGCCTTCAAATTCCAGCTCAGAGGCTTCTCAACCAGATAAAGACATCTCAATTGCAGAAGACAACAATGGTGATGGTGATAGTGATCAAGAATTTCTTGATGCTAATAACCATACCAGATGACAACATCAATGATGTCACACACTCATTGGATCAAGTTAATCTTGATAAGTGTGATAATGTGGAGGATCAATCTTCAAGACCAGATATAAATTTCTCAAATTTGGATCTATCTCAGCAACTTGCTGTGATCCCTCAGCTAAGGATCCACAAGTCTCATCCTACCACAAACATCATTGGAGATGTTATCTCCGGGGTAAAGACAAGAGGGCAAACCCATGAAGCAAATGTTTGTCTTCACTCTTGTTTTCTATCCCAGTTAGAGCCAAAGAAAGTTGAGGAGGCTCTAAAGGATGGAAGTTGGGTTGAAGCTATGCAACAAGAGCTGCTTCAATTCAAAAGGCAGAAAGTTTGGAACCTTTGTCCTCTTCCTCATAGGAAGACTACCATTGGAACCAAATGGGTTTTTAGGAATAAGAAGGATGATAGAGGAATCATCATCAAGAACAAGGCAAGACTAGTTGTTCAAGGATACACACAAGAAGAAGGGATTGATTACACTGATGTCTTTGCTCTGTAGCAAACTAGAAGCTGTTAGGATATTCCTGGCATTTGCTGCATCCAAGAATTTCAAAGTCTATCAACTTGATGTAAAGTGTGCTTTCTTATATGGAGTGATTGATGAGGAGGTTTATGTCAAACAACCACCTGGTTTTGTAGATCCTGATCATCTGATTATGTCTGCAAGCTTGACAAAGCTCTTTATGGGCTGCATCAGGCACCCAGGAAGTGGTATGAGACACTGTCTGAGTATCTCTGTAAACATGGATACAGGAGAGGTACTATAGATGGAACTCTCTTCATCAAAGGACAAGGAAAAGACATTCTGCTAGTTCAAGTATATGTGGATGACATCATCTTTGGTTCAACCAATTCAAAGCTCTGCAAAGACTTTGAAAAGCTGATGAAAGACAGATTTGAAATGAGTTCAATGGGAGAACTCAACTTCTTCTGGGAATTCAAGTGAAGCAGGTTGAAGATGGCAATCATAAGTCAATCAAAGTATGTTCAAGATATACTCAAGAGATTCAACATGACTGATTGTAAGATTGCTAAGACACCCATAGCCAGAAACCACTCCCTTGGTCCAGATCTTGAGGGGGAGTGTGTAGATGAGCACTTATACAGGGCTATGATTGGGTCTCTTATGTATCTTACAGCTAGCAGGCCTGATATCATGTTTGCTACATGTATTTGTGCAAGATATCAAGCAAACCCTAAGATGTCTCACTTAATTACTGTGAAAAGGATTTTAAGACCTCAAGGTGCTTCAACACTTGGTCTATGGTATCCAAAGAATCCTAATTTCAATCTGTATGCCTATACAGACAGTGATTATGGTGGTTGCAAATGACTGCAAAGTCTACATCTGGGGGATGTCAATTCCTTGGTGGAAGGGTTGTCTCATGGCAATGCAAGAAACAATCCTGTGTGTCTGCATCAACTGCTGAGGCTGAATACATTGCTGCTGCAAGCTGCTGTGCTCAAGTGCTTTGGATTCAAAATCAGATGCTAGACTATGGATTTAACTTCAAAGAGACTCCTATCAACATAGACACAACAATAGTGCTATCTCTATCATTGAGAACCTGTGCAGCACTCAAGGACCAACACATCAACATCAGGTATCATTTAATAAGAGATAACTATGAAAAGGGATTAATTAAACTAGTCAAAGTTCACACAGATAAACAATATGCTGATCTGTTCACAAAAGCTTTTGATGAACAGAGATTTAAGTATCTGATATCAGCTATTGGGATGATTAACTTTGAGTAGACTTTTTCTTAAAACTAATTCTAATTATTCTCTTAAAAAATATGTGTGTCCTAAGTGTCTAGTTCATCACTTTCATAAGCTCATGTTTTCTTTGAATGTAAAACTCTTTTTGAAGACTTTCCTTAGATTCTTGAAAATTTTCTGATACTTCGGAATATAACGTTTACCTTCGGAAGAAAAATATGTCTTCAAAATAAATGACTGTCTAAGAGATTTTACCTTCGGAAGAAGTCAAAATTTATCTTCCGAAGCTTAAAATTCTTAACTTAGACACTTATTCATTTTTAAGACTTTTTTCCTTCCGAAGCAAAATTACTTCGGAAGCTTTGTTCATTCTTATACAAAGCATCCAAGAGTTTATTTCTCTTCCGAAGCATAAATCTTCAAGACTCTCAGGAAAATTCTTCCGAAGCCATTTTAGCTTCGGAAGCTTTTTCAATCAAAACTTCGAAGACAAATTACTTCGAAGCTTTTCGAATTCCAAGAAAACTACTTTTTGAGCAAAGAGGTAAACTACCTTTTCAGAGGTGGGACCGACATACGGATTTCAAAGTTTATCCACTTTCATTAAAACTTATCTGAAATCCTTCTCTCTCATATAAACCCAACGGTTTCCCCCTCTTCTATCATCTGCTTTTCTTCCAAACCTAAAACCCAAAGCTTTCTCTCCGAAATTTCTTTCCCATTTTTCTCTTCATCTCTGAGCTACCTCACAATGGCTGACCTTGCTCACAGAAATGATCCTAACTTTGCCATGCAGCTACACAGACAACATATCAGGTTGCTCTGTTATGCTCTGACAAAGATCCTCATTTCTCAGAGGTTTTCCGTTTCTTGTCTTTGTCTCACTACTTCACCTCCCTAACCATTGATCCTCCTCTATATGAGGATCACTTGCTTGAATTCTGGAAGACCTGCCAGAGGTCATTATGGATGGGGAGAGAAGGCACTGTCTGCCACAGTGCAGGGGAGAACAATCTTCATCACTCCGGCCATCATCAACCGACATCTTCAGCTGGATGATGAAGAAGGTGAAATGTTCTTCCCAAAGGAAGCGGTTAATCATTCCTTCGAGCAGATGGGCTATGAAGGAGATTTCTCTGTAAAGACCTTCAAGAAAGGGAAGGTCTCATCCCAGTGGAAATACCTGCTCCATGTGGTTATCCACAGCTTATCAAACAAGCATGGTGGATGGGACCAGATTCCTGAGGATCCTCCTTTATAGTTCATGGAATGATTCAGGGGGTCAAGTTCAGGTATTCACAATTTGTTTATACTAATTTACTTGCAATCTTTGACTCCTTAGAATACTACATGTTTCCTAGATATGTTCAACACATTCTCAACTGTGAACTGGGCTCACAGTTGAGGGAAACAAGTAATATTCTTAAATTGGGACAGATGAAGCCGGCATCTTTAAAATTTTGAAGAAGCCAACTGTAGGCTTCTCAGGGGTAGAAACAGCCCTAGTCCCAAAAATGTTAGAGCTCACTGCTCAAGGTGACAACCTAGCAGTCCAAGCTAGTGTTGAACCCCACCTACTGCTCTCCAACCCTCTACACAACCTCAAATATCCATCACCTACCAAAGAAAATCCAAACGAACCCCTGCTCAGACTATTCAGTCTGTGGAGGCCCCCATATACTCACCAATACAGGAGAAGTGGATATTGGAGCTCCCACTTCTCCTGAGGAGCAGACCACTCCCATTGTTTCAAGAATTAGTGATGAGGTTCCTCATGCTTACACTGATGAGCTCACTAGCCCAACAGCCTTAAGCTCTCACTCTGAGTCTCAACACTCAAGTGAACAACCTTCAGGGGACAGCTACCATCCCCAGCCTTTGGATCTCAACCAACCAATTCCCAACCTATCCTTCTATACTGATGAAGACTTAGGATTCGGTGGGTACCATGAGTCTCTCTTCTCATCCCCTACTCAAAGAGAGACGAGTACCTCTGACTCTCCTCAGTCTATCCCACATCAGTCACCTATTACTGAGGTGGACACTTCTGAACTGTTCAGGATGTCCATATGGAAGAGGCTCTCACTTTTGAAAGTGATTACATCATTAGACCTCAACCATGGCAACTCTGCCCTCTGGCATCTCAACTGAGGCTGCCAGAGCAGAGGAAAACCAGCAGCCAAGAAACTCAAGCTGGTGGTGAGCAAGAGGACTTTGGTCCAATCTCTCATTCCCTAGTGATTCTTCTATGAAGATGAGGGGAACTTGAGACTAAAGGTGCAGAAATTGTCAAAAACAGCCACCTATTTAGTCTCTAAGGTTAGTCACTTGGAATCTCAGGTGACTACCTTACAAAACAGGGTCAATGATCAGCAACTTCAGATTTCATATCTAAAGGAAAAACTAGTTGGGAGACCTTTAAGGAGAGCTCAATCAGGAACACAAGAACCTGTGGAAGTGATTGACTTATCCTCCAGCTCACCTATGCAAGTAGGTGATGCTACCAAAAGGGGGAGAAAGTTATTACAATCACAAACCTGGGAGTTCTTCAAAGAGAATGGACTAGAGGACTCACCATCCTCACTTGGTGTTGTGCATTCTCAGCAACTTCCTCAAGTTCACATTAATGTGGTATCTATAGACTCAATCATCAGGAGTCTCTTGAGGAAGGTATACCAAGGGTTGTCTCATCTCCACCCAAGGAACTGGAAACTACATCATAAGGTGGAGGTATGATGAGGACAGAAGAGCCCTTATACTTCACAGAGTTCAAGGCCAACAAGAAGTCTTTCAGTTCCAAAGCCTGAGCTTCTATGAAAGACTGGATTTAGTCAACATGCCACTTGTCAATCCAAGCAAATCTAGACAAGCTAATAGGCTGGCTCAAAGAATCCAAGACAGGATCCTTGCAGAGTTCTCTCTAAGAAGGAGACTTAGGCAATCAGGCAATGTCATCGGTCAACTGGATGTTGAGGTGGACCCTATAATTAGTTTCATAGGGGAAACCTTGGCTAAAGGCCAGTGGCAGAACCTGAGACCCTTGTCTCACCATCAACAACTACTGCAGAGGTCCAAACTCCATCTGAGACACCTGCTGGTGAAGGTGTTTCTCAGCCTCTCTCTGGCCAGAGCATGGAAGCTACACCAAGCAATGAAGGCCAAGCCTCAATCCACCCTGAGTCATAAAGGTCTGTTGGTGACAAAGGGAAAAGGATAATGACTCCTGAGGAAATTGAGGAGGAAGAGAGAGAGGAGGAAAGGAGGCTAAGGGGAGAAAGTTCTTCTGGGTCATCTAAATTCATGCAAGCTGCAATCAGGGCTGCCCCCAGACCAAATACTAAAGATGATGTTAAGGGCAGTCAGGATTACCTATTTACAAACCATGAACTATGATGTTGATGAATCATCTCCCTCGAAGAGTTGAATGAGCTGGCTGACATGGAAGTGTCAAGAGAGATAAAGGAGAAAGAAGATGCAAGGTTACTTCTCCAATTCAAAGAGGAGAAGAGACAGAAAAGACTTTACAAGCATACTCCCACTCTCTCTCCAGTTCAAGAAAGTCCTGCACAGGAAGATGTGGCTCCACAAGAACCTCAGGTAGATAAAGAAAATGATAGAATCAAAATGATAAACTACCTGAGTGCCACAGGCTTTATCAGGCAAATGCACTTCTTCCCCTATCCTATGACTTCATTGAGTTCGAGTACTTAAAGCAACTTGAGCTGAGCTAGTCAAAGAAAGAAAAACAACCAAAAGGAAGCTAAGGGAAGAAGCTGCAAAGTCAAGAGCCATCATTCAAAAGAATGCAAAGAAGTCTGCTCACAGACAAAGAATGATGAGCTTCTTGAAGTCATATGGATTCTCCGGAAGGAGACTTGGTCCCATGTCTCTATCTACAATGGATGAGCATATAAGGTGATCAAGCAGAAGATTAAAAGTGGTGAATTGATTGACTTGCACTCTCTTCCAAGTCAAGTCCCACCTGAAGTGGAGGTCAAGTTTGAACAACCAGAGACACCTGAACCAGAACCTCCAGCTGAGCCTCAGCAAACTTCATCTTCTGATCCAAGACAGGGTCAAACTCCCTCTCCTTCTGAACCTGTGAGGGAGGAACATCCAACTGAGAAAGACACTGATGATCAACATGGTGCTGCAGACCAGTCTTCTCAGTTAAAGACATTAAAGAGGAAGAAGAAAATGGCTTCTAAACCAAAGACTAAAAAGAAGAAGCCAAAGTCATCTACCTATACACCCCAGGCTGAATCAGATCAACCTGAGGAAGTGCATGATGAGGCAACCCAATCAACTCCTATGCAAGGATCCTCTAGCAACTGAGACACCTATCTTGTCCTGGACTTATTCTACAATCCAGAAAGATGGCATGTTGTCAGAGATCAAGGTGTTGAGAATGTCTACTCCTGGCAAGACATAATCAACTTACCTCTGCATGATCTCTTTGAAATGAGAAGATACTATGAGAGTCTTGATGATCCTGACCACCAAATGAAGAAAGGAATGGTCTTGATTGTACTGAAGACTACCAACATCTGAAGATCTTCTAAGTGTTTTGGTAGCATCAGCCTAGGGGGAGTTTGTAAGGAATCCTTAAGTCTGATGCAACCCAAAACATCCAAAGTGTCTCAGCAACATGCACTAAGTACTGAAGTGAAGAATGCTTCAGAAGTTTTACACATACATTAGAAAACATTCTAAGTGTAAAATCTTCCGAAGCCAAGACCAATATCTTCCGAAGCCAAATATGAAGTCTTCCGAAGCTTCAAGAGACAAAGTCTTCCGAAGCTTCACCCTATGAAGACAGATTTCTTCCGAAGACTTTAGTACACATGCTTTATCTGATGTACTGTTCCATAAAGCACCTTTCCGCTGCATCTTTGATAAGTCACCAACTTACAAGAGTTGGTGAAAAGGTCCATGCTTTTGGTAACTGTACATTGAGGTCTTGAGTCTGAAACTTTCCACTTTATGTACTTTATCCTTTTTGTAATGTATAAGGATGTGAGCTATGGCATGTCATAGTCACAAGGTCAAAAGGCAGATATGCCTTTTGATTCTACAATTGATTTTGTTAGTGTCTAGTCAATTATATCCAGCTGGCTTTCATAGTATAGCCGGCTGTAGGTTGTAGTATAGTATTTCAAGTTTCTTGTATCTTTATTATACTTTGTAACACTTGTAAAAGAACTTGAGAAAGCAATATACTACATCCTTGAAAACCATATTCTCCTGTTCTGTCTCTTGCTTTACTTGTGTTCTTTGTATCACTTTTGGTTAACCCAGTTTACTATTTGATTAGAGTTTAGATAATCTCCTCATTGTGTTGTTGTGTTGTAATTATGTTCAAACCCTTAAACGATCCTGCAATGATAGACTTCAGTCCAGTATCCGCTTTATGCATGACGGTGGGTATAGCACATGACAATGGTTTACCTGAATTTACTCCTAGATACTATGGCCAGGCTGCTGTGCGCCATGACGGAAGGTCTATGATAGACTTCGGCCCAATAATCCTCTTTATGCATGACGGTGGGGTGAAGTTCATGGTTTTGGATGGATGAAATAAAATAATGATGAACGTACGAATGAAAGTAAGAAAGTAAGAATGAATGAGAATGAATATAAGAAAGTAAGAATGAAAGTAATGAAAGTGAATGGTAATGACGTACGATGAATGAAAGGATTATGAACGAAGATGAAGATAATAATGATATTATCTATGTGTACGTATGATGTGTGATCACATGCCAACGTAAAGAACGGTTTTAACGAAAGATAAAGTATGTTTTATTATAAAACTATAACTCACTGAACAACGCTGACTTTTATGTGTTTCCAGTTGGCAGGTATGTTTTGTTGAGGATGGCACGGGGCGGCTACTCAGCTCTTTTGGATGGCATCCACTTATAGTGCTTTTGTGATGTAATGCAACATGTATTTTGTAATTTGATAACGATGTATTGTTTTGCAAAAGCTTTAATAATAAAATGAGATGTCTATTTTAATGATTCTGCTGCGATGTTTTCTTTAATTTAATGAAAATATATGTTTTATGTGCAATGATTGACCAGCTGTAAGCATCCTGAGAACGGGGCCTAAGTTGGTATCAGAGCCAAAGTTTAAGTGAAACGGGTAAAATTTCAAAATAAACCTAAACTTAAACTGAAATAGGACGGAAAGAGGAGGGATGCCAGTCTGAGTAGTTGTGTGCCATCAATTATTTTCGTAACGTTAACCGGTATTATGTGCGCATATTATGTGGTTATGTGTTGTTTGTAGATTTGGATACTGATGTAGTCAGGATAGGTAATGCTTGGGGTATGAAGAGTAAAGTAAGTGGCTAATCACAATTAGCCACTGTAATTAGGGACTTACTATACTTGACATAAACTAAGTTGTTCCCTTGAATGACCGTGTTGGTGTTTGAATCTTTCAGTGTGTGTGTGTGGATGGTCGGTGGTAGATCTTCAAAAGCTTCACGGGGTGGAGGTCGTGGTGCTGAACCGCGACCCAAAAGAGGAAGGTCTAGAGTTGAAAAGGTGGTTTATGAAGAACTAGAGACCCCTCATCCGGAGGGCGGTGATGAGAGTGCAAACTTAAGGGCCTCAGTGAAGAAGGCTATTGTCGAAAAGGTGCATCAGGTCATGCAGACAATCTTACCGTTTGTGGTGACCGAAGTTATCAAGGCTGTGAGGGAAGGAGAAAGGTAGGAAAGAAGTAGATCTACAAGCAAAAAAAGACAGCCCGAGACTGAGACGGTTCTGTCTGATGACGAAGAAGAAGAGGAAGAAAAAGAGCCTGCGCCGGAGGCGGAACGAGGCTGTAACTACGGGGTGTTTCAGCGATGCAAGCCCCCCTACTTTTGATGGTAACGGCACTGCTGCTGCTGCTTACCGATGGGTGAGAGAGATGGAAGCTGTTTTGAACATCAGTGAGTGTTGGGAGGATCAGAAAGTGAAGTTTGCTGCCCACTCTTTTGTGGACTCGGCTCTTTGTTGATGGGACAATATAGTCCAAGCCGAGGGTAGTCGGGCAATTGGGAGGATGAGATAGTCGGAGATGAAAATTTTGGTGATTAAGGAGTTTTGTCCTCACAGGAAATAGATAAGGTGGAAGGGAATTCCTATAGCTGGAGGCGGGAATCATAACACATCAACAATACACCACCAAATTCAACAAAATGGCATGGCTGGTGCCGGATCAGGTAACGCCTCTGTCGCGAAAGATCAAGAGGTACATCCAGGGCTTGCTAGCGGATATCCGCTGGCACATGATCGCCGCCCGGCCGAGTACGTTTAGGTTGTCGGTAGATTTGGTAGGGAGATTGTATGATGAGAGAGCTGTGGTGGTGGCTGAAGGTAGCAAGAAAGGGGGTGGTGACTGGAATTGGAGTGTGAAAAGGTTTGGTCGAAGTTGTGCCCCGACGAGTAACAAGAAGACACGGGTAGACGATCGTCGTGTGGTCACATCTGGTGCAGGGTCAAAGAAGTGTGGTAGATGTGGAAAGGAGCATATTGGAGAATATAGGTTGGGATTAAACATGTGCTTCAAGTGTGGGAGGATGGGACACATAGCAAAGAACTATCGTGCGGGCAGATGTTTTACTTGTGGCGCGGAGGGTCACATGAGTAGGGAATGTAAGAAGCTGAGGGCTGAGGGTACTGGGGTGAAGAAGACTAGAGGAGAAGGACCGAGGGCGAGCACCAGAGCGTTTACGATGACGCAAGAGGAGGCTAGGATGGACCCTGATGTTGTGTCAGGTACGTTTCTAGTAAAGCAAACTTTATCCTCCGTGTTATTTGATTCTGGTGCGAGTAAAAGTTTTATTTCTACTTATACGGTATAAAGTCCACCATATTCACTGACCACAAGAGCTTGAAGTACTTCTTCGAGCAGAAAGATCGGAACAAGAGGCAGAGGAGATGGTTGGAGCTCATAAAAGATTATGATTGTGAGACCCATTACCATCCGGGCAAAGCCAACGTGGTGGCGGATGCCCTTAGCCGAAAAGAGAGACCCGAGCCGATAGAGTGAAAGCTTACCAGTTGATCATGACCTAGGATGTGATGAAGCAAGTCAAAGAGTTTCAAGATGAGGCATTGAAAGAAGATCATCTTAACTGCGAAAGAATGAGAGGTCTAACTGCAGAATTGGGTGAAAACACACTCGGTGTTGGAACCCGATTCGGATGTATGTGGATTCCTCGTTATGGGGATCTACGTGGGAAGATTATGGATGAAGCTCACAAGACTTGATACTCTATTCATCCCGGTGCTACAAAGATGTACCAAGACATGAAGAAAGATTATTGGTGGCCAGGTATGAAGCATGATATGGTGGAGTATGTGAGTAAATGCCTTACTTGTTTACAAATAAAGGCGGAGCACCAATTCCCTATGGGAAGATCCAACCTTTGGATATACTGGAGTGGAAGTGGGAGCACATCACCATGGATTTTATTATGAAGCTACCACGTACCCCGAAAGGGCATGACGCCATATGTGTGATAGTTGACCGTTTGACGAAGAATGCTCACTTCTTACCGATCCGCGAGACATATTCATCCGAGAGGTTGGCAGACCTATTCATCAAGGAAAATGTAGCTCGTCATGGTGTACCGGTGTCTATTGTGTCTGATCGTGACACCAGGTTTACATATAAATTTTGGAAGAAATTCCACGACGTGATGGGGATGAGATTACATATTAGCACGAATTATCATCCCCAAACGGATGGTCAGTCAGAAAGGACCATTCAGACATTGGGGGATATGCTTCGGGCATGTGTTATCGATTTTGGAGGAAGTTAGGATGACCACTTACCGTTAGCTGAGTTCTCATATAACAATAGTTATCATGCCAGTATTAGTATGCCTCCTTATGAGATGCTATATGGTAGGAGATGTAGAACACCCATCTGTTGGGGTGATATTGGTCAGAAAGAGTTAGGAAGTGTCGAGGTGATCGAGGCTACGACTGAGAAGCTTGAAAAGATCAAGGCCTTCATGAAAGCAGCCAAATATAGACAGAAGTCGTATGCTGATAAACGACATAGACCAATTGAGTTCCAAGTGAGTGATAGGGTTATGTTGAAAGTCTCACCTTGGAAGGGTATCATTTGGTTTAGAAAGCGGGGCAAATTGAGCCCAAGGTACATAGGGCCTTTCCAAATCATTACTCGAGTAGGAGAGGTGGCCTATAGACTGAATTACCAAAGGAGTTAAGTGGAATTCACCCGACATTTCATGTATCTCATCTGAGGAAATGTTTAGTAGACGATGATATGGTTGTACCCCTGGAGGATATCGAGGTAGATGAACGGCTTAATTATGTGGAGCAACCAGTGGCGATCATCGACTATAAAGAGAAGAGATTGAGGAATAAAGTGGTCCCACTTGTGCACGTAAAGTGGAAGCACAAAAAGTGATCCGAGTCTATGTGCGAGATTGAAGAAGAGATGATACAACATTACCCACGTTTGTTTGAGGAATAACAGGTTTCAGGGACGAAACCTATTTAAGGGGGTGGACTTGTAACGCCCGGTTATTTCCTTGAAGCCAAAGAAAGAAGAAAAAGAAAGAAAAGAAATAAAGCCGAAGTCGAGGGACCAATCTTGCCAAAACGGGAAAATCTTGGGAAGAGTGGGTGCATAAAGGGCATGGTTGCCCACACCCTTCTCCATTCACATTCCAATTGGCTAAGAGGGAGGAAGAAGGGAGAAAGGGCAAAACTTTGGGTTTTTGAAGAATCGAGGTGCAAAAGTCGAAGGCAAGCGCGTTTGTGAGAAACTATACAAGAAGAGGCTTTCAATGTGAGTTCTTGGACTCCTCTTTTGCATATTTTCAACTGATTTGGGGCTGGAACACATAGTAAAACCCGTTTTTGAAGTGTGTGTGTTGAACCCGTATGTATGTGTTTATGTGCGAATCGTGTGGGGTTTGATTTCGGGCTTGGTTATGCTAGAATGGTGTTGTGGTATGTATTCCTAAGGTTTAGGATGGTGGATTTGAGCTTAGAACAGGTTTGAGAGGGTTTGGAGTCCAAAAAGTGCAGATTAGATTCGGGATGAACTGCATTCTGCATCAGCTAGGGCTATGCGACCGAATGGCATGCGACTAAGGTTCATTCGCATGCGAGTCATGCGACTGTGGTCCATACGCATGTGAGTCGTGCGACTGAGGTCCATTCGCATGGGAGTCATGCGACTGAGGTCCATACGCCCAGGTGCTCATTCGTATTATGTTCATTCGCCCATAGTGATCATCCGCATAGGGTTCATTCGCATAGGGTCCATTCACCTGGTGTTCATTCGCCTAAGTGTTCAGTCGCCTGGGAGGCCATGCGACTTAAGGTGCCCATACGCCCAATTAGGGCTCGTGCGCCGAAAAAAGCATAGTTTAACTTTCTTACTTTCGGGGAGATGCGTAGAGGTAGGCTTTCACTTGGGAGGTTCCCGGGGGTTTATGTAAGTTGACTTTTGAGGTCATAGACGTTATGATGGGCATGTATGATGATGTATGATGTTGTATGTTTATGCATGATGATGATGTATTATGATGTATGTTATGTATGCATGATGGTGTCGTGTATGGTGATGTTGTATGTTTATATTGTTGTTCCTTGCTTTGTATGATTGTCTTCCCATGGCTCTACGTTGAATGTTAATGAATGAAATAAAAGTATTATGTAACGTAAAGTGGAAGATAATGAAATAGGAACATGATGAATGAATGCATGCATTAATGAATGAAGGAAGGTAATATAAGTCTTGCAAGCCTTGTATGTCGGAGCACGCCCGATGTAGGGTGTTAGTCCAACGGTATGTGGTTTAGCTACCCGAGAAGGATGCACATCAGGGTTTTTCTTTATGATTGACCATCTGTATAGAACCTTTGTCGTTTACCCTAGATACTGTGGCCAGGCTGCTGTGCGCCATGACGGAAGGTCTATGATAGACTTCGGCCCAGTATCCGCTCTATGCATGACGGTGGGTATAGCACATGACAATGTATACCTGAATTTACCCGTAGATACTGTGGCCAGGCTGCTGTGCGCCATGAGGGAAGGTCTTTGATAGACTTCGGCCCATTATCCGCTTTATGCATGACGGTGAGGTAAAGTTCATGGTTTTTGATGGAATTAAATGAAGTAATGATGAACGTATGAATGAAAGTAAGAAAGTAAGAATAAAAGTAAGAAAGTAAGAATGAATGAGAATGAAAGTAAGAAAGTAAGAATGAATGAGAATGAAACTAATGAAAGTGAATGGTAATAACGTACGATGAATGAAAGGAAGTATGAACGAATGATGAAGATAATAATGATATTATCTATGTGTACGTATGATGTGTGATCACATGCCAAAGTAAAGAACAGTTTTAACGAAAGATAAAGTATGTTTTATTATAAAACTAGAATTGACTCAGCACCGCTGACTTTTATGTGTTTTCAGTTGGCAGGTAATGTTTCTGAGGATGGCACGGGGCGACTACTCTGCTCTTTTGGATGGCATCCATTTTTATAGTGCTTTTGTGATGTAATGCAACATTTTTTGTAATTTGATAACGATATATTGTTTTGAAAAAGCTTTTATAATGAAATGAGATGTCTATTTTAATGATTCCGCTGCGATGCTTTCTTTAATTTATTCAAATATATGTTTTATGTGCAATGATTGACTAGCTGTAGGCGTCCCGGGAACGAGGCCTTACAGTATTGCGAAAGGGCCGTTAAATGGGGAAAGAGTAAGCGTAAAAACGTTGAACCACACATGCATATTGCGCGTGTTAACTCGCAAAATTTAGGCCGAAACGTAAAATGAAAAATATTGAAAAAATAAAAAGTATAAGGTACCAAAGTGAAAATAAACTATGTAAAAGTATTAGGTCAAAATAAAAAAAGTTAAATGTTAAAAAAACATAAAAGATGGGTACAACCCAATAAATACATAGTACTTTTGATGCATATCTAAATTGATAATTAATATACACAATGTCAATGTCCACTATCATCGGCAAAAGTTCGAATAAAAAATGAAAAAATAAAACCAAAACAAAAAACTTAGTTTTCCCAGCGCTACACGACCCGAGTTTTATTGTTTTCTTTCATTCTATATAGCGCTAGTGTATTCATTATCGCCATGGCTTGTCGAAAACCACACAATTAAATACCGAAATCTCTCAATCATGGTGGTAGCGTTAATCATGAAAAAAAGTAATTATTTTTAACAATTTTAGAATAGAACTTTTAACTACTCCTTGAACTTTTCTGACGTATTTTAAAAAACATTTTTTTCAAAATATTAATTATTAATCACCAAAAAACAACACTTTCAAAAGCACCACGAAAAATTCGTAACCACCCCAAAGAAATTTCAAATAATGCCAAAAATATATAAAAAAAACCGTCCCAAAAAGTAACAAATAAGTGTAACTCAATATATCATAACACAAAACCACCCTAGAAATATAAAACAAACCACTCAAAAAAGTTGATAATTAGTAATATTTAAATTTAGTTTTATTTTTTATTAAATGTAACTTTATTTATAAATTTCTATTTTTTACAATTTTATTTTCATTTCTTCACTTTATTCATTAACTTTATAATGAAACTAATAGAAATTAGACAACTCAATTTTTAACTTTTTTGATACAAGATTTTTTAATCAATTTAAATTATTAGTTTAGGGTTTATATTTGAAACCGGTTCGAAATAATAAGATTTTGGTTTTTGATATGAACTTTTAATTTTTCGTACTCAATAAAGAGGTTTGTTTTTAAATATAAATATATTGTGATAACTAATAACTTTAATTTAAAATAAAATATACTAAAAGTTTCTAAACAACTACTCAGACTTCTTTAAATAAACAAGTCATTCTAATTTTCTTTAATTAAATGTAAGTTTATTTAGTGTTTTTTTTAAATTGGTAATAACGGTTTTTTATCAACGTAATTCAAAACCAAACCACTTAAAATTAAGAGTAAATTACCATTTACATCCATAACGTTTGTTCATTTCAACCGGTTGCATCCCTACGGTTTCAAAATTGCCATACACTCTCTAACGCTTCATGTTATTTTCATTTGAGTCTATACATTTTATTTTTATCTCCATTTGAGTTCAAATGAGTAACACTATTAATGTTTATGTTAAAATTATTATTAAAAGGATGAAACTACCCTTAAAATTAAAAAACAACATAAAAATCCTTGTGGGTCCCATCCATCTACATCAACTTCTTCAAATCATCACCACCACAACCACCCCCATCACCACCACCACAACCACCCGATCATCACAATGACAACCCCATCACCACCACCATAACCACCCCACTACCTTCACAACAGCCCTATCACGACCAGCACAACCACCCGGTCTCCGCCATAACAGCCTTTATCACCACAACCACCTGGTCGCCGCCACAACCACCACCATGACCACCCTTCGGCACAACCCCATCCCCACCACCATAGTTTTCAATCACCACCATCACAACCACATCACTAGCAAAGAACTTAGTATTACGGATCTGAGAAGGAATTGAGGGCTTAAAACGGTGATAATTAGTGTTTATAGTAGGTCTAGTTGAAGGTGGGTGATGGCTTTTGTAGTGGTGAGGGCGGCTATGGTAGAGTGGGTTTGTGGTGATGTTTGCATGTTAATGGTGGAGTGGGGTTGTGGTGTTCATGGTGTTGATGGATGGTGTCGTCAATGAGTGTTGGGTGGTGGGATGTAGAGAAAAAAAGAAGAAGACGGTTTGGGGGTTGCATCAATGGGTGGTGGATGGTGGTGTCGATAGGTGTGGTGGATGTAGTGAGAAGAAGAAAAAGAGGAAGATGTGGGTGGTGGCATCATTTGCAAGTTGATTGTGGAAGAAGAAGAAGATATAGGTGGCTCATAATTTTATTTTTTTAATTCTTAGGGGCATTTTAGTTTTTTTATAAATGAATTGATGGGAAAACTAATGATGTTAGGCTTTTGGATACAAATGGATATAAAAATGAATCATTAGGGGCCAAATGACAATTTCAAACCACAGGGATACAAGTGATTAAAATAAACAAACGTTAGGGATGCAAATGGTAATTTACTGTAAAATTAAAACGAAACCGAACCAAACAATTACTAAGGATTTTGATTTGCTTTAGTTTTACGATTAAGCTTCTTGAACCTTTTACTATACAAATAATTAAATACTCCATGTAGTAGTTAAAGCTTAACTATACGTATAGCTCAACTTATAATAATTATAACCAAGTAAAATATACAAAATCACATACCAATATGAGTCTCTAATAAGTTTCTAATATAAAAACATAGCCAAATTATTTAAAATTGTTAAAAACTCTTATACTAAAAAGTTAATGAAAAGCGATAGTCAAACAAATCGATTATTAGTTTAAATTTTAAAAAATAAAAAAACATTTGAAGCTCTCCGGTTCATGTTCATATGATTAGAAAGGTAGATAATTAGTTTTTAAAAACAAAAAAATATAAAAAATTAGAAACCTATAGATAAAAGTATATTTTATAAGAAAAAGATTTAAATATTAAGTACTAAAATTTTAAACAAGTTCATAAAATTTAAAGCGATTAAAAAAATATAAAGTAAATAGAATAAAAACAAATGAAAAAAACTAAAAGATTAATGAAAATTAGAGATTTCGTCTTTTAAAATATAAGGCTAAAATGATATATTCACACAAAACTAACAGAAAAAATTAACTTTACTTAGTATAAAAGACATAAAACGTGATAAATTTTGAAATAAAAGACACTCGGTGGCAATGCCAATGGAAATGGCAATGGCAGTGGCAGTGGCAGTGGCAGTGGCAGTGGCAGTGGCAGTGGCAGTGGCAGTGGCAGTGGCAGTGGCAGTGGCAGTGGCAGTGGCAGTGGCAGTGGCAGTGGCAGTGGCAGTGGCAGTGGCAGTGGCAGTGGTAGTGGCAGCGGTAATGGCAGCGGTAATGGAAGTTGTAATGGCAGTGGTAGTGGCAGTGGTAGTGGCAGTGGTAGTGGCAGTGGTAGTGGCAGTGGTAGTGGCAGTGGTAGTGGCAGTGGTTGTGGCAGTGCTACTGGCAGTGCTACTGGCAGTGCTACTGGCAGTGCTACTGGCAGTGGCAGTGGCAGTGGCAGTGGCAGTGGCAGTGGCAGTGGCAGTGGCAGTGCAGTGGCAGTGGCAGTGGCAGTGGCAGTGGCAGTGGCAGTGGCAGTGGCAGGCAGTGGCAGTGGCAGTGGCAGTGGTAGTGGCAGCGGTAATGGAAGTTGTAATGGCAGTGGTAGTGGCAGTGGTAGTGGCAGTGGTAGTGGCAGTGGTAGTGGCAGTGGTAGTGGCAGTGGTAGTGGCAGTGGTTGTGGCAGTGCTACTGGCAGTGGCAGTGGCAGTGCAGTGGCAGTGGCAGTGCAGTGGCAGTGGCAGTGCAGTGGCAGTGGCAGTGCAGTGGCAGTGGCAGTGCAGTGGCAGTGGCATGGCAGTGGCAGTGGCAGTGCAGTGGCAGTGGCATGGCAGTGGCAGTGGCAGTGGTAGTGGCAGTGGTAGTGGCAGTGGTAGTGGCAGTGGTAGTGGCAGTGGTAGTGGCAGTGGTAGTGGCAGTGGTAGTGGCAGTGGTAGTGGCAGTGGTAGTGGCAGTGGTAGTGGCAGTGGTAGTGGCAGTGGTAGTGGCAGTGGTAGTGGCAGTGGTAGTGGCAGTGGTAGTGGCAGTGGTAGTGGCAGTGGTAGTGGCAGTGGTAGTGGCAGTGGTAGTGGCAGTGGTAGTGGCAGTGGTAGTGGCAGTGGTAGTGGCAGTGGTAGTGGCAGTGGTAGTGGCAGTGGTAGTGGCAGTGGTAGTGGCAGTGGTAGTGGCAGTGGTAGTGGCAGTGGTAGTGGCAGTGGTAGTGGCAGTGGTAGTGGCAGTGGTAGTGGCAGTGGTAGTGGCAGTGGTAGTGGCAGTGGTAGTGGCAGTGGTAGTGGCAGTGGTAGTGGCAGTGGTAGTGGCAGTGGTAGTGGCAGTGGTAGTGGCAGTGGTAGTGGCAGTGGTAGTGGCAGTGGTTGTGGCAGTGCTACTGGCAGTGGCAGTGGCAGTGGCAGTGGCAGGCAGTGGCAGTGGCATGGCAGTGGCAGTGGCATGGCAGTGGCAGTGGCATGGCAGTGGCAGTGGCATGGCAGTGGCAGTGGCATGGCAGTGGCAGTGGCATGGCAGTGGCAGTGGCATGGCAGTGGCAGTGGCATGGCAGTGGCAGTGGCATGGCAGTGGCAGTGGCATGGCAGTGGCAGTGGCATGGCAGTGGCAGTGGCATGGCAGTGGCAGTGGCATGGCAGTGGCAGTGGCATGGCAGTGGCAGTGGCATGGCAGTGGCAGTGGCATGGCAGTGGCAGTGGCATGGCAGTGGCAGTGGCATGGCAGTGGCAGTGGCATGGCAGTGGCAGTGGCATGGCAGTGGCAGTGGCAGTGGTAGTGGCAGTGGTAGTGGCAGTGGTAGTGGCAGTGGTAGTGGCAGTGGTAGTGGCAGTGGTAGTGGCAGTGGTAGTGGCAGTGGTAGTGGCAGTGGTAGTGGCAGTGGTAGTGGCAGTGGTAGTGGCAGTGGTAGTGGCAGTGGTAGTGGCAGTGGTAGTGGCAGTGGTAGTGGCAGTGGTAGTGGCAGTGGTAGTGGCAGCGGTAGTGGTAGCGGTAGTGGTGGTAGCGGTAGTGGTAGTAGCGGTAGTGGTAGTAGCGGTAGTAGTGGTAGCGGTAGTAGTGGTAGCGGTAGTGGTCGTAGGCGTAGTGGTAGTAGTAGTAGTGGTAGTACTGGTAGTGGTAGTAGTGGTAGTGGTAGTAGTAGTAGTAGTAGTAGTAGTGGTAGTAGTAGTAGTGGTTGTAGTAGTAGTTGTTGTAGTGGTAATGGTAGTAGCCGTAGTGGTAGTAGCGGTAGTGGTAGTCGCGGTAGCGGTAGTAGCCGTAGTGGTAGTAGCGGTAGTGGCCGTAGTGGTAGTAGCGGTAGTGGTAGTAGCGGTAGTGGTAGTAGCGGTAGTGGTAGTAGCGGTAGTGGTAGTAGCGGTAGTGGTAGTAGCGGTAGTGGTAGTAGCGGTAGTGGTAGTAGCGGTAGTGGTAGTAGCGGTAGTGGTAGTAATAATAGTGGTAGTAATAGTAGTAGTGGTAGTAGTAGTAGTGGTAGTAGTAGTGGTGGTAGTAGTAGTAGTGGTAGTAGTAGTAGTGGTAATAGTAGTAGTGGTAGTAGTAGTAGTGGTAGTAGTAGTAGTGGTAGTGGTAGTAGTGGTAGTGGTAGTAGTGGTAGTGGTAGTTGTGGTTGTAGTAGTAGTGGTTGTAGTAGTAGTGGTAGTAGTAGTAGTGGTAGTAGTAGTAGTGGTAGTAGTAGTAGTAGTGGTAGTAGTAGTAGTTTGAGCAGTAGTAGTTTGAGCAGTAGTAGTGGTAGTAGTAGTAGTGGTAGTAGTAGTAGTGGTAGTAGTAGTAGTGGTAGTAGTAGTGGTGGTAGTAGTAGTGGTGGTAGTAGTAGTAGTGGTAGTAGTAGTAGTAGTGGTAGTACTAGTAGTGGTAGTAGGAGTAGTGGTAGTAGGAGTAGTGGTAGTAGTAGTAGTGGTAGTAGTAGTAGTGGTAGTAGTAGTAGTGGTAGTAGTATTAGTGGTAGTAGTAGTAGTGGTAGTAGTAGTAGTGGTTGTAGCAGTAGTGGTTGTAGCAGTAGTGGAAGTAGCAGTAGCGGAGGTAGCGGCGGCGGCGGCGGCGGCGCGGCGGCGCGCGGCGGCGGCGGCGGCGGCGGCGGCGGCGCGGCGGCGGCGGCGGCGGCGGCGGCGGCGGCGGCGGCGGCGGCGGCGGCGGCGGCGGCGCGGCGGCGGCGGCGGCGGCGGCGGCGGCGGCGGCGGCGGCGGCGGCGGCGGCGGCGGCGGTGGCGGCGGTGGCGGTGGCGGCGGTAGTGGTCGTAGCGGTAGTGGTCGTAGCGGTAGTGGTCGTAGCCGTAGTGGTAGTAGCCGTAGTGGTCGTAGCGGTAGTGGTCGTAGCGGTAGTGGTCGTAGCGGTAGTGGTCGTAGCGGTAGTGGTCGTAGCGGTAGTGGTCGTAGCGGTAGTGGTCGTAGCGGTAGTGGTGGTAGCGGTAGTGGTGTAGCGGTAGTGGTGGTAGCGGTAGTGGTGGTAGCGGTAGTGGTGGTAGCGGTAGTAGTGGTAGCGGTAGTAGTGGTAGCGGTAGTGGTCGTAGGCGTAGTGGTAGTAGTAGTAGTGGTAGTACTGGTAGTGGTAGTAGTGGTAGTGGTAGTAGTAGTAGTAGTAGTAGTAGTGGTAGTAGTAGTAGTGGTTGTAGTAGTAGTTGTTGTAGTGGTAATGGTAGTAGCCGTAGTGGTAGTAGCGGTAGTGGTAGTCGCGGTAGCGGTAGTAGCCGTAGTGGTAGTAGCGGTAGTGGTCGTAGTGGTAGTAGCCGTAGTGGTAGTAGCGGTAGTGGTAGTAGCGGTAGTGGTAGTAGCGGTAGTGGTAGTAGCGGTAGTGGTAGTAGCGGTAGTGGTAGTAGCGGTAGTGGTAGTAGCGGTAGTGGTAGTAGCGGTAGTGGTAGTAATAATAGTGGTAGTAATAGTAGTAGTGGTAGTAGTAGTAGTGGTAGTAGTAGTGTGGTAGTAGTAGTAGTGGTAGTAGTAGTAGTGGTAATAGTAGTAGTGGTAGTAGTAGTAGTGGTAGTAGTAGTAGTGGTAGTGGTAGTAGTGGTAGTGGTAGTAGTGGTAGTGGTAGTTGTGGTTGTAGTAGTAGTGGTTGTAGTAGTAGTGGTAGTAGTAGTAGTGGTAGTAGTAGTAGTGGTAGTATAGTAGTAGTAGTAGTTTGAGCAGTAGTAGTTTGAGCAGTAGTAGTTGTAGTAGCAGTAGTGGTGGTAGTAGTATAGTGGTAGTAGTAGTAGTGGTAGTAGTAGTAGTGGTAGTATAGTAGTAGTAGTAGTATAGTAGTAGTAGTAGTAGTTGTAGTAGTAGTGGTAGTAGTAGTATTGGTAGTAGTAGTAGTGGTAGTAGTAGTAGTGGTAGTAGTAGTAGGGGTAGTGGTAGTAGCGGTAGTGGTAGTAGCGGTAGTGGTAGTAGCGGTCGTAGCAGTAGCGGTGGTAGCAGTAGTGGTGGTAGCAGTAGTGGTGGTAGCAGTAGTGGTGGTAGCAGTAGTGGTGGTAGTAGTAGTAGTAGTAGTAGTAGTAGTAGTAGTAGTAGTAGTAGTAGTAGTAGTAGTAGTAGTAGTAGTAGTTGTAGTAGTAGTAGTAGTACTAGTAGTAGTATAGTAGTAGTAGTAGTTAGTAGTAGTAGTAGTAGTTAGTAGTAGTAGTAGTACTAGTAGTAGTAGTAGTGGTGTAGTAGTAGTAGTAGTAGTTAGTGGTAGTAGTAGTAGTAGTAGTAGTTAGTGGTAGTAGTAGTGGTAGTGGTAGTGGTAGTTGTGGTTGTAGTAGTAGTAGTAGTAGTATAGTAGTATAGTAGTAGTAGTAGTGTAGTAGTAGTATGTAGTAGTAGTGGTAGTAGTAGTAGTGGTAGTGCTAGTAGTAGTGGTAGTGGTAGTAGTAGTAGTGGTAGTAGTAGTAGTGGTCGTAGTAGTAGTGGTGGTAGTAGTAGTGGTAGTAGTAGTAGTGGTAGTAGTAGTGGTGGTAGTAGTAGTGGTGGTAGTAGTAGTAGTGGTAGTAGTAGTGGTGGTGGTAGTAGTAGTGATAGTAGTAGTAGTAGTGGTAGTACTAGTGGTGGTAGTAGTAGTAGTGGTAGTAGGAGTAGTGGTAGTAGTAGTAGTGGTTGTAGTAGTAGTGGTAGTAGTAGTAGTGGTAGTAGTAGTAGTGGTAGTAGTAGTAGTGGTTGTAGTAGTAGTGGTTGTAGCAGTAGTGGTTGTAGCAGTAGTGGTAGTAGCAGTAGTGGTAGTAGCAGTAGTGGTAGTAGCAGTAGTGGTAGTAGCAGTAGTGGTAGTAGCAGTAGTGGTAGTAGCGGTAGTGGTGGTAGCGGTAGTGGTGGTAGCGGTAGTGGTGGTAGCGGTAGTGGTAGTAGCGGTAGTGGTAGTAGCCGTAGTGGTAGTAGCGGTAGTGGTAGTAGCGGTAGCGGTGGTAGCGGTAGCGGTGGTAGCGGTAGCGGTGGTAGCGGTAGCGGTGGTAGCGGTAGCGGTGGTAGCGGTAGCGGTGGTAGCGGTAGCGGTGGTAGCGGTAGCGGTGGTAGCGGTAGCGGTGGTAGCGGTAGTAGTGGTAGCGTAGTAGTGGTAGCGGTAGTGGTCGTAGTGGTAGTGGTAGTGGTAGTAGTGGTAGTAGTGGTAGTAGCGGTAGTGGTCGTAGGCGTAGTGGTAGTAGTAGTGGTTGTAGTAGTAGTGGTAGTAGTGGTAGTAGCGGTAGTGGTAGTATAGTAGTGGTAGTGGTAGTAGTGTAGTAGTAGTATGGTAGTAGTAGTAGTAGTGGTGTAGTAGTAGTGGTAGTTATAGTGGTTAGTAGTAGTAGTGGTAGTAGTATAGTGGTGTAGTATTAGTGGTTGTAGTAGTAGTGGTGTAGCAGTAGTGGTTTTTGTAGCAGTTAGTGGTTGTAGAGCAGTAGTAGAAGTAGTATCTAGTGGTAGTAGAAGTAGTGGTAGTAGCAGTAGTGGTAGTAGCAGTAGTGGTAGTAGCAGTAGTGGTAGTAGCGGTAGTGGTAGTAGCAGTAGTGGTAGTAGCGGTAGTGGTAGTAGCGGTAGTGGTAGTAGCAGAAGAGGTAGTAGCGGGTATTGGTAGTAGCGGTTAGTGGTGGTATAGCGGTAGTGGTGGTAGCGGTGGTAGTGTAGTGGTGGTAGCGGTTAGGTGGTAGCGGTAGTGGTGGTAGCGGGGTAGTGTGTGGTAGCGGTAGTGGTGGTAGCGGTAGTGGTAGTAGCCGTAGTGGTCGTAGCCGTAGTGGTCGTAGCGGTAGTGGTCGTAGGTAGTGGGTCGTAGCGTGTTGTATCGTAGCGTGGCGTAGTTATAGTTTGCGGTAGTTATGAGTAGCGTAGTGGTAGTAGCGTAGTAGGGTAGTGGTTAGTAGGTTAGTGGTAGTAGCGGGGTAGTGGTAGTAGGGGTAGTGGTAGTAGCGGGGTCGGTAGTAGCGGTAGTGGTAGTAGCTTAGGTGGGGTGTAGTAGCGGTAGTGGTAGTAGCGGTAGTGGTAGTAGCGGTAGTAGTTGGTAGCGGTAGTAGTTAGCGGTAGTGGTCGTAGCGTAGTGGTAGTAGTAGTAGTGGTAGTACTGGTAGTGGTAGTAGTGGTAGTGGTAGTAGTGGTAGTGGTAGTAGTAGTAGTAGTAGTAGTAGTAGTAGTAGTAGTAGTAGTTAGTAGTACTAGTAGTAGTAGTAGTAGTAGTAGTGGTGGTAGTAGTGGTAGTAGTTGTAGTGGTAGTAGTAGTAGTGGTTGTAGTAGTAGTGGTTGTAGCAGTAATGGTAGTAGCCGTAGTGGTAGTAGCCGTAGTGGTAGTAGCGGTAGTGGTAGTAGCCGTAGTGGTAGTAGCGGTAGTGGCCATAGTGGTAGTAGCCGTAGTGGTAGTAGCGGTAGTGGTTGTAGCGGTAGTGGTAGTAGCGGAAGTGGTAGTAGCGGTAGTGGTAGTAATAGTAGTGGTAGTAGTAGTAGTGGTGGTAGTAGTAGTAGTGGTAGTAGTAGTAGTGGTAGTAGTAGTAATGGTAGTAGTAGTAGTGGTAGTAGTAGTAGTGGTAGTGGTAGTAGTGGTAGTGGTAGTAGTGGTAGTGGTAGTAGTGGTAGTGGTAGTAGTGGTAGTGGTAGTAGTGGTAGTGGTAGTAGTAGTAGTGCTTGTAGTAGTAGTGGGTTTGTAGTATGTAGTAGTAGTAGTAGTGGTAGTAGTAGTAGTGGTAGTAGTAGTAAATGTAGGAGTAGTAGTTTGAGCAGTTAGTAGTGTGTAGCAGTAGTAGTGGTAGGGGTAGTAGTGGTAGTAGGGGTAGTAGGGTAGTAGGTTGTAGTGTAGTAGAGTAGTAGTCGTAGTCGTAGTTGTCGTAGTGGTCGTAGTGGTAGTGGTCGTAGTAGTGGTAGTAGTGGTAGTCGTGGTAGTAGTATTATAGTAGTAGTAGTTAGTAGTAGTAGAAGTATAGTAGTGGTTTGGTGTGGTGGTGGTGTGGTGGTGGTGGTGGTGGTGGTGGTGGTGGTGGTGGTCGTGGTCGTGGTCGTGTCGTGGTCCGTGGTGGTCGTGGGCGTGGTCGTGTCGTGGTGGCGTTGGCGGTCGTGGTGGCGGTGGCGGTGGCGTGTGGCGTGGCGGTGGCGGCGGCGGTGCGGTGCCGTGGGCGGTGGCGGCGGCGGCGGTGGCGGCGGCGGCGGTGGCGGTGGTGGTGGTGGTGTTGGGGGGGCGGTGGCGGTGGTGGCGGTGGCGGTGGCGGCGGTCGGTGGGCTTCGGCGGCGGTTGGCGCGGCGGCGGCGGTGGCGGCGCGGTGGTGCGGCGGTGGTGGTGGTGGCTGCGGTAGTGGTGGTGGTGGTGGTGGTGGTGGTGGTGGTGGTGGTGGTGGTCGTGGTCGTGGTGGTCGTGTGGTCGTGGTGGTGGTTGGTGGTGGTGTGGTGGTGGTGGTGGTGGTGGTGTCGGGTCGTGGTCGTGGTGGTCGTGGTCGTGGTCGTGGTCGTGGTCGTGGTCGTGGTCGTGGTCGTGGTCGTGGTCGTGGTCGTGGTCGTGGTCGTGGTCGTGGTTGTGGTCGTGGTCGTGGTCGTGGTCGTGGTCGTGGTCGTGGTCGTGGTCGTCGTCGTGGTAGTGGTCGTCGTCGTGGTATCGTGGTAGTCGTCGTAGTAGTCGTGGTAGTCGTAGTAGTGGTAGTCGTCGTAGTAGTGGTAGTAGTAGTAGTGGTCGTAGTAGTCGTCGTAGTAGTAGTCGTAGTAGTAGTCGTAGTAGTAGTACGTAGTAGTCGTGGTAGTAGTAGTCGTAGTAGTCGTGGTAGTAGTGGTAGTAGTAGTACGTGGTAGTCGTGGTAGTAGTAGTCGTGGTAGTCTTGGTAGCAGGCCGGGCATTAGTCTGTAGCAGTCGCGGTAGCAGCAGTCGCGGTAGCACAGTCGCGGTAGCAGCAGTCGCGGTAAGCAGCAGTCGCGGTAGCAGTCGCCGCGGGGGCGGCGGCGGGGGCGGCGGCGGCGGGGGCGGCGGCGGTGGCGGCGGCGGGGGGCGGCGGCGGGGGCGGCGGCGGGGGCGGCGGCGGGGGCGGCGGCGGGGGCGGCGGCGGGGGCGGCGGCGGGGGCGGCGGCGGGGGCGGCGGCGGGGGCGGCGGCAGGGGCGGTTGCAGGGGAGCAGCAGCATCAGCATGATAAGTAATAATGTATAATAGTACACAAGTCATCAACTAAAATACAAGCTCTTAAATTGTATTTAAAGTAATAATAATACTTATTTACAAAATAAAAACAATTTTAATGATAAGTAAAGTATAATACATACACAAGTCATCAACTAAAATACAAGCTCTTAAATTATTTCAAAACTATCTTATAATGATTTCCATTATAATCATAAAATTA
>CM046455.1:1772414-1792414 GCA_025506515.1 Flaveria trinervia | reverse complement strand
TTTTTAACTAATTCGGAAGGGGTACTTTAGTCTTTTCATTGTATGTATTTTAATTCGTTATTTAATGAATCATGATTTAATTTTAGTAAGTTACAAAATTATCATAATTATCAGAATTTGATTAGTTTCATTTGTTCTTTTGTTTTGTAGTATGATCGGAAGAGTTTGAGTTGCAGATATTACAATTAGAGTCAATGATTTATTTCAAGATCAAAATCAAACGTGCATCCATCATTAGTTGCGATCAAGTGATGATTTTTCAAGATAATGTGTATATTTTTTATTTTTTATTTTTCTTTTTCGGATTAAACATTGAAGAATTGATTCTAAGAGTCAAGTTTGTTTCGACCCTCATTCTTTAAGATAAGATTTCAATTTTATTATTTGTATATAATTTTATTTTGGAGAATATTATTCAATATCATTCGAATTAGTTAAAACAAGAATCATATTATTTTGTTCGCTACAAATATTTGTTATTATTTCATGGTTTCAAATCACATTTCTACAGATTTGAGTTTTTTTTCAAGCTTCATACGAGATGTCGAGGTACGAGGTATGATTCTGAACGTTGCGTTGATGAATCAAAACAAAATGAACTTGATCAAAACGTGAACGATGTTTTTCCTGTTGAGGGAGGTAAATGGATTCCGTTATGAACAGAGGAGGAAGCGTTTTTGTCGTTATTATCGTGTTTTCTCTTACCATGATGCTAGGAATTGTCCTATGAAGCAAGTTTAGTTATATGTTATGATGAATGAAAGAACGTTATTATTCAATAAGAAAGTGTTTTTTATTTCCTGATTTTGGTTATGTAATGATTGAATTTAAGTTTTTTATATGTTATGTTATTTTGGATATGAATCCGTATTAATTTATGATGATCTTTTAGTGCTGACGATATGTGTTGTATCATTGATTTACATATACGTAAATGTAATTAGTCATAAGTCATCCCACATCCTCTCTGTAATGGTTTTATGTTAACCGTTTTTATAAAAGTAAATTAATAAAGATATGGTTAAAAGCTTCTGTGATTGTATTGTAAAATTTGTTTCACCCCCGTAAATACCTTAATAAATTTTAATAGCACGTTCTTTATGTTTTGTTCCGTAAATTTTGTTTCAGCCCGTCAACATTAATAATATTATTCGTAAGAGTCAAGTATATGCCCATTGATTCTCAAGTTAACAACATGTATTTGTGTATTTTCATCATTTGTTCACTAATTTTACTTATATGTAAAAGTCATGTTAATTGAGCATTGGTTTGACAAATAAACACAATAATGTAACTCGCCACAAATCCTCTCCTCTTAAAATACTCCTGTACTCGTAAACATTAGTACATAACAAACAAGAGTATCAGTTTTTAGGATTATTTAATCCAATTTTACACGTACATATATATAATCATACTACTTAACTAGGGGTGCTTATATTACACATACAGCTAATGTTTTTCACATACTTAAGTATCCAGGTCTCTACAAATATTCCACTTAACATTTATTCTTATACATATACCAAATAACAGTTCATTTTTTTCCAACACCCTACACTTTTATATGCTCCATTTTGGGATATTATTTCAACTTATTGAAAAGCTGGAATATAACGTCATTATTCCGTTTTACATATATGTTACACGCAAGAACACGATACTTCATTAATGTGCCCAACAATAGAAATTATCAAGCATACAATATACACATACGTAAAACTCCCAAATATAGTACATAATTCTATTTTACAGAACAATAACCTTTCCATTCTCAAGAACCCTAATTACCATCTCGTTTAAACCAAAACCCAATTACAAACATTGTAAACCTCCGACCCGGTATTCTCATGTGTTAATGGCATACGAAATACAAATATATATCACATACCAAATCTAACATTACTCAATGATCAGTAATATTAGTCGATTATTACGGCAATCAAGAACCCTAATTACCCGCAATTTTAAACCCAAAACCCAATTTGCAAACTTTAAAAGTCGAATGAATCTTTTCAATCAAGTTAAAGTTTTATTGATTTTGTTTAAAATTTGGGGAAGATTACATGGGGTTACCAAAAAAACGCAAGTTTCCACAAAACAATACTAAGGGAATTTACATCAATACCCTTTTGATTTAAATTTACACCAACTATTTAATTTGTTAATTACTTTATCACCCTTATTAATCTCATCCATTGATTAATCTAATCAATGTTAACAAATGGTTCTGAAGTTCTCATTTTTTAAGCAGTCCTGCAATGAACCGGACGCTATATATATATATATATAATGAATATATACGTATATATATATACACGTGTATATATAATACGTATATATATATATCTATATATATACACACACGTATATATATAAGTATATATATATGTATACATAGATATATATCTATACGTATATATACGTATATAAATATATATTACACGTATATATATACAATATATTCACGTATATACACGCATATATACGTATATAAACGTGTGTGTGTGTGTGTATATATACGTATATATATTATATATATAATATACGTATACATATATAGGGGAGGGTTCAAATGAGAACACCTTTTTTTGTGAGAACTCTAGGAACCAATCTCAGCCACTCATTTTTATCACATGCAAATCACATGCTATTTTCCCCTTTTTTTAAACGTTCATAACTTTTTTTCACGACATTATTTTTTCAAAAATTCACCATAAAATTCAGTATTTTTTTTATCTTTCCAACGCCTATCACGTTGATATACTTTTCTAAAAAAAATCGTACATCCGTTGTTTAGATATGTGTAAATCTAGTTATACACATGTGTAGGACTATTTTTACACATGTGTAAATCCAATATTACACATGTGTAAAACGATTTCGTAAAAACGGGAATTTTTTTTTATTTTTATAAATTTTTTTATATTTTTTTATGAAAGGGAAAAGTTGGGGAATATTTTCGTGTTTTTATTTTTTTTATTTTTATGTTATTGTGTTTATTTATAAAATTTTTTAAATATTTTTTTTGGTTAATTACAACATATATATATATATATTCATATATATATATATATATGTTCATATATAATATAATATATATATATACACATATATATATACATAGATATACATATATATTATATGTTCATATAATATATATATACATACATATATTCATATTTAATATATTATACATACATATATTCATATATATATATATATATATATATAATATATATATCTATATATATGAACATATATATATTATATATATATATGTATGTTCATATATATATATATATATATATATTTGTATATATATATTATATATATATATGAATATATGTATGTATATAAGATATGAATTATATGAATATATATATATATTATATATGTATGTATGTATTATATATATACATATATATACATCTCTATATACATATCTATATACATCTATATATACATCATATATACATATCTATATATACATATCTATATATACATATCTATATATACATATCTATTATACAATCTATATATACATATCTATATATACATATCTATATATACAATCTATATATACATATCTTATATACATAATCTATATTCATATATATATTAAAGAAAATAAAATCGTTAAAACAGATATCAGATATATTAATGGGGAAAGAGAAATCAATCAAATCATCATGAGGTTTCTTTATGATTATTGTTGTGATGAGAAATCACGTCTTTAACTTTTAGCTTTTATATCATATATTTATCGATAAAATTTTTATTTTTTTCTAAAATAAGCTACTCTAGTCTCTAGTGTCCATTTACACAAAGTTTGATTAGCCGCTCATATTAGATATTATAAGTTCCCGTTATCGTAACACTCACAGCTGGTCAGTTATCACACATAAAACATATAATTACATTAACTTAAATAAAATGTTACAACAGAAACATTTAAACATCTATTTCATTTCATTATAATAGCTTTTGCTAAATAATACATCATCATTAGATTACAAAATATTTGTTGCATTACATCACCAAAACATTACAAAAATAGATGTCATCCAAAACTATCCAAGTAGTCACCCCATGTCATCCTTAGCAACATTAACTGTCAACTATGAACATATAAAAGTCAACGTTTCTAAATGAGTTTTAGTTTTAAAATAAAATATTTTACTTTTTTTCAAAACATACTATACTTTCGTACATGATCACAAATCTTACGTACACATAGATAATATCATTATTATCTTCCTTTACTGTTCATCATTACTTTCTTTATCTCTTTCTAGATCAGTGTCATCCAGCTATACCCCAAATGTATGCACAAAACGAGTACTGGGTTGAAGATCATTAATGACTTCCATAACGCATATAGCCTGGAACCAGCACCGGGGCAAATGACAAAGATCCCAACTGTATACTACACCCCAAACGTATGCACAAAGCAGATACTGGGCCGAAGATCCTAAATGACTTCCATAACGCACATAGCCTAGCACCAGGACCGAGGTGAGTATCAACTATAGTCCATGTACTATACAACTGGTTAGTCACAAAGACTAGATCCCTACGTGTATCTTTAAGGGTTAGCTAAACCACGCACAGTTGAGCGAACGACATTTTAGAGTCATGCACCTCCGTACATTTTGCTTGCAAGCCTTTCTTTACTTTCTATTTAATTAATGCATGCATCTATCATTATGTTTCTCTTTTCATTATCTTCCACTTTACGTTACATAATACTTTATCATTTCTTTCACAACTATAACGCGTAAAGCCATGGAAATTAAACATGCATATCATGGAACATAAACATAATCATGCAAAGCATCACTGTACAAGGCATCATCACAGATGATCTAACAATCATCATACATGCCATAACATAGCCCATACATCATCAAAAGTCAACTTACTTTACCCCCAAGAACATCCCAAGTCAAAGCCTACATTTCATTTTTTCCCAAAAATCAGAAAATAATCTAAGTCTTTAGGTGCATGGGCACTATTCAGGCGCATGGCCTTCTGGGCGCATGGGGAACACTTAGGCGCATGGAAAACTTTCAGGCGCATTGGCACTATTGGGGCGCATGGGCAACACTTAGTCATTTATGGGAAATTCTAGACGCATGGACATTATGCAGGCGCATGAGTGCCTAGGTGTATAGGAATCCTAGGCGCATGAACACTTAGTAAATTTCAGCCTATTTCTAGGCGCATGGGTACTGTTTGGGTGTCATGAGGTTTTTGGCGCATGGGGAACACTTAGGCAGTTATTTCAATTGGGCGTATGGGCCACTATTTAGGCGCATGGGCATCTATATCACTCCTAAACATCATAATTCAGTTCCCAATCAACATATAACCTATTCTAAACTTAAGTCGTACATCTTAAGCCTTAGAAACACATTCACAACATCATCAAACATATACATTGCCCAAAATTAATCCCACCCGCAACACAAACCATACGCACATACAGGTATAAAACCCCATTTTTATAAAACGTTCATACATGCATTTCCACCCCAAAAGTAGTTAAAAACAAGTAAAAAGGGGGTCATAGAACTCACCTTAACAGCCTTTGGTTTTGACTTCTTTAGAAGCCGTTTGCAAATTTAGTTTAACCACCTAGAAACCTACCAAAAACACACCCGAACACATAAAAACACACATAAGCATATAACCGAGACTAAGGCCAGTTAAGAACATCACAAAAGCATGAATTTTTAGCTTGAATTTGAATTCTTCCTCTTGTTCTTCCAAAAACCTGAAAGTTTCTGCTTTTCTTTCTTTCTCTCTCTAAAAATCCGAATGATATGTGTGAAGAGAGAGTGATGGGCGGTTATCACCTTTATTCACCAACTTTTTAAAGATTTTGTCCTTATTGATTAGTCCCTCTACTAGAGTTTTATTGTGTTTCTTTCTTTTTCTTCACCTTTATTCTTTCTTTCGTGTCTACAAAATAACCGGTGTTAAAAGTCCACCCCCTTATTTAGGTTTCGTCTCCGAAACCTGTTATTCCTTAAACAATCGTGGGTAGTGTTGTCTCATTTCCTCCTCCGTCTCCCACATAGACTCAGATCCCTTCTTGTGCTTCCACCGTACATGTAGAAAAAGAACCACTTTATTCCTTAACCTCTTCTATTTACGATCAATGATCGCCACTGGTTGGTCCACATAATTGAGTCATTCATCAACCTCGATATCTTCCAGTGGTACAACCATATCCTCGTCTGCTAAACACTCTCTCTTATGAGATACATGGAATTTCGGGTGAATTCCACTTAACTCATCTGGTAGCTCCAGTCTATAGGCCACCTCTGCTACTCGGGCAATGATTCGGAAAGCCCTATGTACCTTGCGCTCAACTTGCCCCGTTTTTTGAACCGAATGATACCTTTCAAGGTGAGACTTTCAACATGACTCAATCACCCACCTGAAACTCATTGGTCTATGTCTCTTATGAGCATACGACTTCTGCCTTTCTTTAGCTCCTTCATGAAGCTTTGATCTTTTCAAGCTTCTCAGTCATAGCCTCAATCACCTCTGTACTCCCCAACTCTTTCTGACCAATATCACCCCAACAAACAGTGTTCTACATCTCCTACCATATAGCATCTCATAAGGGGGCATACCAATATTGGCAGGATAACTGTTGTTATATGAGAACTCAACTAACGGTAGTGGTCATCCCAACTGCCTCCAAAATCAATGACGCATGCCCGAAGCATATCTTCCAGCGTCTGAATCATCCTCTCCGACTGACCATCCGTCTGAGGATGATAAGTCGTGCTAATATGTACCTCGTCCCCATCACATCATGGAATTTCTTTCAAAATTTAGATGTAAACCAGGTGTCACGATTAGACACAATAGGCACCGGCACACCATGACGAGTTACAATCTCTTTGATGAAAAGATCCGCCAACCTCTCAGATGAATATGTCTCGCGGATTGGTAGGAAGTGAGAAATCCTCGTCAAACGATCAACTATCACCCATATAGCATCATACCCTCGCGCGGTACGTGGTAGCTTCGTAATAAAGTCCATGGTCATGTACTCCCACTTCCACTCCGTATATCCAAAGGTTGGATCTTTCCGTACAACTTTTGATGCTCGGTCTTCACTTGTAAAAAAGTAAGGCACTTACTCACATACTCTGCTACATCGTGTTTTGTAACGCCCTGAATAAAGTCTAAGAGAGCCAAATAATAATAATGGGCTTAGACTATATTATTTAATGTAAATAAGATGGGTTCGGGTTATGGACCGAGTTAACAACAAGAAAACACCAAGAAACTAGGTAAGAAACATCATTTAATCAATTCTTTTGATGTAACCTGAATTCTAGGGCTTGAGGTTTTTAAAAGTGGCAAATATTCACCCAAACTCACATTTTTATGTAAGAAAACATGTAAGAAGCTTAGATAAAGCTTATTAGATGATAAACCAAGGTTTTGGATGTAAAAGATTGAATTTTTGGGTTGAAAATGGGTTGGTTCGTAATTTTCAGCCCGTTATGGGAAATTAAGGGTTCATCTAGCGAAATTGCGTAGTCTTCCAGCGAAACTATGAAGACTTCCTGTGAAACTATAGTTTCGCAGGTAGTTTCATAGACATGGTAATCCAACGAAAGTTGGGCGAAACTGGCAGCGAAACTGACAGCGAAGATGCCAGTGAAACTAGCAGCCAAACTGTTGATCTTGCAGCGAATTTAGCAGCGAAATTAGGCAGAAATTAACTCCTTTGAGTGTTAACATATCTGCAGGCTGTGTAGTGCGACCCCTGCTTAGAAATCTTGATTGAGGAGCTACTCACCGAGTCCAGGTGAATTTTAGATCCCCTGTTTAAAGGTTTTGAACTAGTTTGGGGCTGAAAATGCATGTTATATATACGATTTAAATGACCAAGATTTGAAGAGGTTTTAAGAGGAAGATCAATTTTTCTATGACAAAATGTGCTATATAAAAGTGTTAAAATAAAAAATTTTCACGCTGACCTGGCAGCGCGACCCCAGCCAACGGTGTTGCCCCTTGGAGCCCACTCGGGGTTGCTGCCCCTAGGACCCCGCTATCAGGGGCTTCCGCCCTCGAACCCCCGCTATCCCATGAAAGATCATTTATGTTTTACGATGACTAGAAGGCCGTGAAGTTTTTGTACGTCATATGCCTACCTTTTTTGAAACATTTCCAGTCGTTTTGGTAGACGGAGACGGGATTGTTAGAGCCGATGTTCCTTTTCGAAGGGCAGAATCTAAATATAGTGTCGAACAAGTAGGTGTAACTGTTGAGTTCTATGGTGGTGAACTCAATGGAGTCAATTATAGTGATCCTGTTACTGTCAAAAAATATGCTAGATGAGCTCAATTGGGGGAAATTTTTGAATTAGATCTGCATATGTTTATGTATGTGAATGTATGATGCATGATGTTTATGATGATGTGTGATGTATATGTTATGTATGATGTTGTGTGATGATGTTATTCTTATGTACGATATTTTTCTTATGTTCCTTACTATGTATCATGATGTGACTTTACGTGGTGTGATTATGATAATAACGAAAAGTATTATGTAATGTAAAGCGGAAGTTAATGATGATGATAAGTGGAACGTAACGTAAGAATGAATGCATGCATTAATGAACGAACGAATATAAGAAAGTCTTGCAAGCAAAGTATGGAGGCTCAAACCTAATGAAGGGTGTTAGCTCAATGGTGTGTGGGTTAGCTACCCCGAAGGATGCACACTAGGGTCTGTTTTTGTGATTGACCATTTGTATGGAACCTTTGTCGCTTACCCCGGTACTGTGGTCAGGCCACCGGGCGCAATGTATGGGAGTTTGTTTATAGACTTTGGCCCAGTACCTGCTTTATGCATGACGGTGGGGTATAACACATGGCATTGGTACACCGGAATTTACCTCGATACTATGGTCAAGCCACCAGGCGCAATGTATGGGAGTCTATTATAGACCTAGGCCCAATACCTGCTTTATGCATGACTATGGGGTAAAGTTCATGGTATTGGTATGGAATGTAAAGAAGTAACGATGAACGTACGTAATGAACGGTAAGAAAGGTAATGAATGATAACAATAACGTATGATGATGCATGAGTGAAAGTTAACGAACGATGATGAAAGATAATTATGTTATTATCTATGTGTGCGTATGATGCTTGATCGCATAAGAATGTAAAGGATTTTTTTAAACGGAAGTAAAAGTATTTTATTTTATAAAACTAGAACTCACTCAGCAGCGCTGACTTTTTATGTATTTTCTAGTTGGTGTGTAAATGTTGCTGAGGATGGTACGAGGTGGCTACTTGGCTTGTTTTTGGATGGCATCCATTTTGTATGATGATGATGTTTTTGCATTGTAATTCGAACAAATTATGTTTTGTAATTGTTAACACTGTTGTATTATTTTGAAAAAGTGATTATTTATATGAAATGAAATGGTGTTTTAAATTCATTCCACTGTGATGTTTTAATTAGTTAATGTAAATATATGTTTTATGTGCGATGATTGACCAGCTGTGAGTGTCCTGGGAACGGGGCCTTACACGTTTCATACCCGGCCAGTAATAATCATTCTTCGTGTCTTGATACATATTTGTAGCACTGGGGTGAATGGAGTATCGAGTCTTATGAGCTTCGTCCATAATCTTCACACGTAGATCCCCAAAACGAGGAATCCATATCTGTCTGAACCGAGCCCTAACACCGAGTGTGTTTTCACCCAACTCCGCAACCAAACCTCTCATTCTTTTGGAGTTAAGATGATCTTCCTTCAATGCCTCATCTTGAAACTCCTTAACTTGCTTCATTACATCAGAGGTCATAATCAATTGATAAGCCTTCACTCGAATCGGCTCGGGTTTCTCCTTTCGGCTAAGGGCATGCGCCACCACGTTGGTTTTGCCCGGATGGTAATGGATCTTGCAATAATAATCTTTTATGAGCTCTAACCATCTCCTCTACCTCATGTTCAAGTCCTTCTGCTCAAAGAAGTACTTTAAGCTATTGTGGTCAGTGAATATGGTGCACTTCATCCCGTATAAGTAGTGTCTCCAAATCTTTAGCGCAAAGACCACGACTACTAGCTCCAAGTCATGAGTAGGGTAATTAACCTCATAGACCTTCAACTGTCGAGATGCATAAACTATAACCTTTCACCTTTGCATCAACACACATCCTATCCCCGACTAAGAAGCATCTAAATAAACCACCAAGTCTTCGCTTCCATCAGGTAACGACAGAACAGGAGCTTAAGTTAACCTCGCCTTTAACTCATCGAATGCCTGTTCCTGAGCTTGACCCCATACAAAATTCACATCCTTGCAGGTCAACTTGGTTAGTGGAGAAGCTATCTTGGAGAAGTCTTGAATAAACCTTCTGTAATAGCCCGCCAAACCCAAGAACTACAAATCTTGGATGGCATCTTTGGTGACTTCCATTGCATCACCACCTCCACCTTTGTCGGTTCCACCATAGTCCCCTCGAGATTCACCACATGACCCAAAAATTGAACTTTGCGTAACCAGAATGCGCACTTGGAGAACTTGGCATATAACTTATCCCTTCTCAACGTCTCCAAAACCTCCCGAATATGACCAGCATGCTTTTTCTCACTCTCAGGATATCATCAATAAACACAATCACTGATTTATCCAACATCAGCCGACACACGTGATTCATCAAGTCCATAAAAGCAGCTGGCGTGTTGGTCAAACCAAATGTCATAATGAGAAACTCTTAGTGTCTATAAGGCGTGCGAAAAGCTGTTTTAGGAATATCTTACTCCTTCACCTTCAACTGATGGTAGCCAGATCGAAGGTTGTGAATCCAAGGATCGCAATCAGGAATTATCAGTGTCGGTTGATAGCAAGTCAACGTTTGCAGAATCAACGTTAATTTGGTTTAATTGCTTGTAATAACTTTAATTATCAATAAATATTCAAGAACACACTAATAGAAACACAATTAATGAATATATGTATTTCATTAAAATATGTTAATGATTACAAAATAATGAATGAATGATATCAAAGTTTGTTATGATGTGACCGCTGCTAGGGTTTGATTAAGAGACGGTGATTGTCGTATTGCTATTGCTGTTGCTGTTCAATCAATCGTCTAAAAACAATCGTCCTTGAATCGAAACCTAGGATCCATATATATAGACAATGATGTTTCTGTTATAGGAAACACTGGATCTCTTGGGATTTGATTGTTTCAGTTAAGGAATCATCGGATTTCTTGAGATTCGCATAACTGCCTTGTTGACTTGTAACACTCTGCATTATACAAGTGTTTGGACTCCACAGGAATAGTGTCTTCCGTAGGAATTTGTTCTTCTGTAGAAGTCTTGTTCTTCCGTAGACGTTTTGTTCTTCCGTAGGAATCTTGTTCTTCCGTAGAAAACTTGTACTTCCATAGACGTTTTGTTCTTCCGTAAGAATCTTGTTCTTCCGTAGAAAACTTGTACTTCCGAAGCAAATTTGTACTTCCGAAGCAAACTTGTTCTTCAGTTCTGGTTGTTCATCCGCAGAAGATCTTTGGATGTAATGTTACTTGTAAGAAACATATCTACGAAAGAACAAAATGTTCATCCGTAGATGTTTTTTACACTTGGTCAATTTCATAAATTGTTCAAGAATAATGTTTGTACCTGCAATTATCCATAACACACATATATAGGTTAGCATATATAATTAATGCATGCATAATAAATGACAATTACAAATATTTATTACAAGAATTGATTAAAGTTCTAAGCCTATACAAATTGATCTAGGCCTATAAGTCCTAGATCTAACAATACTCCCCCTTTGGCTTAGATCCTTGTAATCAATCCTTCAAAACAGAAAGTTCCTTGACTCTGGCAATGATCTTGTTGTAGAAGTAAGACACAACAGTCTTCTGATCATCGTACTTGTAGTTGATCTTCATCTTGCTGAACTTCTTTAGAGTCTCAAAGCTTATCCCCAGAACATCTTCCTCCATAGTGAGTGTGTCTAACACATTGTTGTTATTCACCACTGCTAGCTCATCTTGCTCTGAAATTCTAAGTTCTGTGAATTCATCCAAAGTTGTTCCCTTCAGCAGTCCAGCATTGAATCTTCTTCTTTTGTAGGCTTTGGCATGTAATTTGTCAATCACTTGTATCACATGGACATGCAGGAACAAATCATTTTGTGCTTTTTCATCAGCCAGCTTGGGAAAGAATTTGTTATTAAGGTACGAGGTGTAGCTGGGATGAAGTAATTTGATTTCCACAGGATCAAAGATCCTGATCCGGTCAGCTTTCTTGTTCTCAGCGTTTCTTAGCAGGACCAACTCCATTGTTTTCTCAACATAACCCCATTCAGTTATAGGGTATGTGAATTGAGTCCCTTCAAAGCATTTGATTGCTGCTGTAGTTTTACTTTTGTAGCCAAGCCTCTTCAAGAATTCATCATCTACAGATTCTGAGGCATTGGACTTGTATCTTTTAAGCCCTTTGATTCTCTTCTGATGCTTTGCATCTTCTCTTTTAGCTTCTCTAAGGACATCATCTTTAAATTTAGTCTTGAGCTTTCCCACTAGGGTTGAGAAGTCTCTTCCTCTAGAGTGAATTGGATAATTGTAGATTATCAGGCTTTGAAGATCTTTGATGTCATTCTCTGGCAGACTCACCACTAAAATACATCATGGAAGTATTCAACTCTTCCAGATGTTCTTTTAATAATAGCACAATCCCAGTCTAGATCATATTTCCAGGCCATGATCCTGTCTCTTCCGTAGAACTGGGAGTTGTGAGGTGGTCTATTAGTTGTATCAGAGTGGATTTCTGTTTAGTAATCTCCCTCACTGTAGTGCCAAGTGGCCATACTTTGCCCGGTATTACTTCTTTTGGCTCTCTGATCAATTTTCCCTTCACTTTGTGCTGATCTTTAGGTTCAATTGTTATAGCTTCAGCAGGAAGTTTGCTTTGTTGCTCATAGGATGGATGTGGAGCCTCAGTTTTGAATTTTATACCAGTATCTAGCTCAACTTTCATCACATGCTCCATCATCCTTCTGAGTTCTCCTACTAACCTTCCCTTAAGCTCATAAGGTTTGTAGTTATGGCCTTGTAACCAGCAAGTCATGTTGTATTTACTCAGCTTAGCTGTGTCACAATGTCCCAATTCCTTCTTTATCTTCTGGATGGATTGAAAGGTGCTGAAGGCTTCATAGTCACAATTTGGAATCATAAAGCATGCAAGCTCAAATTCTTTCAATAGATTCTTCATCTTAGTCATGTTTAGCCTCTCAACCATGTCATAAGGGAAACCATGGTTTATGAGTGTCATGAACATGGTTGATTCAGGCCTCTCTTCTAATATGTCTTTTGAAGACAGAAGATCATCAGTCTTTGAGACCTTCTAATCCGTTGGAGAGTCTTGATCAGCTCTTTCCACTCTTCATCACTGTCATCATCGTGATGAGAGATAGACTTCACAGTAGATAAATCTACTGAAGGTGTGTGTTCAAGAGATGTGAGCTTTTGTTTCTTGGAGGAACTTTCATCAGTTGTCATCTTCTTCTCTATAACACCAAGATACTTTCTTTTTCTTGAGTACTGAATTAACTCTTTTGATGCCTCAGCAGATTGTTTTGTTTGAACAGTTGAAACATCAGCATTTAACTCTAATGCACAGATCTTCATTTTGAGCTGATCAATCTCTTCTTCTTTTCTTTTTATCACATTTGATTGAGCAGAAATAGAGTTATTTGCTTGTTCAAGCTTCATCATCATCCTTTCTTTTTCTTCCTTTTCAGTTTCTGCTAACTCTTTAAGCTCGGACTCCTTATCAAGTAGAGCATCAATGACTTCATTGTTGCATTGAGCATCTTATCTCAACCTTTTTATTCTAGCTTCTTGTTTCATCAGCTCTTCATCCTTTTCTCTTATCACTCCCTTCAGCTCCTATATTCTTTGCTTTCTTTTGTTCGATTTCAGCACTAGCTTGTTGTACTCAGCAAGCAGATAACTCTTGCTGACAGGGATGTCATTATCACTTAGATCATCGTCATTGTATGCAATCACATCGACATAGTTTGCCTATTCTTCTCTTCCCTCGTGTTGAGAAGCAATCTCATCATCTGTTACTTCTTTATGTGCTTCACCTGCCGACCTGGAACTGATTTCAATAACTTGAACTTTTGGTTCTAGATGTGGTTATTGTTGTTGATGATGATCAGTGACTGGAGAGACTAGTTCAGTTTTATTTGAGAGTACAGGGGATTCAGTTTTGGATAATGACAGTTTAACAGTACTTGCTTGTGAGGCTAACTCTGTCTCCCCAATGTAAATGCTCTCAGTGGTTGAATTTTCTGGATTTGGAGGTTGTGATAAAGTTGCATTTGAAGCTGATTTGGTGATAGAGGGTGGATTAGAGAGTTTGGCTCTATGTTTTGGCTGGCTGCTGATTATGGTAGGGATGTTAGTTGTTGATTTGGTGATTGATGGTGGATGGGAGAGATTGGTTCTGTGTTTTGGCTGTTTTGTGATAGAGGGTGAAAGGGAGAGTTTGGTTCAGTGTTTTGGCTTGTTGGTGAATTTGGTAGGGATGATTGAGATTGATGATATATGGGAGATATACCAGGTGAATGAGTGTCTTGAACTGAATGGCTTGAGAGTCCTCTTGTTGAACATCCCACACAAGCTCTTGAGGAATATTTGCAGCAGCATCAACCACATGTGCAAACATGTCCATGTCACCTCCTTCGTATTTTCCAGAAATTTTGTTTAGAACAGATCTACCAAGGTGTGCTTGAACGAACTCACCACCATCCACAGAAGTTCAAGGCAGATCCGCATTAATGATCAGTTGAAGAAACCTTGGAAACATATACATCTTATCATCCTTCTGCACTTTAATGTGATCACATAGGCAGTTGAAGATGTACTTTGAGTATTGTAGGTTCTTCCCTCAAAAATACCAATGATGCCAGAAGAGATATGTCTTGAAAGTCTATCAAGGCCAGATTTTCTGTTCGAAATACACTTATGATATGTGTGACAGAGAAATCTGTATGGCTTACAAAGTCTTCCTTTCTTGATTTCTCTTTTTTCAAAATCACCATCATACCCCATCATAAGAAAAACTTTCTATATGTATTCATTTTCAAACACATCTGGGTGTCCTGCTTCAACATCTCCCAACTCAAGAACCCTCCTTATTGTTTGTTCATTGATTCTCAACCTTTGATTTTTAAACTCAACAACAATAACTTCACCATCTTCTTCTATGTATGCAGAGTTCCGGAAATCAGTAATATGTGATCGATAAATCATAGGATAGTCTTGATCTTCTCAAATATCTGATTATTTCTTGACACCCTTCTGAAACAGGATCGTTAGGGTTTAAGAAGGCACACACATTGTGTTCTCTCGCAAATCGATTATCCATCTGATTATAAAAAGAAGATTTCGTTAGAATCACATTATTGATATGAGAATACGAACAGTTGAGAGATAAAACACGAATCAAGCTGTTCATTCTTGAACATTACAAAATGTTTTACCTTAATAACAACAGATTGGGGAGATAGATATATGTTGTTTAATGTTTTGATGTGGTAAAATTTTAAATGATATGGAGGAGGGAAAATTTTATTGAGAGTGAGTTTTCCTAGGTCTGAAAAGTGAGCTGAAATAGCGAATAATGAATTTGAGAAGTCAGACCGCATCATTTATACTCTCAAACACATTAATTTTATCTCATTAATTAAATGGGACCCTCAACGTATTCCTCCGTAGAACATCTACTGATCAACAATATCTGATGATGAACATTAAAATTAAATTACATTTGATCTTTGATCATCCGTAGTTTACCAATCTACGGATAAACATTTAAGTTTTCCACATTGTAGCTTTTGCTGATGCTTAATATAGCACTGTAGCTTCTGCTGATGCTTAAGATAGCACTATAGCTTCCGTTGATGCTTAAGATAGCACAAAGCAGAGAAATATTGTTGTTTGTATGGTCCAAGTCCATTTGTTAGAACCATTTATTGCTTTAGGACCTTGTTGACTTTGTATACATGGCAATTTAGCACAAGAAAGCTTAAAACAATTTTAATAAAATTTTCATGTATCCAGAAGCTAAGATGATGCTCAGATTCTAATTCCTTCAGATTGATAATGAGATAGACAATGCTACTAATTAAAAAACTTAAACTTCATGTATTCTACTCCCCCTAAATTTGTGATTAATGGTGAAATTAAGCATTTATCATAAATTTCTTTAAGAGGAATAACATGATTTTTAATTGTATGATGATGATCAGACATATATACACATATGATGGGATCATACTATAATACTAAGTCTCTTCCTGATGAGATATTTTGTTGAATTGATTCCTAAACAAAGTTCTGATTGCAAGTATATTGTCCACTTAAATCCATAAAAGAGCTCATGTATCAACTGGGCATGCTGTTTATCATGTTTTCATATTGATTTGGAAATAACTGTTATGGGCTTCACATTCAATTCACAAAGATTTTTTCCTCCCTTTGTAAGTCAAATCATCACTTTTTCACACTTAAGAACTATGTACTTTAAGTTATAAGTTCTATCTTGAGATGCATTTGGCATCTCATTAATGCAATGATGTAAAAGCTCAAGATAATATACAATTGATCACATAGGATTCTTTTGAGAGCTTAGATATGATCATCATCAGGTCACCAGGTATTTACTCACGTAAAACAGAGGTGCCTTTAACCCAGGTCTTTGTTCACACAAAACAGAGGGATGATGAGGATCATGATCTTTTCACCGTTTGTAACTAAACTTTAGTATGGTGATCATACACCCAGGTCTTTGTTTACACAAAACAGAGGGAGTATGATTTGCAAAGATAACTATTATAAAGTGTTGGTAGATAGTGTGTTTAGATGAGTGATTTGGTCACATCAAAAAAAGACTCACCTTGTATTCTCAAAATGAAATTTCCCACAAACAATCACTTTAGCATTATGTTTGGCATGCACTCAGTTTAGTTTCCACTCAAGATGAATCTACTCACATATCAAGAAACTTGATTTGATTTATTGTTAATTTATGAATTCAGGAATAAGCAAAGATATAGTGTACTATCATTTCCCAATCAGATGTCATGCTGAAGCATCATTACACACAGTATTTTGTTTGTTTTAATTGATTAATCTAAGTTAATCATGCCTAGAGACTCAACCAGAAAATTAAATCTAACTAAATCAAAGGCTTTAGTGAATAAATCAGCAAGTTGTTTTGTTGTATCCATTTTGACTAGCTTAATCAAACCCTTTTCTAAGCATTCTCTCAGAAAATGATATCTTATCTCAATATGTTTTGTTTTACTATGTTGCATAGGATTAGCAGTTATAAACATAGCAGCAGAATTGTCTATATAAATTGAAGTTTGAAGGAAGTTGTAACCATAGTCAAGCAATTGGTTTTTCAACCAAAGAACTTGAGAGTAACCAGCTGAAGCAGCTATGTACTCAGCCTCAGCTGTGGTATAGAAACATTGGTTTGTTTCTTGCACTGCCATGACACTAGCCTTGGTCCAATGAATTGACATCCACCGGTTGTTGATTTTCTATAACTATTACATCCACCATAGTCAATGTCTGAGTATGAATAGAGTGTAAAGTCTCCATCCTTTGGATACCAAAGACCAAGTCCTGGTTTTCCTTTAAGGTATCTAAAAATTCTTTTTATAGCATTGAGATGAGACTCCTTGGGTTCAGATTGGTACCTAGCACATACACACACAGCAAACATAGTATCAGGTCTACTGGTAGTTAAATACATAAGTGAACCTATCATTGATCTATATAATTTTTTATCAATAGATTTTCCAAAAGGATCAGGAACAATCTTATCAATTGTTGATGTTGGTGTTTGCATGAGGATACTTCAGCAAGATTGTATTTCTTCAGAATTTGATATATGTATTTTCTTGATTGATGAAGATCCCATCGGATTTTTGATGAACTTGAAGGCCAACAAAAAATGTTAATTCACCCATTGAACTCATCTAAAATTCAGATTTCATCAGCTCTTCAAAATTTACACACAATCTCTTATTAGTTGAACCAAATATAATGTCATCAACATATATTTGAACTACAAAGAGATCTTGATGTTCTTGTTTGAGAAAGAGTGACTGGTCAAAAGTTCCTCTTTTGTAGCCATGCTTGAGCAAGAAAGATGATAGTGTTTCATACCATTTTTTTGGTGCTTGATGAAGACCATACAAGGCTTTATCTAGTTTGTATACCCTATGGGGATAATGAGGATCTTCAAAACCAGGGGGTTGTGACACATAAACCTCCTCATCAATCTTTCCATATAAGAATGCACACTTGACATCCATCTGATACACAATGAACTTCTTATATGATGCATAAGCCAGAAACAATCTTATGGCCTCAATTCTTGCAACTGGTGCAAAAACTTCATCATAGTCTGTTCCTTCTTCTTGAGTGTATCCTTATGCAATAAACCTTGCTTTGTTTCATACAATAATCCCTCTATCATCCAGTTTGTTTTTGTATAACCATCTAGTTCTAATAGGATGTTGACCTTCAGCCAAATCAACTAGAGACCATACCTTTTGCTTTCTGAACTATTGAAGCTCTTCTTGCATAGCTTCAATCCAACTATTGTCTTTTAAAGCAGAAGTGATGTTTGGAGGGACCACTTGAGAAAGAAAACAACTGAAGAGACAAAGGTTGGCAGTACCACTTTGGCTCCTTGTAGTTCTCTTTACGGGATTTCCAATGATGTTGTTGATTGGATGAGTCTTATGGATTCTCATTGAAGGTGTTGACTCAACTGGCATAGATGATCCTATATTAGTCATTTCCATTGCCTCACACTGATCCAACTCAGGTTGAGAGTTTAAGAAATAGTCAAAATGTTCAACATGAGTTGAAGGATCATGAGAGTCTTCTATATGGGCTGCAGGAGCATCTCCAGTCTTGGTTTGCTTTCTATAGGAATTGCTCCGGATACATTTTGCTCTTCCGTAGGAACTTCTCCGGAAGCATTTTGCTCTTCCGTAGGAACTTCTCCAGAAGCATGTGCTCTTCCGTAGGAACTTCTCCGGAAGCATGTTGCTCTTCCGTAGAACTTCTCCGGAAGCATGTTGCTCTTCTGTAGGAACTTCTCCGGAAGCATTTTCCTCGTCCGTAGGAACTTCTCTGGAAGCATGTTGTTCTTCCATAGGAACTTCTCCAGATGATAAGTGAGGACATGAATCATTTCCAATGTTTGTTGTATTCACTTGAGAGACTAGTTCTGTTGAAGGGATAGCATTCACATCTCCGGATGTACCATGTTCATTTCCAAATGTAGTATCTGCTGCTACTGATGTGTTTTCACCCAAGGATGGGGTTATCCTTGGAGGATCAGCAGATAAAGTTATTTCAGTCATATGAGGTGAAACAAATGGATAACATACTGCATCATATTCTGCATTATTCAAATGATCATAGTTAAATGATTCAGATAAAGCATCTATATCAAACAACCATGATGAACCTTTAATTGACTTTGTAAATACAGTTTTATCAAAAGATACATTAGGAGTCTCTTCCATAATGTTATGTTGTGGAACATAAACCCTATATGATTTAGATGTAGAAGAGTATCCAACAAAGAAACCATCATATGTTTTTCTGAAAATTTTCCCAATGACTCTTTTATGTTCAAAATAGTTAAAATGACATCCAAAGACTTTAAAATATCCTACGTATGGTTTTCTTTTAAATAAGAACTCATAAGGAGTTTTGTTATGTTCTTTGACAATTAATGTTCTGTTTTGAACATTGCATGAGTATTCACAGCCTCAGCCCAAAAAGTGATGGGCAATTGTGAATCAGCTAGCATTGTTCTGGCTGCTTCAATGAGAGTTTTATTTTTTCTTTCAGCAACCCTATTTTGTTATGGAGTTCT